>VZTD01001040.1:985885-1102722 GCA_013397725.1 Rhagologus leucostigma | reverse complement strand
TTTTTCGGTTGGTTGGCTGGTTGGTTGGTTGGTTTTTTCCCCCCTTGTGTTAGACAGAATTTCCTTTAAGCAACTTGTGTGTGTTGCTTCATGTGGGGTCACTATGCATGCTTCTGAAAGGAGTGCCCTAATTTTCTCTGCAACTGCCCTCTAGACATTGGAAATTTGTAATTAAATTCCCCTTGCGTATTCTCTTTTCAAGGCTGAACAAACCCAATTCCTCCAATTGCTCTTCCTATGCAAGTAGCATAGCACAGTCTGTTTTTGGTAGTGATTGACCTAGTGAATCTTATTTGAGGCCCTGAGACCTTTAAGTGTCTTCTGCTTTTTGGTACCGTTTGAAAGACGTAGCAGTACTGTGTGAGTGTATCAGGCATGCTAGTCTTGCTACTCAACTTTTTCAAGGTGACATTAAATTTTTGTATTACTATCAAGTCAATTGTATTAAAAAAATAAATCTGATTTTCAATAAAAAGTATATACACAAGAAGAAAACTAACACAGATTATATGCCTCTTACAATGTGCCTTTTCTCATGTCCTTTCTTGCTGCCTTCCTCCTTTTTGGCCATGTTTCACTTTCAGTACTGGCTTTTGTGATCCTGTGTTATTGGAGAGAGCTGTTCTCTTTTAATGGCAGTTTAGTACCTGAACATTTCAAGATTGTTCTCAAATTCAGCATTTGGGTTGAGAGGTGGATGTGTGTATGTGCATGTGGGTTATTTCTCTTTGGTGGTTAAATTTGGTATTGTTTGTCTTGCCCCACCTGCTTTGAGAAACTACCCAAACAAAAAGCAACCCATCAAACCAATAATAGTGATAATATTTTCGGTTTAAGGTGTGTGTTCTTTCATGTGCTCATTATACACCAAAATTTTGTTTGGCCACTGCCTTGTGAATTTCAGTTTCAAAAGCTGGCACTAAGATTAGCACTACAGGTTTTTTGTAAATCCTGTATTCTGTTATTCAGTAGCATATCCCTGTAAAAGAGTACTATTGAAATAAAAAACTCTATTGTTGATGAAGTTTTGCAAGTTTGTTTTGGAATGGACGTGGATTGAAAGGAAAAAAATCCCCCATAGGTTAACACAATGTACACTGGTTGTGATTGAGTGAAGAAGCACATTCATTTTAAAATTTGTGATGTGTTAGGGATATAAAAGTGTCCTTTTGTATTTCCACCGCATAAAAAATTGGTTTTTTCCCCCCTTTTTAACCTAACTTGGTAAATTTTAAACTGTACAGTTTAGACTATTATTCTTGTTTCTTCTGCACATTGGGGAGCACATGATTCCAAAATGATTCCAAAGACTCTTGTCATACTAATAGCATTCTTGTAGGTTTTTTGCTTTTGTGCCATTATAATTTCTCATACATTGTCTCCTCTGTTGATATATTGCTTAGCCAGGAGATCCATTATAGCAGATTTTAAAAAGCATATCAATCATCCAGCAATTCCATTCCCTCTGACCCTCAGAAAAGATCAAGGATTGTCAAACCTGAAGACTTGATAATGATTTCAGAAGAATACACACTAAGCACTTGAAGGGCTTCTGAAAGAAAGGCATTTGTTAGTATAGGTTTGAAATGATCCTTGTTCATTGTGTACTCCTGTACCTGTGGTTGTGCATTTCTCTTGAAATAAATAACGACTAAGCTTTCAGGGAGAGGTGACAGCTGTTCCAAAGGTGACCCCTTCTGCAGTTGAAAAGATACTTTCCTCATGTTAGTTTTGCCCAGGGAAGCAACAAAAAAACTACAAATTGTTTTCAGATCTGGTATGGATTTTGGAGTTGAGAGTACCTGCCCAGTAGATTGACAGTGAATTCACTATAGTAAAACACTTCTCTAAGCTTATGGTAAACACATTGCATTTTTTCCTGGCTTGCTTGCATTGAAAACATGATTTTGTGACTGTGAGTGCTTTTGCCCCTTTCTAAACTAATTATCCAGTAAGTTGCTTGTTGTGGCATTGTGCAAGGAGTAAGTCTGAAACATCTGCCTCCATCTCCAGTTACATTTATGTGGCGAATAATGGGATTGCAATTAAATAATCCTGGAAAACTACTGACATCTTTCCTGCAGATGTGTAGAGCAACTGTATTTGTTTCAAAAAGCTGTAGAAATTATTTAGTGACAAACGAACATATTTAGACAAAATGGACTGACAAATTAAGTTTTCACTGCCCAGGTGAATTTAAGAGTAATGTCTTGACTGATGGCGGTTTTTGGGTTTTTCTCTTGCAGCTAGTGAGAGAGTGTAAAGAAGTTCTGAAGGGTGGACTCTTAATGAAGCAATATTACCAGTTCATGTTACGGGAAGTGTTAGATGACTTACAAAAGATTGATTGCAACATTGATTCTTTTGAAGAGGATCTGCATAAAATGTTAATGGTAAGCTTCCAAAAGGAGAGTTCAAGTAAGTGTATTAATCTGAATACTGCTAATAGAAATCTGTTATCCCTTTTAGGGAGAATTGCCTTTTTTTTTTTCCCCTACTTTGGTACAATTTTATTGTTTTAACAGGCTTGTAACAGAAGCCAGTGCTGTTTTAGCAATGATTTTAGTAATGCTATTTTTTGTTCTGTGGTACAGTAGACTTGTAAATTGCCTGTATTTACCAAAAATGGTTCATATATAGAACTGTAAATTCCATAGGTTTGAACGAAACTTTTAATAACCTTTTAATATTGAGTAAAATACGGGTTTTTTTACTAACTTTATATTGATGCATTATTGATACCTTATTTTTAATGTGTATTCATTATTGCAATTAGTTAAATCAGTCTTTTTAAGAAAAAAACTTGGCCTCTGAAAGATAGGGATTAGAACTGGATGATCCTTAAGGTCCCTTTCAACCCAAAACATTCTATGGTTGTATGATCTTGGCATTTTTAAAGCATAGAAAAATACCTGAAACTACTAGAAAGTGGGTTCTTTGAGGAGGGGTGTTGCAGATTATTGAACTGAAACAAATTTCAGGTAATTTTGTGTGTTCAATATGATCCTGAAGGTCAGATGGTTGAAGAATTCTACTTACCTGGATTTTTTATGTTGGTTTGAAACAATAGTAATTAAATAAAGGTGAGAGATAAGATTTGATGTAAAGGAACACAAAATTTAAGTGTAGAATCTCAGAAACCTTTTCACTGCTCTTATCCATATCCAGGAGGATGTGTTCAGATAAAACCTTTTTAAGTAATCCGGTTAATAAAAGGTATAGAGACTGTTTTTCAGAAGCTCAGCTTTAAAAACTCTGGCTACTGTGGGTATTCACTAATACAATGGTAAATAGCAGCACAGCAAGCAAGGGAGTCAATATATTCAGGAAGGTATTGTGGAGACATAAAATTTAATACTTCCTGAGCCATAAATTGCACCTTTTGTGTGAAAACATGGAGCTCATTTTCAGGTGGAGGAAATGAAAATTATTGTAGAAATACCTTCTAAAAATTGTATAATACTGAGTTTTTCTGTTGATTTGAGAAGTTCTGGTCCTTAAGTTAACACCTTGTGTAACAGTTTCTGTTTAAATTACGTTTCCTTGTACAGGTTTACTTTGATTATATGCGAAGCTGGATCCAAATGCTGCAGCAGTTACCTCAAGCATCTCATAGTTTAAAAAATCTGTTGGAGGAAGAATGGAATTTCACCAAAGAAATAACTCCTTATATAAGAGGAGGCGAAGCTCAAGCTGGAAAACTATTTTGGTAAGTTTTATTTAATTCCTCTGCTTATGGTGTTGTTTTGTACTGGATAGGTATTCAAGTCAGCACTTGTTTGGGGTTCCCAGATGGGACTTCTTGAGATGTCAGTAAGCAGCTGGTAGTCTTTGTGAATGTGTGGATTACTGCAGTGGCTGTAGGTGTAGGATGCAGTAGGGGCAGGTGGCGCTGACTCTGGCTGTAACAGACATGACTTGTGTGGATCCTAAGATGCTGCTTGTTTCTGTACGTGGACTTGGCAACAACTCTCTTGCATTAGGAAGGAAGAAGTTTAAGGTGCCGTGCTACCTCAATAAGACTCTGAAGTTCCACCATTTCTGTTTCTACAGTGATATTGCAGGAATGCTGCTGAAATCTACAGGAATATTTTTAGATTCTGGACTACAAGACAGTTGTGATGAATTTTGGGCCAGTGCTGATGACAGTACTGCATCAGATGAAATCAGGTATTAAGCCCTTTGGCTTAATAGTAACAAAACACTTACTTACGTTTCTCTACTTCTGACAGATGTGTAATGTATTTTATTTCTTAGAATGCAGACTTTGTAAATGCAAGGCTGCATAGACTGTGTCACTGTATTTCTGTGTGCAGTAGTAATGAACCATCGTTTTGTTTTTGTGAAACCTATTAACCTCTTTAGTTCAGTCTGAGAGGTTGTCTGTGTAATGATACTTGAATTAATTTTTCATATTCTTATCAAAAATGTGCTTACGCAAGTTCAACTTATTTGTCAGCTGCTTGCAAATATTTATGTTCTCTCTACTAACATATATGTAAGGAATTATTTTCTAGTGGCTGTATAAATGTAATATGATTTATTGAAACATTGTCACTTCATTTCTGCCAATGTTTCAGGAGGTCTGTTATAGAGACCAGTCGAGCACTGAAAGAGCTGTTCCATGAAGCTAGAGAAAGGGCCTCCAAAGCTCTTGGTTTTGCTAAAATGCTGAGAAAGGTAAGTTAACAGTCTCCTCTTATTTATATGCTTTACAGAAATTTAGTCTGAAAGCATATTCCTTTGTTTTGTCATTACTTGTAGGACCTTGAAATAGCAGCAGAATTTGCATTGTCAGCCCCTGTGCGAGATCTTCTGAATGCCCTGAAAACAAAAGAGTATGTGAAGGTAAATTCACGTAGGTAATAAGGTTTAGAGGCATGAAAGTGAACTGAGTATGCTAAGCAGAATGTCAAAGGATATTAGCATGCTTTCAGTTTTTTAATGGGATGTCTATATTTCAACAGTTAAAGTGTTGTGTATTTAGTGTTGAATTGTGGTATCCAAATTCTGTACTTGTGTTTGTGTGAGAATGCTAGTCTGTGTTTTGGGAAATTGGTGTCTTAATTCCTTGTTTTTCCAAAGATTCTCTTGGTGACTGAGGAAAAACTTTTTTGTTTTGTAACACTTAGTAGTGAGTGCTATGAAACAAATGCTTTCAAATCTGTAAGGTAAATGGATACATGTCTGAGTAGATAATCTCAGACTGTAGACCTGTGTTTTGCTTTTATAAAGCAACAGTATTATAGTGGAGGTCTGCTCTAAGTAGCTTCCTAGAGAGTACTAAGGACCTTAGAAATGCAGGAACTCTGTTCTGTTCCAGAATAACTGTTGATAGGAAACTGCTGTACAGCAAAAGTAAGTTAAGCTCTCGGTGCTCTATATTTACTGCACTGTAACGTCCCACATTTGTGGTTTTGCAAAATTCCTTAAAAACTCCTCGGTCAACAAGTCTTTTTTTGTAGTTTGAGTAAGTTATTTGCTTCAACAGATTAAATGTATTTGGATCTGCTGTTCTTTTTTGTCCTTCCGTGCGTTTAACATACATATAATTCCCAGCTGGGAAGTAATGTACAAACTTTTTAATGACGTAATTCTTGTTAGATTTGTATAAACGTTTGCCAGATACAGAAGTTCGTTTAAAGGGACACAAACAAGTTCATAGGAGAGAAATTCATAAAGGGTTGTTAAATACATGGATGAAACAACTGGCTCAGCAGGGCCCTGGTCTGTGAATTGTTTAAGAGTTGGAAAATGGCCAGGGAAATCATGATATGTTTACTTTAAAAAAGTTTTTCCCCCAAGTGTCTTGTCTTGGCTGCTTTAAGATACCATATTAATTTTGATAGACCTTTTAAGGATCATATAGTTTTTCTTAAGAACGGTTTTTGAAGAAAAAATTGAATCTCGAGTTTGACACATCTGGCACACGTTTTGATGATGAACACTTTATATATTGGCCCTTTAATATCATGTAGGGAGCTTAAATTTTTAACAGCCTTTTCAGTCAGATGTTCATTTGTTTTGGGAATCTAATTTACCTTTTAGTAACAACCATCTAGTATTTTGCATTGGCCTACAGATTATAATAGTTTTAATTATAAAATACATATGTCTAATGGTAGAAGTGCTGAGTGCAGTGTTTTGTTTTAGCTTGATGACATCACACTGATGAGAGAGAATTTAACTCCACTGTGAGTCAATTACCTCATGTCAAATCAAGATATTGGCTATTTTACTGTTTTCACAGTCTGCTTCTGATGCCTAACTTGGGTGAAGTATTGCTACCAATGTGACAGATATAATTGGAAGTAGTTTTTAAGTAGTATCAGTAGTATTTTATTAAAAGAGAACACTCTCACTGGACTTTACCTAGCTTGTATGGAAGTAGAAGAGTAACTGATACTTTTTTAGCCAGATTTTTGTTTACTCTCTTTTGTAGCCTTTGATAAATGTATGAATTCTGAAGGAATTTTTCTTTTACTATTCCAGTCTTTATTGACTGATTTACTTTTTAAAATATGAGTATATGTATTTTATACTTGCATATGCATACATATATAGTATATATGTGAAACTGGACTTCTTTTGTAACAACGTTCCTTTAAAAGAATATGTAGAAGGATTAACTGGAAGTACACAGAAAGAAGTCACTGAAAAATGGTGATCCAAAGGATTTCAAGAGAAATAATTTATAATGCATTTTGACTTTCAATGCAAAAATAGTTTAAGGTATCATTTGGTATGTATATTATACAGCTTTTTGGGGTGGAAATTCCTGTTACTTAAATGATACTACATATACCTATTTTATCTTTTTTATTTGCCATAAAAGATGGTGAGATTCACTCATTCAGTTTATGTCTTTCCTACAGGTACAAATTCCCGGACTCGAGAGTTTACAAGTATTTGTACCAGGTAGTATTGCAGGGGAAAAGTCAGTGATTTTGCAGCTCCTCAATGCGGCTGCTGGGAAGGATTGCTCCAAGGATTCAGATGAGCTTACGTACGAGGCCTACTTGCTAATGACCAAACACAGTGACAAAGATCATGAATTAGATGACAGCTGGAGTGCATGGGAGGGTCAGCCGGTCAAAGTAGTGCCACAAGTAGAAACTGTTGATACTCTGCGCACCATGCAGGTGGGTTTGGTCTTTTTCCCCCACTGTTTGTCATCTCCCCACTTCTATGAATGCTTATTCTATCAGATTAACTGGAGTGATTGAAGTGAAGCATGTGTGCTTTTATAGGTAATAAAAAGTTAAATTCAGGAATAGGTTTGATTCTTAGTTGTGTTAAATGCAAATATTAAATGGATTGTAGCATTTCCTGGAAGGATCAGTCTCTACAAATGTGCATTTTTCAGGGTTGTACTTGTATAATAGAGATTCTTTTAATATCTAGTTGGGTATTCAGAAGTTTTTAATATCTAGTTGGGTATATCAGAAGTGTGGATAAGGCTTGAAAACTGTACATTTTATTAAAAAGTCATCAGTCTTCAAGAACATGTAATGGTTGTGTGCCTTCCGCACACTGAGGCATGAAATCAGTTACTGCTGATCTTGGATGAATTGTGACATTTAATGTTAAATTCCTGAGGAAGTTACTGGACGTTCAACAGTTCTGCAGGAAGAAATGTTTCCAGTCATACTTTTGTTCTTCCCAAGCAGACAGGGGTTCCCTGCCAGCAGTTCTGCTGCGCTCTGACAGCTGAGCCAGCTCCCTGCCCCTTGTGTTCTCATATCCTTATGTTAAGCTGCATGAATTCTCCTTTTGGTATGACATGCAGTTCCTTGGATCCCTACCATAAATGGGCTATACTGTCCATGAAGAGAGTGACTTTTGTGTCACTATGCCTGACCTTTAGCATTCAGAGGATTCTAGCAATTGCAGGCAGTAGAAAGGGTCCCTCCACTACATAATGCTGCTTTTAACATGCAAACATTTTTCTTGTTTGCCTGTTGTTCCAATTAAACAATAAAAAACTAGCCTTTGACTAAGTGCTTACAAGTTCTTCAGACATCTGTCAAAGTTAATATTTCATTCAGAAAATGAAAACAGCAATAGATGAAATTTATGCGAATAGTTTCTTACATACGCAAATGTACCTAAGATACTATGTGTGTGTGTTTATATTCTATAACACTTACTAGGTTTTTTTAAATCCAGGATTGAAACGTTAGGAAATACAAAGTCCTTCAGAAAGATTGTGTCTTAAAAAAATACATTTTGATTGCAAACTAGAGAAAATGTAAGGTGTTATTTAAAAAATACTAACAAATGAAAGAATCTCATCAACACTTAAAGAATTTTAAGCATGAAATTATTTTTTGGGGAGGAGGTATTGAAAATCAGAATCAAGTAGGTCTTGTTTTGTCAGTAACTTGTTGCAGATGCGTTGTCTGTAGTTTGAAATCAGCAGAGCTTAGTATGGCAGCACCATCTGTGATGTATGCTTTTATAGACTTGTGCAGTATCTGAGCTCTGGTTTCCAAAACATATTACGTATTGATAGTTTTCAAATTCTGAGCAAATACTGTGTTTTAAATCTATGTCCTTCCCTATTGAATAGTGGGATTTTGTCCTGAAGTATGTTGAGTTTTTTGGATAAAACCTCTTTGCTTATGTGATGGTTGTTTTTTCCATCTGCTTTGAGAAAATGCAATTATTTTTGCTTAGCTGTTGCTTTTTTGTGTGTATAGCTAATCTGAAGATAATTTAATGCAGCATTTCCCATACTTTCTGGAAGTGAATAGGACTTCATTCCTCATGGAAACTTGCTGTGGCATTTACCCTAATGGAACTCTGCTCACTAGATGAGAGTTTGAGTTTAGTTGCCAGCATCAAGCTTTTCTGTGTGAATTTAGATTTTCATGAATAGTGATAAGAGAGGTCTTTCATATATTAGAATTTAAAAAATAAGTGGTTGGAATCTGGTGATACTGGATATGTTTTTACAGAGAGGATTTTGTTTACAAGAACTAGTGGTGTCTTGTATTCTAGGTTGATAACCTCCTCCTTGTAGTCATTCAGTCTGCCCACCTTGTGAGTCAGAGAAAAGCTTTCCAGCAGTCTATTGAGGGGCTCATATCTCTGCACCAGGAACAGACGTCCAGCCAACCAATCATCGCCAAAGCTCTGCAGCAGCTAAAGGTAAGCAGGTTTTGAGATTATTTGTCAAAACTGATGGTGCTTTGCTCACTGGTAAGTAAAAAAGTGGAAGAAGATTTGATTGCAAAGGTAGTGGCATAATCTGCAATTGTAAGTTGTGTGGTAGTCCTCTATATACTTTACTTTCAGTACAATGTTCACTCTGTTTTTGCAAATGACTTGTGAATGTGTTTTTGAGCTATACTGGTGTAATCATTTTTGCATTGGGTAATTGGGAAACAAGTCCATAAGGCAGATGAAATACCATAGCAACAGAGTGAATAGCTCTTGGGGTGACAGCAATATTGAATTGAAAGAAAGTGTATGATTTTCTAAAAACAAACTCTATCAAAATCAGTGATCTGCAACAAACAACTTTTCTTCCCATATTTGAAGATGCAAAAGTGGGTAGTCTCTCTATTGGATTTGGTGTGGGTTTTTTATCTTTCTTTGCTTGTTTTGTGTATGTAGTGTGGGTTTTTTTTGTTTTTGTTTGCTTTTGGTTTTGTGGGATGAGTGTTTTCATCGATGAGTTTGTTTCATTTGTTTGTTTGTTGGGCTTTTTTAAGTGGCAGTATCAAGTCCCTGCATTCAGTGGAGGCTGTGTCCGTATACCAAGGTGAAAATAGAACCAAAGGCTTGGTCATGCTATAGATAGTAGAACTCATTTTCTCCTTTCTTGTCTGTCTGGTTTTGGTTGGATGTTTTTGTTTGTTTTGTGGTTTTTTTGTTCATTCCCCACTCACCCTTTTGCTGTCTTTGTTTTTAAAGTTAATCACATGCAAGCAAACTGTATTATAATACTTGAGTTAATTACAGGACTTGCTTCATGCAACTGCTGGAAAGTGTTTGTTTTTCCGAGACGGAATGAATTTTTGTGGCATTGTAGTACGTTTTCATTTAAAAGAATGTAATTGTTAGATTCATGTTTGCCTTATGTTCTACAGTTGACAAGACTAAATAATATTTTGATGTTCCCCCCCGTCCCTTTTTGTTGTTACTCAGGACGATGCATTACAGCTATGCAATAAGATAAGCAGTGCCATTGATAGAGTTGATCACATGTTCACATCTGAGTTTGATGCTGAAGTTGATGAATCTGAATCTGCCACTTTGCAGCAATACTACCGGGAAGCCATGATTCAGGGTTATAATTTTGGGTTTGAGGTAAGGAAACAAAAACCAATTGGAATTTCTGATTTTATATTGGTGGAAATAAGATAGCTAATAACTGTGGAAATACAAAGAATTTATGGAACCATTAAATTATTTAGGTTGGAAAAGACCATTAGGATAATGGATTCCAACTGTGAACTCGCCACTACCAGGTCCACCACTAAACCATGTCTGCTTCTACACATCTTTTAAGTAACTATGGGGATGGGGACTCAGCCACTTCCCGTGGCCTGTTCTAATGCCTGACCACTCTTTCAGTGAAGAAATTGTTCCTAATATCGAATCTAAACCTCCCCTGGCCCAATTTAAGGCTGTTTTCTCTTGTCCTAACACTTTTTAGTTAGGAGAAGAGACTGCCACCCACATCACTATAACCTCCTTTCAGGTAGTTGTAGAAAGCAATAAGCACCTGAGCCTCCTTTTCTCCAGGCTAAACAACCCCAGCTCCCTGAGGCACTCCTCACCAGGCTTGGGCTCCAGCTTTGTTGTCCTTCTCTGGACTTTCTCCAACATCTCAGTGTCTTTCTTGTAGTGAGGGGCCCAACACAGTATTTGAGGTGCAACCTCAGCAGTGCCCAGTACCATTACTGCCTCAGTCCTGCTGACCACACTATTGCTGATAGAAGCCAGGATGCCATTGACCTTCCCCTGGGCGCATGCTGGATAATGTCCAGCCGGCTGCCAGCCAGCACCCTCAGGTCCTTTTACCCCAGGCGACTTTCCAGCTGCTCTTCCCCCAGCCTGTAGTGCTACATGGGATTGTTGTGACCCAAGCATAGGACCTGGCACTTGACCTTGTTGAACCTCACAGTTTGCCTTGGTCCAGCAATCCAGCCTGTCCAGATCCCACTGCAGAGCCTTCCTGCCCTCCAGCAGATCAACATTCCCACTCAACTTGGTGTTGCCTGTGAACTGACTAAGGGTGCCCTTGGTCGCCTGGTCCAGATCACTGATAAAGACATTAAACAGGACTGGCCCCAAAACTGAGTCCTGGGGAACCCCAATAGTGGCTGGCTGCCAACAGGGTATAGCACCACTCACCACTACTCTCTGGGCCCGGCCATCCTGCCAGATTTTTACACAGCGAACAGTGAACTTGTGTCCAGACCATGAGCAGCCAGTTTCTGCAGAAGAATGCTGTGGAAAATGATGTCAAAAGCTTTACTAAAATATAGGTAGATGACATCCACAACCTTTCCCTGATCCACTAAGCGGCTCACCTTGTCCGATCTTGGAGGAGATCAGGTCAGTCAAGCAGGACCTGCTTTTCACAAACCGATACTGGCTGGGCCTGATCTCCTGGTTGTCCTGTACTGGATGATCCATAACCTTCAGACTGAGAGGTCTGTTGTTTTCTGGATCCTCCTTGCAGTTGTTCATATAGATGGGCCTCACGTTTGGTAATTTCTAGTTAATTGTGACTTCCCAGTTTTAGCAGAACATCATAAAAAAAAGTGTTGCCTCAGAAATTTTACATGAATTGAATTGGAAAGCAACAGATGAATCTGATAAATCTGTTAAATTATCAATGCCTGGAAATCTAAAAAGCTTTTAAGAACTTGATGATTTCAGGTATAGTCTTGTAAGCTCTGCTGCTTGGCAGCAGTTTAGATGATATTAAAGTCATTAAGGTTGGAAAAGACCTCCAAGGTCACATCCAACCTTCAACTGAGTGCCACCATGCTCACTAAACCATATCACAAAGGGCAACATTTACTCATTTTTTGAGTACTTCCAAGGATGGTGACTCTACCACCATGTGGTTTAAGTTCCTTCTCACAGTTTTTCAGCCTAGAAGAGCATAATACTGTAATACTGTAACATAAGACATTCCTTCAGAGTTTATGGTGGTTCTTTGATTCAGTGCAAGCTTTTGAGTGCTTGCCTTGGAGTGCAGACATTCAAAATGTTATGTTCAGATGCTTTAACTGTTTTACTATTTGATTCCTGTGCGCTTTGTAAAATTTTTTTAAGATTGTGTCATACCCTAACATACTTCTAGGATAGTCTTATAAGATATAGCTGGTATTTGTTTGATGACTAAAAATAAACACTACTTTGCAGTTCAATCTCTGATTACAGAACCAAGTGTTTATGTAGGATGTTTCTTCAATGATGTGTACACTGTTAAATGTCAGCACATGCCTGATGCACACAGAACAATGCAGTATGGCTCAGTACTGCCTCTCACTGTAGCATATTTTGTATCATACTTTTCTTGATTAATTTTTTTTCTAAAAATAGGCAACTGCTTGCATAAAATAATTTTGTCTAAGAATAGGATGTGACTGTCACCATACTGTAGAGTTTTGTTAGCCTGCAAATACTCCAGTGGATATTGTTCTTCTTGTTAATATGTGAAAAGTAATTTTCAGTTTCTTACAGTACCATAAAGAAGTTGTTCGTCTGATGTCTGGAGAATTCAGGCAGAAAATTGGAGACAAATATATCAACTTTGCCAGAAAATGGATGAATTATGTGCTAACAAAATGTGAGAGTGGCCGAGGCACTCGACCCAGGTAACAGACAACTTGTTATTGCCATGTTAGTTTTTGGAAGAGCTGAAGGGTTGGGCTGAAAAATTGGAGTAAATGAAGTGACGTCTGGCTGGTGGCCAGTCACTAGGGTGTTCCTTGGGGCTCAGTTTTAGGGCCAGTTTTTTTTAACGTTTTTACAAATGACCTGGATACAGGAGTTGTGTACATAGTAAATAAGTTTGCCATACTAAATTAGGAGATACTGATTCCCTCAAGGGCACAGAGACCATACAGAGTGAACTTAAAAGATTATGAGTGCTGGACAATAACCAACCTTACAAAATTTAACAAGGGCAAATGCCAGATTTTGCTCCTGGGGTGCTGTAACTCTGGGTATACATATAGGTCAGAGGCCAAGAGGTTGGAGTGCAGCCATTCAGAAAGGGACCTTGGGGTTCTTGTTGATTGTAAGCTTTGAGTCAGCAATGTGCCCAGGTAGTGAAAAGGGCCAACTGTATCCCGGGGTACGTTAGGCACAACAGATCTGACCAGCTGGAAAGAGTGATTGTACCACCGTGTTTAGCATGGATGCAGCCTCACCTCGAGTACTGTGTGCACTTTTGGGCTCCATAATCTAAGAAGGACATAAAAATATTGCAATGTGTCTAAGAAGGGCAGTGTAGATGGTGAAAGGACTAAAAGGCAAGATGTAATGGGGAGTAATTAAGGATACTAGATTTGCTCAGGTTAGGGAAGAGAATGAGTTCCTATCTGCAGCTTCTTCATGTCTTCTCTTTGGTGACAGGACAAGAGGATAAGGCTTAAAGCTGCATTTGGGGAGGTTCAGATTGGGTATTAGGGAAAAAGTTGTTCACTGGGAGGTGGTCAAGCACTGGAACGCATTTTCTGCAGGAAAATGGTCATGGCCCCAGGCCTGTTGGTGTTCAAGAACCATTTGGACTGTGCTCTTAACTTCTGTGCTGCCCTGTGTAGAGTCAGAAGTTCAATTCTGATGATCCATGTGTGCCTCTTCCAACTTAGGATGTCCTACGATTCTGTTTGTATTTTGTAGGTTGCAGCTGCTAGTTCTAGTAAGTCAAAGAGGGGAGGCAGTGGGGGACAGCAAGTGGCTGAAGACACAACTCACTCCAGCAAAGTTACTTGTTTTACTTTACCAGTCTAGGCCATGAAACCACCGATGCCCAGTCATTACTAATCAGATAGTTGTGAAATCTTTAGTATCCTTTCAGTCTTGTTTCAGAAAGGAGACTTCAGGCAGGGAACACAGTGGTTTGGCTTGTTGCTCTGAAACATATTACAGTTGAGTTGATGATACTGTTCTGAAGATAGCACATATATGAGTTTTGATACATAGCATGGCCTGCTCACCTTATTTGGCAGTGTCCTTGCTAAAATCAGTCTTTATCTGAATATAACTGGATACAAGGTAAAATTTTATGTTTTATATATTAGTCTGTTTTCTTACAAAGATTTTATCATATTTTCCAGAGGAAAAATAATTAACTATTATCTACTGTTTTGGACGTGGTTGAAACTCTTAATGATGGCTTTAGCCAAAGAGCAATTCATTTTCTGTCTTTTCTTTTTTTACATAGATGGGCAACTCAAGGTTTTGATTTTCTTCAAGCCATTGAGCCAGCATTTATTTCAGCTCTCCCAGAAGATGACTTCTTGGTATGCATGAATTATTCTGCAGGTGTTTATTTGTAAATGCTTGTGAAGCTATCAGTATATGTTTTCAGGGATGCTTTTTATAAAACAACAGCTGAACACAGATGCAGTTCTGAAACAATTGTTGTTGTGTATAACTGTTTGATAGAAGTGACCTTAACAGCAGCTCTACCAAAGAACATAATTTTACTACTTTGTGAAGATGTATTATATCCCTGGTGTTCTGACAAGTAAATTGAACCGGAGGAAGATTTAATAACTTGTCCAGGGTTGCATACACAGTGAATAGTACACCTAATAATTGAGCTCAGGTTGCCTGAGGCCGAATTCAGTGATTTTAACTATTAAAATTCCTTGCATGAAAGTTTTGATAGCTTCATGGGTAGATAAGGAAAGTTTATTTCTTTTAATATGCAGGGCTTCGTTTTTTTTTTGTTTTACGGATTTTCATCCTGCGATTCAGACCATCATATTCTCACTCAATTTTTTTAGGTGTTTCTTCTTAGGATGTGAAGGGGGAGGGCAGAGGAGGTTGTTACAGCTTTTTCCAGGAAGCTTGATTTTAATTTTGTTAACAATGGACATTAAGTTCTACTACCTTTATATTTTGAAATGTTCTTTATGATATGTCACTGTTCAGTTCTGACAGTTATGTAATTTTGACAAGGACAAAAGGCAAGACAAAACTCAGACTTCCGAGCTCTAAAAAAATCGATTCAGTCAAAACACTGATATGGATCCAGTTTAATATGATAGGTAGAATATAGGGGTGCTTATCTGACAGATTACGTACTTGAACAATGTAATTTTGTTATTGTGAGCTTTATTGTATGACCATCAAGCTTCTTGTAACAAAACATCACAACCTTTTATGTTTGTCTTTTCTAGAGTTTACAGGCTTTGATGAATGAGTGCATTGGCCATGTTATTGGAAAACCTCACAGTCCTGTTACAGGTTTGTACCTTGGTAAGGCAGAAGTTACTGACATTTGTTCTGGAGCTTTTCTGCTGCTGTTAGAGAATTTTGGTTGTGAAGTACTTTTAAAATGTGAGCAATACCAATAAAAGCATTTTCAATCTTTTTATGATTGTTGATGTGAAACCATTGTTGCCTGATCAAGTGTAAATACGTGGTGGTTTTACTCAGGAAATTCCAAAGCTTTACAGATGCTTTCCTCTGATTTTGTCCTTCCTGTGAAGTCTTGCACATCTTCTAGGAAAGGGCCATGTTGGGTAAAGAAGTGATTTTAACATTAAGAAGGCAGTTACAGCTCCCTCTCCCAAACTTTCATTGTGGCACTGCAGTTCTTTACACTTTGGCACCGCAGATGTTTATGCTTCTAATGGACTTTATATTATCTAATGGACTTTATATTATTACAGGTTATATACATGGGGGCTGTGCAAAATAGTTCTATAATATAAAATACAGCATAGTGTAAAATATATCTTTATAGATATAAATGTTGATATCATTAGCGTGAAATCAACATATTTGTTTGTGTATCTTGAGTAAAGAATGTTTCATCAGCAGTGCATCCCTTTTACCCATTTCTTTCTCAGCACTGCTTCTCTCTTCCTCCTCTCAACTCCATTGACTGGTTTACTTTTTGAAATACTTTGTCATCTTTTTTATCTTTCTCCTGGTGTCCACTTCCTGGGCAGGCTTGATGATAGAAGACATAAGGGAAGGGTAATCTGCCCCCAGCAAGAGGAGGTTTTCCAGTTTTTCAGGAAAGCTTGTTTTGATATAATTTTGATGAGAAAGTCTAATAGCTGACAAATCTTTTGCAATGAAAGTCAGTCCAATCCTTTGGAAAGAAGCATAGTCTAAAATCAAATTTAGCCAAATTCTGTCCAATGATGTAAACCTGTACATTCACTTTTAGTACTGTTGTTGAGAGGGAGGCTTGTTTTAGGTGAATCACCGGCATGATGATGCCAAATTACTGAAATCCTTATAAATGCTATTGCAGACACAGCAGATCACACAAACTAAATTGCTCAACAGCTTTTGTCTCAGAGGCATGGGGAGGGGATGACACAGATGAATGCTGCAGACTTGAACAGCACTCTGAAACTTTAATACATGTGAAATTTAACATAAACTGTATCCTGGCTCCAGATATTGCAGATACCCATTCCTATCTCCTGATTAGGAGAAAAATAAGACTTCCCAGTTATATTTGCATACCACTTTGAAGGACTTAAACCCACTGTGGTCTTTACCCCTTTTCCCAAAGCTGAGGATGCAGTTGTGTTACGCTGCTGCCTCTAGACACATGCCTGTGTATCTCCTGGTGTTTCATCCTGTTTTTTTGCTTTGTGAAACAGCCTGTGTGTACGTGCGTGGGTTAGGATCTGCCCTTTGGGTCTCCTGCTAGCGTGTTCGTCAGTTATAGCAGGACAACCAACACCTGGCCCTGGCATCTTTTGCTTGCCCTAGTAGTGCAAACAAGGCAGAAACTCATCTCACTGAGAGGAACCTAGCCTGGCAGAAAGTACTGACCCATGGTTTGATGGGCAACCAGCCGTCTTGAGATGTGACCGCCGCAGTATTTTTCTTACTAATTAAGGAGGAGTTGAGGGCAGAGAGTGCACACTGCTCTTGGAGGCACTGAATTAGTTAGGCATAAAGACAGTGACTACTCATTTAGGTTTTGCCGTGTCCATTTGTACCACTTCCTTGGGGCAGACTGTCATGGGGGGCATTAGTATGGGTAAAACTGTCATATGTGGGTTTTATCCACAGCTAAATTTGCTTTCCATTATTGTCTGAGAAAGCTCAATTCTTATGCAAAGGAAACATAATAATGCTGTTTGGTTTTCTAATTATTATTTGGTTTGTTAATGTTTAGTTTTGCAATAAGATAAATTAATATGTGAAGTAGAAATAATGGAGTGGTTTTTATGAAGTATGTACACATTTTCTAATTACTAGTTTTTAACTGGAGAATTTTCATTGGTTTATGCATGAGTTAAATAATACAATAATATGAAAAATATTAATACAAACGATTTATTTAAAGTTGAAATAATTTGTATTTTTCTTAAATGATAAGAAGATATATTCCAGTTCACACTTAACTCTTTAAATAGGAATTTGTTTTAATTTTGTGTCTTGAAATGGCCCTATCAGAGTTTTTCTAACATCTGAGTAAATGTGATCTGTTTTTACGTTTGCAGCTGTTCATCGAAACAGTCCCCGTCCTGTAAAAGTGCCTCGGTGCCATAGTGATCCACCAAATCCTCATCTCATCATCCCCACGCCTGAAGGCTTCAGGTATTTAGCATTAGTATGGCATTTTAAACTGTTGTATCCTCTCTTGGCTATGCTGAATGTCAGTAAGCGGAACACCTTTTCTTTCCCTTTGAGGGCAAAGCAGATAGAAAAAATTAGTGTGTAAGTGATACAGATTTTATTGATGTGCTTTTAAGGACAATGCAAGTTTCCTTTTCTTGCTGCTTGCCTACTCGCCTTTCTGTTGGTGCATGCGTTCTCATTTTGAAGTCATTCTTAGCCCCTTTCCTGAAACCAGTGTTTCAATGTAAAAAGCTTTAATTCAGTGAAAACTGCTTATTAACAAGACTTTTATTTCCTTCCCCACTTTGAATGCCTGCCTAAGTTCCTGTGGGAGAGCCTTCTGTAGTTTACATACGTGGAACTTAAAATGTAGCATTCTGAAATATGGTGGCATTTCTGCATCATTACCAACCTGCTGTGAATAAGCCTAAAACAGTGGATCTTTTCTCCTGCCTTTGGAAGAGCTGACATGAGAATTAATGCAAAAATAGTTTAAAAAAAATTTGAAATAAACATCGCCATGCATAATTTTACACAGAGGGCCCTATTTTTCAAGAATATGACAAGTGAGAAACTCCACAGTTGACATTTTTTTCAGAAGTCACTTAGCTGTTGGCAGAAACTAATGCTATTCTAAAGATTTGAAGATTTTTATCTTTATGTAATTGAAAAACTTTTAAAATCAGGCATCATTATACACACTTCAGTATTTTGTTTCTAAAACAAACTTTCAACTCCATACATTTTTTTTTTAACTGTTTCCTGAAGTTTTTCTTCTTGCCACAGCACGCGAAGTGTCCCTTGCGATGCGCGGAGCCATGGCAGTGTTGCTGTCAGTCGCCCCACTCCCGCTGGGAGCGACTCAGCCCAGCCCAAACCTCTCAGCAGTGCAAATGAGACCAGGTAGCTCCGCTCCGTGACGTAGCAGACTCATCCTACCTTCATCACCCACATAACTGTTTCCACATACATCCTAATAGATCGTTTGCACCGTGCTCTTCCCTCCCATCGTATCTTCCACTGGCTCCTTCATTCATGTTTGACTTGAGCAAAATCATGTGTCTTAGAAATTGATGATGAGACCACTTTCAGATTCAAAATGCCTGAACAATGTGGTAGTTACAGCATGCAGTTCTAAAGTAGATTACAGATTTGCTCAGTAAAACGTCCATGAAATGAACATATGCCAGTCAGCTCATTGGTATAACTTTAGTAAATAATTAGTACTGGTAACTAACACTTAGAATCATAGAATCACTTTCACTAAGATAGCTGTAAGATACGAATAAGCACAAGGATTTTCATTTTTTTCATGTTAGCGAACAGTTTTGGTATTGTTATTGTCCATCATAAATGTTTTGAAATACTATATAGTGGCAAATGCAAAATTAAACACATAAGGAATTTTAAAAAAGATTTTCTTGCTACACCTTTGCCTTCTTAGGGTGGTGCAGAATAAACTTAGTATGAAAGAAACTATCCCTGTATAAGGATATGTAACAGAAACCACTCCTGTATCATCACAAGTGACTTTTCTTTTTCTTTTGACAGACCTGTGTTAGTATCTTTCTTGTTTTTTGACCTTTGATTTGGCTGTTACAATTTCACTGTTGATATTTCTTCTTCCCATATTACAGTCAGACCACTGACATGTCTCCCAATTTTATTTTACCTTTTTTTTCCCCTGCACCTCTGACTGTGAAAAGCCTGCTCTTAACACAGTGGTGTTAGCTTACAGTTTAAAAACAGCCATTTGGATTCTTATTTCTACTGCAGAGTACTGGAAGTTCTCTAGGACTGAAATTCATATGAATGGATACACATATCTGACTATATCATGCAGCTGGTAGAGAAAAAAAAGAGGTGGTGAAGGAACAACAGATTGATGGTGACCAAAGTGAAATTCATATGACTCAATTATGAATTGTTTTGTAATACATAATTTTCGATTGTGAGCTAGCAAACCATCATAGTTTGTTATCAGATGCATAGCAGAAGCATGCATTAAGCTGTTAGAGGGAAGTAAATTGCCACTTTTTATATGCAATCCTTTCTGCAAGTTTTTTCAGTTTATTTTTATTACAAGATGTGACTTGCACCTTTTACAGTGGCCTCCGGATGTGTAGCTTATGAATCTGGGCCTTTTTTTTGGCTGAAAATGCATCTTGAAATTGTTGTCATTCAAACATAGACATTATTTATCCTTCATGCCTCTGTTTTAAGCCCCCTCATGGAAAAGACAGAGTAGGCAATAGTCTGCAGTGTTTGAATACCCCTTTCAAGAAGTAACGTTCTAGAGAATTTTCACTGAGAGATTCTGGCAACTTTATAAGCTGACAGTGGGATGGATAATTAGTGTTTTTCGAAGGCTTGTATTTTTCTTAGAGTTCTCAGCTTTTATTTTTCTGATGGTTGTTCATAAAATATCCCATGATCTTGGTTTTTTTTATGCACTTTCTGGATTTTTAAGTAGTGTTTAATACCCTGTACGAGCTAGGAATAATTTGAAGAAAAAGTTTATGAAAGCAGAGACAGAGTTCTGAAGGCTGCTGGGGTTTTTTTTAAGGGTTTTGTTTATTGAGGAAGGTGAAATACAACAATGTAATGTATTTCTACAATTTTCTTTTTTTCTTTTACTGTAGTTAAAAGAAAGTTTCAAACTTTGATGCATTGAAGTCTTAATTATGGATTTCATTTATTTGTGCTCCAAAAGAGAAATGGAATCTTTTGGATCAACGAAGTGTTTTGTGGTTTGGCAAAGTGTGGAGTCCAGTGCTGGAATAGCACAAAGAAAGAAACTTTGTACGCTTTCCAGAAACTCTTTAGACATTTAAGACATGATTATAAGCATTAAATATCTAGGAAAAGTTGAACGTAGGAACTTCATAAATCAATTTTGTGCTAGGCAGTGCATTGTGCACAAATGCCACCGTAGTTCTAGTGAAGTTTTTCTTAACAACAAGAACAACCAAAAGAAAAAAAGTCGGTATAATATAACTAGAAATTAAAATTCAAAGCCCCAATACCTGGTTGTTTACATTGAGCTTTCTGATATTTACACATTTACACTTGGTTCACACTAATAACCATAATAGATGTTCAATTTATGAGCTAACTGGGGTTATTATTAATCATTTTATTATTTATCTAGGGCTGGAGCCAAAAATTATGAAGCATTCTTCTCTTTTACTGTAATTTTTGCCTAATAATGTGCATACAGACTTTCTGGATCAATAAAAGGTGTGGGTGCCTAAGATGGGCCTGAAATGGGCTTTAGGCACCTGCATTCAAAGCTGTGATGCTTAGGGTCCTCTGTTCAACTGCTGCCTCGTTTTAGAGGTGGTGTAGCTTTGCTTGTTTTTAAGCATTTTGTGCATCAGGAGTTGTTGCTCTGTATATGCTGAGAACCACTTTAGCCTTCTTGCTCATTAAAACCTCAACTTCCTGAAGAATAATGGACATTTGCACTAGTTTAATTTCAGTTCCTTCTCAGACTTATAAAATCTAGTTGGGCAGTAGAAGGAAGTGCAAAGCAAACATCATATGGAGAACATTTGTGTGGGAATAGGTTGTCTTCTGTTTTGACTTCTGTTCTCAAGGTCGTTGTTTTTGGTTTTTTCCCCTTTTTTTTTTTTTGACCTATTCTTAGGTAATAATCAGATACAATTTGGAAACAATTTTAGGACTGTGAGGTAGTTCTCTCATGGGTGTGCATGCACCTTGTGATGCCAGGTATCTTTCATCTTTTTGTAGTTGTTAGCTTTTGGTGAAGGATTTAACAACATTGCCCACTTTTCAGTAATGTTTAGCTCATACCTCTAAAGCATTATGTTTAAAGAGACATCAGTCACAATTCTTCCCCATCAAACTTTAAAAATTGAAAGGGAGCCTTGTCCAAAAGGGAGTTAATGGTAGAAGGACTTCCACAAGGAATTTACGTCTCTAAAACATGAGTGGACTAATCATTGTCTAGGGCTGGAGGAAGGTGCCTGAAGACCTAATAATTTAAGTCTTGTTTCTCTTAGTATTGTTTTCCTTTCTGTTCAGCCTTCTTATTCATCTGGCTCTTCCTCTGAGGCATCTGATTCCACTCTGTGCTGTCTGGAAGAACTGGGGCCTCCAAGTGATCAGGCTGCTGTCATTTAACAGTGTCCTTCCTGTCAAACAGCTTGTGTTTCTTCCCACTACTTCTGACTTAATGACTATGGACTATGACTGTATTTGCAGTGCACTAGGCACACCTTTCATCTGATGATGTGGCTCACATTATCACACAGCTGAATCACTTCTGATTGTATATGCAACCCTGGCACAAGTTGCATCCTGCAGCAGCTGTCTAGTAGTAGGTTACAAGTCATGAAAATGGATCCTGTTGCTATGGGCAAGAAACAGTTTGAAGTAGTTTATGCTTTGGAAGCTTAGGTCTTTTTCATAGAGCAGCATAACTAAAATAGTATAAAAAGTCTTCATTTTGGGGGCAAAATAGCATAGAGAGGGTTTTCTGTTTATCTTTCGGCATCAGTTTTTCTTTCATGTTGCTTTCATGGTTCATATCCTAGGCTTCAGAGGTTCTGTCTCTTAAAAACTGCAGTTAAATTAGCATTGCACTAAATAAATACTAATGACAAGTTAATTAGTATGATGGCTCTTTTTAACAGGGGTTCCAGTGTCCCTGAAAATGATCGACTTGCTTCAATAGCAGCTGAGTTGCAGTTCAGATCCCTTAGTCGTCACTCCAGTCCCACTGAAGAGCGAGAAGGTGATTGTCACAGTAACAAATTGTGACCTGGATGTGCAGATGCTTTATGTCATTAACACATTTCTCTCTGTTCCCAGTTCTTACCCTTTCCAAAAATTTTTTTCACCTCATCAAATTCATAAATCTTAGGTTTTAAACTTGTAGGCTTATATAGTCAGAGTAAGTCCTTCTGTTCTCAGACATATCCACTATTCTCTTGCCATTCATATTGTTTCTGAATTGTGTCTGAAGGGAGTTCCTGGTGCCGTACTAAGTTCCAGTGTTCAAAATGAAATCAGTAATATGATTTCTGAATTATATACCCCATTTCATAGTAAATTTCAAAACACTGTTAATGAGGTATGAACTGGATCCATCAGGACAGTGAAGTGTTTTCTGTCCAGTTCTTTATCTCTGCAGTATTCATATTACAAATACTTGCTGTTATTTGAATCCTGCAAGAAGGGACAGGATGTGTGACTTTGTCCTGATCAGGGCTTCTCCTTCAGGTATCCCCAGCCCCCTGTATATGTGGTATTTATTGCAACAAATACCTTGAAAGAATGATTGTGAAAATTAAAAGGAAGTACAAAATCTGAAGCAAAATAGAGTTGATATTGTGGTCATCCACACTGGATTTCATAGGGAGAAATGCCTTAAAAATTTATATTAAGAGGTGTGGGAGATTTTTTCCATCTTTGTTAGTTTTTAAGCAAATGTTGAAAATGTTGTCTGCCTCATGCTTATTCCATTTTTTTGTATCTGTATGAAAAGGAAGATGGCTTAGGTTGGAATGAATACAAATCTTATTCTAAGGAACCTTAGAAAATTATTTTTCTACAGATATTTTACATATTTGATTCTGAGTGCCCTGGCTTGAAGTGCTTCCCTCAGTTGTGGAAGATCTCTGTTTCTATATAAATGAAATTCTGTTTTATAATTTGTTTTCTAAAGAGAAGTCAATTTTGATTTCAAGAGCATATGTTGCTCTACATGTAGAGTGTTTATTCCTATATGTAAGATCTTAGCTTCTGCTGCATATAGTGGCATAATCCTTAATAAGAGATAAAGCTACTTTTGTGCTCACACTATTATTTCTCTAGAGCCGTTGTATCCAAAAGGAGATTCAAGTGGTTCATCCCGGCGGAGTTGGGAGCTCAGAACGTTAATCAACCAGACCAAAGGTATGTGTTTAGGAGTCGCTGTAATGTAATGTCTGTTAAATTGTATTGTAATGTTAAAGGTTGGGTTTTTTGTGGATTGTGAAGAGGCTTTCACAGTTTTATACATAGGAGAAAAACTAAAACCCTCATTGCAGTTTTATGATATTGCTAACAAAATCACAAGATCTCTCCCCAGTGTGGGATTTTCTTATTTTGGGTGTCTAATAGTGTGTGATCCCACACTGTTTCCTAAGTTTAAGGCTATTGTGGGGCCCCTTCCTCTCTGTCCTACTGCTGATTTTCATGGAACTGAAAGTAACTTGATTACTTCAGACACACTCCTATACTGTAGGGATCGATACATGAAGCTTGTTTGCATGTATTGTGGCAGGGTAGGACCTCATGAAACATGAGAATAACATATCTGTCACATTAGAAACTGGTCTCATTATGTGTCTTACACAGAATACAGGAAGAATTACAAATTCTTGTTTTGAAATCTAGAAGTCTGAACATAAATACTGAAGGAATTTGAGTTTGTTTAAACTAAAAAAGAATGAGGGAAAACCTGAAAATTTCTAGAAGATTGCTGTAATGGGAGCTGGTTTTACTGTCCACTGTGAATAAGACAAAGATTTTGGTTTAAAACTACAGCAAGGTATATTTAGTATAGAGGAACTAGTGTTAATTATGGATAGGGGAGTAGAATATATAGTTTGGGAGTATCAGTATCTCCATCCTTTGGGGACTGCCAGGAACAGGTTAGGCTGCTGGTGTCAGCAGTGACAGGTGTATAATTTTCGTGCTTTACAAGGAGGGGATGAACTAATGCTGCCCTGAGATCTCTTTGGTCTCACTCACTAGGATGCTGTTTCATGACAAGACTTGAGAGCTGGAGTTTCTAATACCTCTAAATCTTTGAAATAACGGATGCCATGAGTCTTTCAAGCAACCCTCTTATATTTCTGTAGAACAAAACCTTACCTGTCCTTTCCTTAGTGCTTTTATGATCCTATTTCCACTATCAGAGGTTAGTTACAGGTCAAATGCAAACAAGTGTGTTGTGTTTCATAAATGTGATTCCCTTGAATCAAGTAAGAGATGATTAGGAAAGTACCACTCTTCTCATTTTACCTTAGTTTCCTATGTGATTCATAAGTGATGGTTTCATATATGATTGTTAAAATGTCTTATTCTTTTCCTACATCTTAATTAGACTCTCAAAATAGTTTTCTTTTAACTCTGGTCACTTCATATGATATCATAAGTTAACAAAATATAACAGCGAATATTCTTCAGTCAAGGAAATTGTTCATCACTCTATTTAGACACTGCTTCCAAGCAAGCCCCGATGGAAGCTGTTCAAAAGTCTGTTCAGTTGTTTGAAGAAAGGAGATACAGAGAGATGAGAAGGAAGAACATCATTGGCCAAGTTTGTGACACACCGAAATCTTACGATAATGTCATGCACGTAGGTTTGAGAAAAGTGACTTTCAAGTGGCAGAGAGGAAACAAAATTGGTAAGTTCTTTATACTTTCATTTATCAAGCTAAAATACCAAACTTAGTATTCATGAAGGAAATCAAAGACTATCTTTAAAAATCGTGGGTCTCTGCATAGGTGTTATCAGCTTTACTGAAATCAAAGTGTTAAAATACAAAATACTGTTGCAGCTAGGATTTTCTTAATGTAGCACGCCACTGAAGTTTTCATTGGTCAAATAACAGTAAACAAGGGGAAGGATTTGGTTAGGATAATTACTTAGGTACGATCTTGTGATATCTGCATGTGTTTAACCCTATAAAATGTTCAAGTTCTACATTTGGAAGAACCAGAAATATGAATGGAAATGAGTTTGAACTCTGGGATTTAATTTACCGATCTTATTGTTTCCCCCATATGATAATTTTTTACTCTCTGGTTTGGGATTTTGGGGGAAAACCTTTGTTCTTGAGAAATTTTCTTTCAGGTCAGCCGATTAATGTTTTTACTTTTATTCAGCTTGAATTCAGGGCTATGAATGTGGCATTAAGTGTTAGAGTTAAAAGCTACTTGGAGTTTTAAATTAAAAGAAAGGTAAAAAGCGTTGACAAGCTGCTTTCAGTGATGTTTCCTCTTTGCAGTTGATGTACCTATTGCTTGTTGAAGGTAGTGTACTGAATTTGCCTTGCTCTAACTTTGCAGGTGAAGGCCAGTATGGGAAGGTCTATACCTGTATCAGTGTTGACACTGGAGAGCTGATGGCTATGAAGGAAGTGAGTACTGTGTCTACAAGAATCACTGCTGCCCTTGTTTTTTTCTAAACCAAAAGTGGGTAATGTAGGAGGCATTGAGGGTTTCTGCACACTGCTGTTAGCAAACGGGGAAAGGATGGGAAGACAAATTGTGTCTTCATGTAGCTGCAGCTGCTGTTAGCACTTTTTCCTCCTTAAGTTGGTTTTCAGTTTATAACTCTCAATTTAAATGTATGTAAAATGGATAATGTGGTTTTTTCTAATCTCATAGGGTCGTTGTGAACTTAAATGAATGCTTGTTTAATATATGTGAACTTCCATTAAGAGATCTTAAATGATATTGAAAGAATAGTGAAAACTGTACACAAATTTATATTTAAGTTTGTAGTGTTTCGTCTCACATTTTATTACTTTTTTGTTCATTCTTTAGAGCAAATGATAGGAAGTGTGACATCAGATGTTTTTCAGCTTCTCCTGTAGTGTGAGCTAGGTTGAATCACAAAACTGCTGACTAACTTGGTGGGTACAGAAAATCTAGTTTTCAGGCTAGAAGTAAGTAAAGCTGTGTAGGCGTAGAGATCTGTTTCCCCTACAACACCTTGTGGTTGTTTTTCTTTTAAATTATTGTTTAGTTTTAATGCTGTAGTGGTTTTGTTCGCCTTTTTTACCTTCTGTGAGATAAGAATTAGGAGGAATGCAAAGCAGGCTCTAAAGTTTAAAGAATATGAAGAAGTTTATTACTAACAGAATTAAAAGTAAAAAGAAATAATAAGTAATTAAAACAAAACCCCCTTTTTCCTCCAGCACCTCCCCTTTTTTACCCAACTTGCACAATGGATAACAAACTATGATTTTAGTCAGTATTACAGTTTTTAAAAGTCTCTCCACTGTTTAAGGAAAAATTTGCTTCACGTGGTTTCCAAACTGCTCAAAGGGCAATAGACCCCTCCAGAAATTCTGCTGCCGCAAAAAGCATCTCTCCCATGAATTCTGCAGTCTTCCCACAACTGCCAGCATGGGCCACGCATGGGCTGTATCTTTTTTAAGCATAAGTAAATTCTAACCCAAAAGCAACTGCTCTCTTCACAAAATTTCCAAAAGTCTCTTATAGCTCTGAGGTGACCTGGCATGGTCACATTCCTTTTCCTGCACACAAAATCCTCATCCTGCCATGTCTTTAAGTAGATTAAAGAGAAAAGGACAGTTTGTGACATTACAATTTTTACCACGGCCTGCAGAAAGTATTTTTAAGCTTTGCACTGGGCGCGCGACTCCGCCCTCTTTTCCCATTGCCATCTTCAGCTCCGTCCCACATGACTTACTTTCTCTTTCCCTCTGACCTTGAAGTCGCCATGATTTTCTTCAGGGTTTATGTTGGAGAAAAAGCCTGTTCCTCTTTATGCTGCTGGCTCCTCAGCTCGACTCCAGCTATGTTGGTTGCAGGAAGCTCTATTGGCTCCCGCCAGGATCTGCGTGGGGCCGCCTGAGGGGTGGGGGTGGGGGGTGAGGCTCTCCAGTCTTTAAAAAAGCTGCTCCGGGTGGTATCGGCTATGCAGCAGCTTAATGGTTGTTTCTTAGCTGCCCGCGGCTCTGAGGGGGTTCTCCTGCCGCTACCTGGGGTCCGTGCCCCGGGGCCGGGGGAAGGGAGGCCCGGGGCCCATTATCCCCCCCTCCCCGTGGGAGGCTCGAACACCAAGAGGAAGTTCTCGCGTCTCCACGCGGTTTAAAGATGTAAATTTCGAGAAGCGTTATTGGTCTAAACGACTGTCCATCAACTCAGGTTCAAACCACCACAAATGCATTTCTGCATCTTTAGACAACTGCAAGCATTAACTGTTCACAGCAGTTACTGTGACAGCCATTGGATGTTGCAGCAGTTACATTTTATGTGCCAGTTCCTACACACAAAATATGTATGAAATCTCCAAGGTGTGGAAAAGCAAGACTGGGCTTGTGTTTAACTTCTTGTACTGTACTCATTCACTGACTAATACCAACACTTGAAATTCTGTTGCTGTTACATTTTTTTCTCCTGATGAAATAAGATTTTTCCCCCCATCAGTAGCACTCTGTTTCTGTAATTCAAAGTTGCTTTCTAGATGCAGGTGCTGTTTACAGATTAGCATGTGTGTGCTCCTTAGCAGAAGCTGAAGTAAGGTCATAAATAGATCTTATTTGACAGACGTTTGTTTCACTAGGCTTGAATGCAAAGTATTTGCAACTTCCAGATAAATGGCTTTTCTGGATTTCTTTTAAAATAACTTGGGAGAAGATAGCTGTATTGATTTTTTTAAAAAACTGGTTAAGAACACTGCATTCCCCTGCCCTTGCACCAAGATTTCATCACACTTTATTACCTCAACCACAGTGTCATTAAAATGACTTCAAATTATAGTGGACAGGCTTTACTACAAATACATAGTACTGCAACTGTGCATTAGGGAATATATATATAAAAAACACTTGAATATAATTTGTCACCTTTTTGTAATCTTCATATATTTACTCTTACCACTGTTTGAGTACAAACTGTATCCTGGAATTGTTATACAGAACGTAACAATCATAACATCCTAGCAACTGAAGGCAAAATATGTGCATTTATTTCTTTAGCAGTTGTCCTGCACTCAATTAATGAAGCTTCTACTTTCTAACAACATGGTAAAAGTAGCATCTTCCATAACTTGCTATTCATCTTACTTATCTTTGTGTGGTTAGAAGCTTTAAATCAGTTTTTCAGAACACCTGGTAATGTTTTTCCTCGTTGAACAGTCCATCACAGCATACTGTAGGAGAAGTAATGAAAACATGTTTCTTTCATCAAAACCTTTGACTGTATTTGTTCCATGCCACACCTTTTCCTTGCAGCTGCCTCATTGTCAGTGAATAAACCCCTCAAAGAGATCCCTTAGACTCTCTGGTGATGAAGTACCTGGCAAATAGTCTTTGTTGAATGATAGCTCTCTCTGATGTTGCTTTCAGATTCTCTTGTATTGTGTCTGTCTACCACACTTAAGCTGGAAGGCAAGCACAGAAGATATATGTATGGGTACACATGTATTTAAGTAACGGCATTGTGCTCTTATAAAGTTTAGTTGTATGTAATTTTCCAGAAATAGCTTAGTGTGCTTTATTTGTTTCAGTTTGGGGATGGAGAGGGGTATTTTGGGGCTTTTTGTGTGATGATGCTATTTAACAACAACAAGAAAAAAAGCTCTTTGTTGTGTTTGAGTTTAGGATGGGTTGTTTGCTTTTTTTGTTCCTTATTAATTTGAAATAGCAGCAAAATAATGACAAATCTTTCTTGCAGATAAGATTTCAACCTAATGATCACAAAACCATCAAAGAAACAGCTGATGAACTGAAGATTTTTGAAGGCATCAAACACCCTAATCTGGTTCGTTATTTTGGTGTGGAGCTCCACAGGGTAAGAAAACATAAATTATTTGGGCTTTTTTATAAGGCAGAGAGAAAATTTTAAGAAGCTTTCCGTTATTGGAAGTTTTTACGTGAGAACATTCTAGTTAATCTTGTCTGGTTCTCTCTGTGAATAGCAGTGTGTCTTTTTTCCTCTGGATATTGAGGTCTCTGAAACATAGTTTGGAGAGACTTTTTGGAACTGGTACATAAACAGAGAAGGCTTAAAATAAGTGAATAGAGTGAGTAATGCTGGAGCTATTCTATGCTGCTACTCTGTTGAACTGGTCTAAAAGCAAGTTATATCATATATGGTATGGTAACTTCTGTATGTAGAAGACGACTGGACAGGCTAAAACCTGTCCCTGTTAGCAGCAAAGGTTGTACTCGTATTGTATCATGTTGATTCCTGGAAAAATTTTGTGCTGGCATTTAAATCTTGATGCCAGACAAGTATTGGAATTCAGCTAGCATTTCTTCAGAAGGAAAAAGCAAGTTTTCTTCCTTGAGCAGCAGAACTAATGAAATGTATTTTTCTGTGGAGTTGGATTCCAGAGTTGTGTGCTGAGATACCCAACTTTTTATTACTCTCTGCTTCCCACATGCTCTTCCCACTTGTGAGTCTCAAGTCTTGATGTCTTGATGGAAAGTGCTTCTTGGATTTGACTGATTTGCTCAATATGGAATAAGTTGTTTTGGTGACCCATTGCTGGTTTAGAAGGGGACATAGGCTGCTTTCTGCATTTCTCTACTTGGAGACACACATTTGGGTGTCTGTGCTACTGGGTCATTGGTTTCCCAGAGTAGTGTCCTAAGAGCTTGGTGTCTTTGCCATCTTTTTATATTAATTCAGTCTGCCTGAAATCAGCTGGGCTTCGAGACAGAGTGGGAGCAGAAACCTAATTTTTCCACTTAATTAAAGTGAGTTAGAGTTGGTCTGCTTGTTCAAGCCACAGCAAAGAACAAAAAACTTGCCCATCCCAAGTAATCAACACATGATACTGTAGGAACTGGGACAGAGAGAGGGGATAAAAAACAAGCCCAAAACATCATTTTGTGCCTTTTTTTTTTCCCTTCTCTAAATAAGCAAAAAATCTCTTTACATTTCTGTGTAATATGCCTGCAAGATTTCCAAAGTGTCTTTTGGTTGATGCCAAAGCACTGTATTTTTATACCACCAAATAGTTATGTATAAATGATGCAGACAGGCATGTAGCAGAGAGTTTCCTAGCTGTGCAATAGAATATGTTAGGTTGCAGCATGCTAGAGAGAATAGAGTTTTGAAGAGATGATTTATCAGATATTTTATGGTAAGTGATGCTTTCATTAAGACATTACATGATACTTTTATTATTCATTTCATGGACAGTGAAGGATGTAAGGAAAACTTGATCTTAATTCAGTGTTTAAAATATAAAAAATTACACTCAATGAAATCTGGTTTGGTTCCCACAACAGGAAGAAATGTACATCTTCATGGAGTACTGTGATGAGGGCACTCTGGAGGAGGTATCAAAACTGGGCCTTCAGGAGCATGTCATTAGGCTCTACTCAAAGCAGATCACGATTGCTATCAATGTACTACATGAACATGGTATTGTTCATCGAGACATTAAAGGTAATGTTAACCAAAAAGGTAATGTTGTTGTTTCAGTGTGGTGGATGAGAGCAGGGGGAAGGATGGGGGGATGTATTTGCATATTTAGTGTGCATTATCTCTGCAGCCATTATTTGTATAAAGCCTTCCACTAACTTTTCAGTTTACAAGTTATTGGCTAGTTTCATGCTTTATCTTTTAAGTGTAGATTGTAAAAAACATTCACAATTGTCATTTCAAACTCATAAATTTTGCTCATGATTTATATAGTTTTTTTAGAGGTTGTTAAGATTATTGGGGATTTATCTAAACTCAATTATTAGTCCATGCATTTTTAGTAATAATGTACTGAGTTATGTAATGCTGTTTTCCTTCTTGGCTGTGCAAATAACTGGTGTTATCTGGAGCTGACAGGCAGTGTACAGTGCTAGAGTTGTGCATCAGAACTTTTCCTCGTGATTCCATTTTCCTGAAGAGTTTTAGAATTTGAGATGAATGGCTGATTAAACTTAGTAACAAAACCATTGTTATAAGAACGTATTTTAGGATATCCCTTTATCTAGTGTTTTTTTTCCATACATTTATCTTCTCGTGCCTGGCTGTCAGCATTTGCTTACAGAATTAGCAGACTGAAACTACAGTAACCAAAGGGGGGGTTGGGTTCGGCTTTTAAGATACCCAGTGTCAGTCCTCATTTCAGGTTCATTTTTCTTTTTCTGCGCCTTCCAACAACATCCTCCATGTCTGGTTATCTTGGTTTTGTTAGTCTGGCGTATTTGGCTCACTGATGGCAGGAAACGTAGGCGAAGGTAGGGGAAGCAATGCACACAATATGCCCTGTGAATGCTCATTTTGTGACAAGGCAGTGCAACCCAACGATGCTGGGTTTCTATGTCCCTCTTGCTCACAGGGTTTTGAATCACCGCAGCAGTGTAGGAGGTTCCCAGTTGCTCTTGGTCCTTTGGCCTCGTGCTTCTCATTTGGGAAAAGAACTATCTACGATCCAGAGGCCTTCCACCCAGGTAGGCCACTCTTGAGTCAGTTTTGGCTTTTTTTTTCTAGAAAACACTTTCCCTCACTCCCATTCCCCAGCAATCTTACCTTTTCTGGTTCTCCTTCCTCACCAAAGGTTTCTCTCCAGTTGTGGATCTCCCTTTGTGCTTTTCACAGTTCCCTCCTTGCCCTTGATCATTCCTTGTCCAGGTTCTGCTTAGCTGGATTATGCTCTCCTGGAAGCTCGTTGTGATCAAAATCCAAGGCTGGCTGACAGGGATTTCTTTTGTGCTGCTCAATGTCATTGCTGATATCTGGATATGTTTCCAAATAGGTCTTCTGCTCTTCAGGGAAATGCATGGACTGAGAAAAGCTGTTTAATAGAACTGTAACGTTGTGTTATCTGAAGGCATTTCTGTCACAACAGGTTCATTGCATCAAATGTTGGGGTGTTTCTTGAGAGTAACTGAGGGTCACTGCAGGCACATCTATGTGTAGACCTTCCTGAAAGCTCCTTGGCAGAATATAAAGACAGACCATAGAGGTTATTTTCATAAAGGTTACCTGATGCATTGCAAGTCTTTTGCTCATTGACTTCTTTTATGCTAACATTGCATCCCCAAGTTTTCAGGCTAACAGCAGTAAAGAACACTAATTTTAATTTTATCTCTCATGCAGACTGGTACTCTTATTTTTCTGATAGGGAAAAATGACATTCAGACTGTTAAAACTGCTTTCCTACGAAAATCTCGCTGTCAGATCATACTGGATCTCTCATGGCCAGTTTGCTATTTCTTTTAGCAGCAGATAAGCAATTCTTACAATGATTGTTTATCTGTCTCCTGGAAGACACCTGTACTTGGTGTCTGCAAGTACCTTGTGCTCAAAAATAGACTTTTGCTTAGTAGTGTCCCCTTGTACCACTGTTGTCTTTCAGATGCTATTATGGCACCCAGCTCTATGAGGGTAAAAGACAAAGCAAGATGCAGCTGCCAGAAATGTTTTTCAACCTGTGGTGGTGAGGACAGACAGAGGGTTGTATTGGCCGATTGTTACATTTGGCTGCACTGCTTTTGCTTAGTCTGCATCATTGTGAAAAGCAGGTGGTGCTGGTATGTAGCAGGAGATAGTCTCTTGTGAGACTCTTTTAATCTCTTTTCTAGGTATTGAATTTTAATTCCTGTGGCTAAGCCCAGTTTTCTTGGTTAGAAGTATTTCACTTTTTGTAAAGAAGCTGTTCTGGTCAGTGATGGAGAATGATGGAATATTTAACGCTGGAGGGAACTTGTGGACATCTCTGAGCCCTCTGTCCTAAACAGGGCCAGCCTCAGTATCGGATCCAATGTCAAATTAGATCAGATTGCTCAGGACATTGTTGAGGTGAGATATATTGTTGAGGTGTATCTCCAGGGATGGAGAGGTCCTATTCCAGTGACTCACCTATCCTCACTGTGAAAAGCTTTTTCCTGATAGCTCCCTGGAATCTGCAGAGCTTGCTGTCGTTTCCACTGCCACATAACCATTTCAGAGTGTGCCTTTGAGGGAAAAGTCTGTTTCCACAGTCTTACTATCCTCCCATTACAGAACTGAAAACAGCAATAAATCCCTCGCACACACACTCCCCCGAGCATCCCTTCTTCAAGCTGAACAAACCCATCTTGCAGCCTTTCCTTGTAGGTTGGGTGCAGCCCTGTGAACATCTTGGTGCCACTCTCCTGGGTTTGCTCCAGTGTGTCATTGTCTCTCTTGTGCTGGAGAGCCTAAAAACAAGACACAGCACTCAAGGTGTGGTCTCACAAGTGCTGAACTGAGGGGAATTACTCAATGAGGCCATGCCTGGCAGATTCTCTTCAGGAGAGGGCATGTTCCTAAAGAGTGCTTGGATGAATACAGAAAATGAAAGGAAGCTTTAGTAATTCAGAAACCTGTGAATGAGATGCTCTATACGAAAAAGTCTTCATCAAACCGCTACTGTATTATTGTCTTGTTGTTAACCTTGCCGTTAGCTCAAAACTTCTGCTATCTTGCCTTCCTGATGAGCACAAAGGAAGGAAGGTCATTCAGCAAGAGATGGAAAACCGTGCAACAGGAGACTGTGGGCATGTGTCATGGCTCTCTAAGAGACTGAGAAAAAGAGAATGTGAAAGCTGATTTTCTCATCCAAGAGTAGCATTTGGCCTGCTTGTTTCTTGAATGCATTTGGCTGCTGCACTGCTTAAGCACTGGCTGCGGAATGTCTGAGCTGCCTCTTTTTCTGGAGTTACAGCACAGCCTTCAATGGGGCTTTTGGTGCTGCTCCATGGACTCATAGGATTTCCACCAAAACATTTGGACTATCATGCTAGTGCAGTTTTCACTGTTCTTACTATGGGGCTGATTTGACAGAGGTACAGGGCATGAAACTTGAGTTTAAATGCTTTAGGTTTTGGCTGCTCTAGCAGGATTGTGGCTTTTGACACTTGCTCTTTGCCGTGTGCCCAGGAGGACCTGTGGTGTCAGAGCAGGAGGGCTGTGCACAGCTGGGCAACCTCCTGCCTCTGCCGAGTGCATCCAGTGACAGTGCTTCAGACAGTGTATGTAAGGGGAGAAAAGGAACAGATGGAGGGGGTGGTCCCTTTCTGCTGTTTTACTCATGGTCTTTGGTTTTATTTTGCCTATTAACCATGCAGATATGTCGGAATTCCATTACATTCCCAGTAGTGTTAATTGTCAAAGGTAAAAAACGTCGGGCATCTTCAAAGTACTGCCCTCTTGTCTGCTCTTCTGACACGGATTCTGCTGGATTCTGTGCAGGTTTCATTTAACAAGGAGACCCTTTTTAAAGGCTCCTTCTACAGTCTGGTCTTGGTTTCTGAACAAGCAGTTTACAAAACAGGCTCCAGCAACAGCACATCAGTGGAAGCTGACAGAAAGTGTCTGCAACATGAGTCCTCAAGTGCTGTCTCTGTCTTCTTGGTGAAACTTTGGTTCAGTGCTTTATTCCATTTGACAGTTCCAAGTGCTTTCAGGAAAAGGGCTCACAGGAGCTTTCATGGTAACACTTAGGCTAAATTGTCATTACTTTTTATTAAAAAGGACAAACTCTAGTTTGAAAGGCCTTGGAAGAAGGTTCTGAACTGTATTAATCTGCACTATCCCAGTAGCCTAAACTCAGTCAGAGATCGTTGAACTTCCGCACTGCCAGGCTCCACCCACTGTAGTAGTTGGAAACCACTTTGTAGCCTTCTGTGAAATTTTCATGTTGCTTTCTTGAGGAATGGAAACACAGGTTTCCAAAACATCCTTGCAAGTGTTTGCTAGTGAGGACTGTTTTTCCTACGCTCCTTGTGTAGGCTAAGTGCACCTACTTTCTGACAAGCAACTGCTCGAAAACATTAGAAAAGCAGTTGACAGTAGTTCAAAGGAAAAAGAAGCTGTCACCTAATGCATTGCCCATACTTAGTGTCCCATCAAACAGCCTTCTTGTACTGCTTTGTGTCTTTTTGGGTCCTCCTTCATTCAGGAAGCTGAGGGATGGTCTACTGAGCTCCATTACACATGCCTGTGATTGCAGGGTGACTCTGAATATGGGTCCCACTGATGGCAGACTGCAGAATCCAGTGAAAGAATTCTGGAGTATGTGCAAGCATCTGAATGCCAGAAGTGGAAAACCACTGGACACAATGTACAGAAGAGTTGTATTCCCTGAACATTATTTCTTTCAGGACTTGTAAAAGCTACAGTAACTAAAGGTTGGAATTTAATTCTGTTGATGATTTTGATCACCCATTAATTGCAGTTCTGTGTAACACCTCTTGGACTAAATAGTTACCAGCTATTGTCAGAGTAGTCAGAGAGTCCTTTGAGAAATGGGCAGGGTTTTGGCTTCATTGACCTGCTCTGCCTTTTTTTGACTTGAGCTTTTTGAGGATTGTTTGTATTCTCTGTGAATATCTTGGGGATGCCCAACCAAGTGAATGGGAAAAAGTTATTAACTAAGAAAACACAAAGGAGGAGCAGCCAAGGATTTCTGCAGTGCTCAAGGTGGAACAAAAGTGAGAAACTTCGGAAGGTTCTATTGAGATGAGCCATTTTTGAATGAATCTTGTGTGTGACATGGGCAGAGGCTATGTGTAGTGAAATCCTCAATATCTGCCTACTCCTAAAGTCGGTGAGTAGTTTTGTTTTGTGCATACCATCCATCTTTCCTCAAGAAACATCACAGCTGAAGCTCTATTTCTGCCAGGTGATACTTGCAACCTACTTGTGCTTTCATTGTGATACCTGTAGAATCCGAAATGTGGCCTGACATAAGGAGCTCCTTTTGCTTTACCTGTTTTCTGTTGCTGTCAACATGAGTATTTTGGCAGGATGTTGAATGAAAGAAAACCACAGATTGTCAAAACCACTTGGCTTATTTTGCACTGTTGTGTTGAGCAACTGACTTGAAGCCGTTTTCAGATTCCCCTTGGAGATTTTAATTATGCTAGGGAAGTTTGTTCTAGAGTAAGCTGCCAGTATAGCCAGTTATTTTAATGGTAGTCCTCCTCCAAAAGTTACTCTGGAAGTAAAGTGCAACGGAGTAGGCACTTGGTAGTATATGTAATAAAAGGCTCTAAGCTCTGTTTTGCAAGTCAGCTGTGACCACAGAGTCATTAAGGTTGGAAAAGACCTCCAAGATCGAGTCTAACCTTTGACTGACCACCACCATGTCAAACAACTAAACCATGGCACTGAGCGCCATGCCCAGTTGTATCTTGAATACTTCCAGGGACAGTGACTCCACCACCTCCTTGGGCAGCCAGGTTCAGTGCCTGACCATCCTTTCAGTGATGAAATTCCTCCTGATGTCCAACTTGAACCTCCCCTGGTGCAGCTTGAGGCCATTTCCTCTTCTCCTGTTGCTGGTTGCCTGGGAGAAGAGTCCGACCCCCACCTGCCTACGCTCTCCTTCCAGGCAGTTGTAGAGAGTGACAAGGTCTCCCCTGAGCCTTCTCTTCTCCAGGTTAAACACCTGCAGCTCCCTCAGCTGCTCCTCACAGGACTTATGCTCCAGACTCTTCACGAGCCTTGCTGGCCTTCTCTTGACTTGCTCCAGCACCTCAATGTCCTTCTTGCAGTGAGGGGCCCAGAGCTGGACGCCCAACTTGAGGTGCAGCCATACAAGAGCTGAGTACAGGAGGATGATTCCTTCCCTCATCCTGCTGGCCACACTATTTTTATTGACAAGCATGATACCATCTGTCTTGAAGAGATACTAGTGGGAGGGACACAGCAATTCTCTGCCAGGAAGCAGTTTCTTCCTAGTTTAATGCTTACAAGGAGAAGCACTGGAATTCCTGAAGGAGTAATTTCTTGTAACGAGCTTGTATGGAAAGCTGTTTAATTTGCCTGCCATACTGCTTTTTTTTTTTCTTGAACACTTGTCAACTTCCAGTACACTTCATGTTAGCACAAACCCACCAGAACATCTTTAATGCTGTCATATTCCACACTTAATTCACAGGTAAAGATCTAAGTGTGAATTCAGCTATTATCTACTGCAATGTCCAAGGCTATATTGAGAAGCCCTTATTGCTCAATTCAGCTCTGGCTTAAACAAGTGTTACTGTGTTTCCTTGTGTTTCCTAGGAGCCAACATCTTTCTTACCTCATCTGGACTGATTAAACTGGGAGACTTCGGCTGCTCAGTGAAGTTGAAGAACAATACCCAGACAATGCCTGGAGAAGTGAACAGTACCTTGGGGACTGCAGGTAAGGAAGCTTGTGCTAGGCAGGTACTTGTCTAGTTACCATGAAAGAAGATACCTCTGCCAGAAGTCTGGGCTGGAGTAAAACCATGTGTTTCAGGGAAACTTGGTTTTACCTTAGCTAGTTTTGTGCTTTACATCCAGAAGCCAAAACAATCAGTGAATGATATAATGTGAGAGATAAAATTTTATTTGTCTGTAACTATAGAGATGCTGGAGCATGTGTTTTCTGGGGTTGTATTTTTCTCTGCAGCCTTACTGAAACAGTACTCTTTTCACTAAACAGCTGCTTAATCGATTTTCAGAAACTGGCAGTAACTGAAAGCATGTTCTGTAACAGCATTTTTGCTATCCCTTTTCAAACTGAAAGACAGTTGTGCTGAAAATGTGTCAAAGAACAAGAAACCAGCAAATGGCAAAACTTAGCAAGAAAACATGAGTAATAATTCACTGAGTATTTTAAAAAGCATTTGGTTTAGCCAGTCAGTCACTTGATGTATACTGTTCCTTCTGCTGTATGAACTGATGGTATCATATATGTTGTTTCAAAGCATACATGGCTCCAGAGGTAATCACTAGAGCTAAAGGAGAAGGGCACGGACGTGCAGCAGACATCTGGAGCCTGGGCTGTGTTGTCATAGAGATGGTCACCGGCAAGGTAGGGATGTTTCATGTACTGATGAAATGCAAACTGTTCTCAGCAGTTTTTCTGCACATTCTGGTCCCACTCTCAGCAATTTGTCACACTTAAGTCTGCAAAATTGGGATGGTTTTTCATTTCCTGGAATACAGACATATATGCTCTAGTGGGTAGAAAGTTGCTCACTAAAGTTTGCACTTAGCAATGCTGTTAACTGTTGCAGAGGCCTTGGCATGAATATGAGCACAACTTCCAGATCATGTATAAAGTGGGGATGGGTCATAAACCTCCTATTCCTGACAAAGTGAGCCCAGAAGGGAAAGACTTCCTTTGCCACTGCCTGGAAAGTGACCCAAAGATGAGGTGGACGGCCAGCCAGCTTCTTGATCATCCTTTTGTCAAGGTTTGTCTGGTGACTTTGGCTACAAAAACTGCAGATGGGAATTGGGAAGAGCTTTTAGTCAGCTTCTTTGTTTTCAGTGATGCCACAGGGCTTGGTACCATGGTGAGGGGCTGGTAGCAAGTTGATGCTGTCCAGGAAACATGGATTGCCAACTTTCCAGAAGCTCGTGCTGCCATACTGCAGCATTTGACTTAGGATAGGACCATAGGACCTGGTGTGCACCATGCATTAAACTCGCACTGCTGTTTTGAAATGCATTATCTTTATGTTAAAAAGACAAGTCAGGATTCAACTCAGCGGTAGCTAATTGGATCTGAAGGGCTCTGCCACAAAAACTTCAGCAAGTACAAATGCACAGATTTTTAGAGATAAAGGCTCCCTCCATAAAAAGTGAAACCAGCACATGCTTGAGAACTCTTCCATTCTTCTGTGCAAGGGGCTGCTTTTCTTCTAAGTTCATACTTAAGGTCATACTGAATGTTTTATCTGGCAGCTGGTGTAACAGTCTGCAGTTCTTGCATGAACTGCGGTGTGATGCTTTCCTTAAGAACAGGCAAATATTGACAGCTACAAATTGAGCTGTATTAGTAACTTCTTTTTTGAAGAAGTGGGAGCACAGTAGGTTACTGAATTCTGTCCCATTTTCCAGCATAAAGTTGATCACTTTGGTGTTCTGGTTCAGTGGCACTGTGTTTGGGATCATCACCCATCCCTCAGCAGTGCAGCTGTAGCAGATCCTCCATCACAGAGGTGGACACTGCTTTAGGCACCTGAAGGATGCACAGTGACAGTGGGCATGTCACTACTCCCATACAAACACTTGTAATGCATTATTGTGTAAGAAGGGAGGAGAAAAAAGCTTCAAAGATGTGAAGGTGCTAAAGAAATTGATCCTTTGTCATCTTCTTGCTGCAGGAGGGAGATGACTGAAGTAATTGCCTTTTGCTTCCTTTCCAGGTTTGCACAGACGAAGAATGAAGTTACTCAATCTCTGTCCTTTTCTATTCTGACAAGATTTTAATCACTACTGTATGTAATATTTACATAAAGACTGTGCTGAGAAACAGTATAAAAGTTGACCTTAACGAAGACTGCACAAGTGACGGTGTCACTTCCTCTGCTGCTCCTGTACATTTTACTTGGCACATGTTGCTCACGTGACGTGTCCGCAAGTGGGAAGAAGCTGCATGTTTCAGTGAAAGTGCCATTACTACTGTATATGGACCATACCCTTTTTGTTCCTTCTCCTGTTTCTCATTTGATTGAGAACTTGTAATGTTAATATGTAGTATTTTTGAACTTTCTAGGTTCAGAAAAATGCTGTAGTGTTATCAGGCGTTATGGACCTTGTTTTTTAATCTGTTTGAGTGCACTGACTGTGAACTTTTACTGGGGTTTTTGTTTATTTGTTTTTGGCAAGCTTCAGATTTGTTATGCACAAGGCTGATTAATGAAATTTTAAAAAAAAGGTTTTTCTCAATAAATGGTTTATTTTAGGAGATGCTGGTGAAGGGTTTTTCTTCCAAAAATAAATGTGGGGCTCTGTTGCATTTTAAACTTTTTTGTGACATTGGGATAAGACTGCTAAGCTGACCTGACTGGAATAAGCTGCTCTTATATTGCAATAGTGTTTTGTCAAGTTTCAAGATGCTTAGTGTGAGATGCTTCTTACACAAGTGGTAAGAGGAGTAAGGTTCCCCCTTTATCGCCTTCTCAGGAAAGAGGGTGATGGACAAGTTCTGACACTGCCTTTTATCTAAGGGATAACTTCCTTCTTGAATGTATGCACTGTGAACAGGGAGTGCACTGCAGGGCCTTTCTGTCTTACAGAAGAGAACTGTACAAGACTATTCTTGTGTTCTGTTTGGCAAAACCAAGAACTTACTTTGAAAACTGACTTCTGATCCTGGGCTTTCATTTCCCCACCACACCCCAGTTGTCATCAGCCTCAGACAAGGAAGAGAGCTTAGAAGTGGTTAGCAATTGGAAGAAGTAGCCTGCAATGCATGATCTAGTTGATTTTTTTTTTTAACTTGCTATTACAAACAGGTGACTTAAAACTGTTACCTGTAAACATTAATGCAAGTTTACATATTCCTGTTACAGCTTTAGACTTAGAATAGGTAACTTAAAACTTGCTTTTAATATTTGGTTTTATATTCTAGTGTCTTGTCTCTCAATCCACAAATCCTTGATTAGTCACAGGTGTGGGGTGAGCTGTTGAGGAGGTACCACAAAATCTGACATTTCTAGAAAAGTAGGAGCCTTGCTGTGCATGTCACCTGTGCATGTGTAATGGTGAATTTAAACAAAGACTTTCCCTCCTTTTCAGTTGTCTATTTTCAGTTCTGTGATAGGAGGGGAAGTATGTTGTCATCCTCAGTAAAGGTGTATCAGAGTACCTGAGGTAAAAGTGTCCCCCCAGCCTGCTGTGTGCTTCACTTTGCAGTGTAACAGAAGTATCTTGAGTGATTTGTGTCCTCACTTGCCTTGTTTCAGGTGCCCTTGAACACAAACAGGAACTGTGGACAGCCTTTACGAGTCCGGATAGAGGTGACAAACTGTTACAAGTGTGTTCTTGCCAACCAAAAGAAAACTCAATCACTGCTTATCAGCTTTTTATACTTTTATTTTTGTATAAACAAACATTAAGACTAATTTTGTTAAGGCAGTTGTAGAACATACAGTTGCTTGTGGGGATGAGGGGCAAACACTGCTTCTTAATGACCTATGTCATTCTTTTAATACAGTGAACTGGACAAGTTTAACTTTGGCAAGGACCATTAAGCTTTCACTGTCAGTGAGTGCTGGAAGGGCCTCAGTGGTGCGCCTGGACTTGCAAAAGTGCTTAGGAGGATGGATCCAGGAGTGGCATGTTGGACCCAGGGAAATGAGTATGGAATAATCTCTGCACTTTTTCAGAAGTATTTACTTGTTTGGTACTTCCCTCTGGGAGAAGTGGCACTGCATGCAGTTGGAGAGGACAGGACTAAGATTCATAAGGAATGCTAAATGTTAATGCTAAATGTTCCCTGCTGCATATTAAATCTGTGGCTCTTAGGAAGGCAGAGCGTTTGTCACTCCAGGAGTATGTATTTGCTGCTCAGAACTACTCACCCACCACCCTGAGAAAAGGCCACTGGACCTGCCAGGTAATGTTTACAGGAAAATGCTACCCTGGAGAGGCCTTTCCTTTCCTCTCCCACCCACTTTCAAACTCTTGGGTACAGTGTCTTCAGGTCTGGCTTGTTAATGTGCCTGAGCATTACAAGAGGATGTAATACTCAGTTTTTCACTGTTAGGAGTGTTATAGCAAACAGAGTGCAGGGCATGTGCTTTATTAAATAGCATTGTAAATATTGCAGTATTTTCTACTCTTGGGCTCTATTTCATGTGTTGGAAAAACTACATCAGAGCCCGTGTTTCTGTTCATGACATCATACAACCTATTCCAGAAAGCTTCAGAGTGTAGGGAATGCGTGTGGTACAAATGTGTGAGGAAAAAAGCCCCCAAAGCCAGTCTCTCACACTTCCCATGGTCTCTTCCTTCCTTCACGTTGTAAATTTTACTGCCTCCACTATCCATAAACTTATTGCTCCAAGCACTACTTCACCTGCTTTTTAGGTGCTGCATATTAAAAAGGTGAGTTTCTAAATTATCTGATGTACTGAATAGCAAATACATATTTCATGGAATGATTCAAACTGTTGTATTAGTCTGTTTCTTCTGGCTTCAGTTTTATTATATGAAAAGAGAAATGTTTTTATACCAGCTGCTAGAATAAGACTGCTCACTTTCTTCACTAGAGACTATCATGGTTTAGTCCTGTGCCTAGTGAAAATGGACTGTCTTTGAAAGTGTCAATCACAACCTCCTCTACTCAGTGTCAGGATCTGTAGACTTTAAAAAATTGGGATTTTTTTCCAGTCATAATTGCTGTTTAAGTTAATGTCCCCTCTTTTCCTTTTTCCCTGCTTTTAAACAAGTTCTTTCTAGTAACCTGCAGATCCTTAACTCTAGAAGTTTAAAAAGAGGAGGCGGCTGCCCTGAAATCAGTACTGGGAATGTCAGAGCAACCCCACTTTCCTCAGAGCTTGATTCTAATTTTATTTAATTCAGAAGGGTGTCAAATCAAGTTAAGACAGACATAAAAAATGAGCTATACCCACTGTCCTAGGTCTCTCTCCTAGTTCCCCTCTCCTCCCCAGAAGAAAATAATTTACTATTACTTAGGCTGACTTTTATGAGGCACCAAGTAAACTAATTTATCAGAAAAGACAGACAAGCAGATTAATTAGGATCACGACAGCACAGGTGTGGGGCATACATTTTAATGCACACTTTGCATTATTTCACTACACCATGCCCAGTTATTTTCTTTCCACAGTTGTTACGATGGCCTGGAATTTTAAGTAGCATTTAAAGCCTTGGATGTATGGCCTGGGGAAAGAGATGGCAGTGGGTAACTCAGCTCTGCTCAGGCCACAAGGCCAAATTCTGATCCAGGTTATGCTACTGCCAGGCTCTGATGTCTGGATGTCCAGGGTCTGGCTGAAGTTTTGAAGGGCCCATGTAGTGCACACTGTGGGAATAAGTTCTAGATGTACAAAAACTCTACTGTAGTTCTGCCAGTTCAGCAGAGCTGCTTCAGTCCAATACTGCTATAACCAAGCACAGCATCCCGCTGTACTGTACTTAAACACTGACAGATTATGGTTGTTAAACTGTGTGATCTACACAACTATCAAGTTTAATCATCTTGTGGCAATCTTCTGACATTAAAGCCTGCACCTCTGGTTAGTTTCCAGGTAGAGTCTCTTCATACACAAGCACGCTGGAATTTATTTCTTTTTCTTCAAAACTTAAGACACTTCATAGGAAAACAAACCAACCACACACGTGCAAACCTGTTGCTGAGAGTATGTGAAGGAGTGCATCTTTCCAGCATGTCATCCAGCCCAAACCCCCAGAGAAAAACAACAGGAGCACAAATTCAGATATGCACGGCAATTACTCATCCTCTGATCTCACTTGAAGGACCATGATATGCACTTAAGAGTTTTCAGCAGTTGCATTTGTTCTCTTTGGATTGAAGCAGTCTCTGAAGATGCTACTTTTGTTTCTGCTTGTTGTCATTGTTGCCATAGGTGGAGCCCTTGTTAATTTCTGTAACCCCGATCATCCATCTGACACCAACAGAAGCTGCAAAACAAACACAGTTAAAGCTGCTTGAGGCAAGGCCTGAAGATCTGTCCTGGTGTAGCATCATGAAAGAGACTTTGGATGAAAGGTGCATTTGATGCTCCCACACCTCCACATCAACTTATTTGCCTATGGCATCTCATGAAGGAAGAGCCTCAGGCTGGACACGTCCCCTCCCATCAGCAGGGAAGAAGCGACAAGGAACCAGGATGGGTGTGAGACGCACACAGCACACGGGTGCACTGCCCTGTGTGTCAGGGGAAGGGAATTCTGCTGGCTTTCAACAGCCCTGTGTCTGGAAGAGCACAAGCAAATGCAAGGGAACTTCAGATCTTGATTAAAAAAATGTAAGTTGTGGCATTTGTTAATGACAGCTCATGGAAAAGTCCATTACAAGAAACCAGGTTAATTTAAAAGACTTTTATAGATGATTCAGTGGTAATAATTCACCATGTGCAAGGATTATTTTATTTATTTATTTCTTTATCTGTAGCACTTGAAGTGACTAAGTTGAATGCAACTTAACCTCAACTCCTTCCCTTACACTTTCGGTTCTTTTGTAAAGGGGCTCAGCTGCCCAAAATCTATTATTCCTCCAGCTTCTGCTCAGCTACTATACATATGCCATGCTTCTTCCAGGCCTAAACCTACTAGAAAGTCACAAACATCTTCCCTCTGCTCAGAATGTTTTCCAAAAAAAAGGAACTTAAACCAAACAAAAAACCCAAGAAAGCCACAAACCTCCCCTCAGCCTCCAAATCCCACTGTCTTTCTGACTGATGGTGGAAAGGCCAGTAAGGTGAGGTGCTCTAAACGTCTTATTCTCATCGGTCTTTATTTCTCTAAGATGACCCTGGACAAATTCTCACCAGCCAAAGGACTCTTTATGGTTAAGTCAGTGCCAGGGATCACCAAGAGAATCCAGAGGCTTCATCCCACTACCAGGCCTCCCTCGTGAACAGCAGGGCTGATCCAACACTGTGTCCTGGCAGTTGCTGCTCTTCAGCACTGGAAGGGGAGGGGGCTGTCAGCTGGCAAACAGAGGTGCCCTGTCCTTTACCAGCTGCTGCTTGGCACAACAACATCGGCCACAAAGAGCCGTCACTACAGCCCCATGTTGTGTAGGCTGACAGTAAGCTGACAGTTTTTAGAGTGCAAGTGGTAACTGGATACCAGGGATGAGTCACACATGATGTGACAGCATGGCTGGACACTGGGAAGCTGGTCTGCCCATGGGGCTGCCCTCAGGTCCTGTGGGTGCCAGGAAAGCAGGGCCCTCTCACAGGCAGAGCTGTGCAGGGAACAGCCCAGAAAGGGAGCAGGCTCTGAGGGCACTCACTGTCACTTACACGCCACTGTCAGCCCATGAATAGAAACACACACCAGTGAGACAAGCAAAAGGCTTCACTCTCACAGACAAGAAAGAAAGAAAACCATCTCTGACATTTAACTGGCCATGAGCTGGGGAGCACAAGAGAAAGATCCAACATCTAGCCTGCAGTCTGGGATCATAACATAATAGTAAGCATGAGATCATTAAGATTTTAACCACAAGGGACAGAAACAGCATCTGGAGATGGACACAGAGCATAAATAAGAGCAACTGTTACAGCAACCACACACCATATTGGGGATTTCATCCAGTTCCAGGAATGCCACTGCCTGGACACAAAAAACAACTAGTTCAGGAGTTCAGATTTCTTTTTTTCTTCATTTGCTCCCTGGCAGAAGTTGCCACTGCCTTCTGTCCCCATTTCACCCTGTAGCCCTCAGCACCCTGGGGAAGGTGGGGTGCAAGGAGAAGAGGACTACTCATGTTTGCCAAGCCTATGGAAGCAAAGTGGGGTAAGGCTGGGGTGCCTCACTGGCGTGTCCTTGCACTGCGTCCTCGCCACAGCTCTCCTGGAGCCTCAGTGCACACCCGAGTGATACAATCACATTTAAGGATTATTCACTTCTTGTTTTACATACAGGTGTAGTAAGGGGAAATTTGGGGTTTTTACTTCAAGAAAGGGGAGAAAGGGAGATCAAGCAGTAACTAATCAGCAGTGCCTGACTTAAACCCTCACAGCTATTAAGTCCACCCTGAGAAGAGCATGAGAGAAGCTATCAGCTGAAGCATCCCTGCGCTGCTCCACGGCAAACTCAGGTAACTGAGCTCCTGCATCTTTCTGCCCACCATTACTCAGCATCCAAAAGATGCAGGAGGTTGCTGAGGACCTGCTCTCCCTGCTGGAGTGCCAGGGGCTCAAGGAAGGCTGAGCTGACACACTCAAGAGAGCCAATAATGTAATCTCTTTCTTGGAACACATTTTAACTCCAAGAAAACCACCACACTTCCACATGTAGTATCTCATCCCTCAGCAAAACCTTAGCTCATAGAATTTCCACCTTTTCTCTTACACCTCAGGATTTCTTCTCATCTGTTAACCTGCCTTTATACCACACAGCAAGTGCTATAAGCAGCACAGCAGGCAGGGGCATAAAAATTTCCCATATAGAGCTGGCACCTGAGTTATACAGGTTATGCACTGAAATTAAGATCTGAACAACAAAAGATTGTATGAATGGTAGACATTTCCATTGAGGGCCTTTCCTACATAGTATGAAGGAGAAGAAACGAGCAACACACTCACACAAAAAAATCCAACAACCCACCTCAAATCCTCCAATTTCTAGGCACCAGGCTGAAAGGCCAGACTGTCTGGCAGCTCTACCAAAAGGCAGAATCAACACAGGCACAATCCTGCACATGGTTTGTATCCTGTTGTAAAACTTACTACAACCCTGCTGGCTTGTCCTCTCCTCACCTTCCATTCATCTCAGCCTGCAGGCATTGCCAGCCTTGCTGCCCAGGTCACATCATGCTCCTGTCCTGTGGTCCACACTCTGCCCTTGGACACTGTGATGTCCCCAGGTCTGCAGTGTGATCCCACGCACAAAGAGCACAGCGCACACACAGCAGCTCCCACGGAATCCGAGCTGGCTCCCCACTCCTTGCACTCGGTTCAGATGGAACACTTCTCTCGCCTAGAACTGACACGTAGCTGCTGGCCCCGTGCCATCAGCCCAGCTGCCACTGTGCTTTTGGCATTAAACATGGAAGAGCCGCTGCTCCCTTTAAAAACCCTCTCATCTTTTGCATACATTCCCCTTTTAACTGCTGTTGACAGCTTTATAATAAGTTACTTCTAGAGCATGCAGGGTGGGTGTCCTCCTCAACACAAGTTACCAAAACATGAAAGGCAACCCAGCACTTGGTTCTTTGAAGCCAAATGAGACTAGGAAAGTAGGAGGAGGAGAAAAAAAAGAAGCTGCTGTCAAATACAGATACTGACATTTGACAGATGTGCTTACTGCTTCAGCACCAAAATATCAGCACCAAGTTTTAAACTGCTGTTGTGAGCTAAGTACCTAAATCTCTTGCCATGTGTCCTGTGAAATTAAAGCTGGTTTTCAAAACATTTTTGTACCTCAAACTACTCGAGCATTTATCCTTTGGAGCAGTGACTGCCTTGTGTTCGTTCAAGTAGTATCACAAAGGGCTCCCAGTCCCAGACCAGCAGTAAGGTACGAGCACAGTGTGATGATTGTTGGGAGTATAAACAGCCAAACTGCTGCACAGCAAAGCACAAGGGGACAGCATTCACAGGATAAAGAGGAGATGTTGTTTATTTAGGGCTGAAAGAGTTTGAGCTGAACCAAGCAGAGCTGTACACACACTGGTTATTAATTCTTTAGATCTCACACACTGGTTATTAATTCTTTAGAGCTCACAGTTAGGGTCTGAGGGATTACGGTCCTTCCAATCCAGCTTGAGTAGAGCATTTTTCTTACGGCTCTTTCAACCTGAACAGCCAGTTAACTTACAAGCCAGTCAGTGCTTTACTGGAGAGCACAATAAGCAGAAACTATCCAAAGGACAAATGACAGTCTAGAAACAATGCAGAGGGTACCAGGTAAAAGGACCTCCTAGTTACTCTGCTCTATCATGAAAGGTTTATTTTGTGCTTATCTGCACCTGCATCAGGTACTGAAACCCACCCTTAAAACCATCAGTCTACTACAGTGGGCTATTACGGACTGCAGTAAAGTTCCTGATTCTGGAGTATCAGGTGAGGTGTCAAAGTGCCATAGCAAAAAAACCAAACCACTACCCGTGTGCTTCAGTTACAAACAGTGAGAAAAGGTCTGCTAGGAGCAACGGGAAAAGCTGGTTTTATTATCTGATAAATCCCTCCAGTTTACAGAAAAACCTTTCTTTTACACTGTTAAGCCACCAGGTACCAATTACCACTCCCACCGGAAGAGACAGCAAACACATTCCTCCCTGCTTTGCTGCAGACCGGCTGTGCTGGGCACACAGTTCCAGCTGGCACCAAGAGTCACAACCTCCAAGCTGCGTTGGTGTCCATGCACTGCTGTCTCCCAGCCACTGCAGGAGCCACTTCTGAGCCCTTGCCTAAAGGTGGACGCAAACTGCAAAATAAAATACTGGTTGCTCCTCTGTCAATAGATGGCTGCACTACATCCAGAACATTCAGGACAGAGATACCCCTTAGGACACAAAACAGTTTGGGGAGAGTGGCCTTGCTACAGAAACTCAGCTGTTGGCTACTAAAGTCAATGTGATGGCTTGGGCTGAGGTTTTTTTCTGCTTCCACAGAAAGCGACCAATTATTCCCAACTAGCAATAACACTGGTTTTAAAGCACTATGGTAAAACAGAAACAGACTGTAACATACTAAGGTAACTGTTGCTCCCTTGGCACATAATGACACATCCAGTTTTAAGTGATGAGGGTAAACCAGCTCTGTGTTTTTTTTGGTTTGACAAATGGCTGAGCTTTCTTCCACTTCCATGGATTCTCTTCCCTCCACAGCTTCACGGTGGCTGCTATCTGCTAATAAGTGACATCATCTTTCTTACTCCCTGCTCATCAGCAAAAGGTGGCTGAGTCTGATGGGCAGCAGCCCCTACTATGCGCCTTCCACTGCAGGGCAAATCCCAGGCAATTACGGGCACTTTGGGATTGGTCACACCACGTGTGGAGTGAGAACTGCGCTGCTGCTGAGCACAGAGGTGCTGCAGAGGCTGCAGGGGACTGCAAGCTGCACCACCCCACAGGCAGGGTAGGTGTCTATGGGGCAGCAGTGCACATCACACACCCTCAAGGTGTTCTCTGCTGGGCTTCGGGCAGCCCCAGTGCTGCTGTTCATTCTGGCAGCAGGCTGCTGCTGTAGTCTCCTGGTAGCTCCAGGGTTACAGATAATCTGAGAATAAATCCTTTGGATTATCACTGCATTCAAGAGATGACTCAGAGCAGCCTGCTTATTAACCTTTCCTTGTGGCTAGAAGCAGAAGAAAGATAAGTGGAGATTAAGACAGCAAGAAAAAGGGAAAAAAAATGAAAATAAGGGCATTCTTGCTGTCTATTCTTGGTGGCATCATAGCTTTTTTCCTTCACAGGTTCTTTCTCTCACTTTTTGATAGAGAAAAGACGTGACCTAGGTCACTAACGGCAAGATTGTATTAGACTTAGGGTGGAGCATGAGGGGTGTGGTGTCACTCAACTAAATCAAAGAGGGCTAAAACCAAAATCATCACAAATGCTACAATGCCAAGCAGTAAAGCAGCCGGCCCAGAGGCTAAACTCCAGAAACCCTGAATAATGGTGTGAGGCTCCCTGTGGAGGGTACACACGACATAAAGCACTTTGGAATGGAACCCAACCAACCAGTCTGCTGAGTGGAGAAACTGAATTAAGAGGAAAATGCTGAAGGAAAGATGACAAATCCAAACCATTTTGCAATAGCTGTGCTTCAGTGCAGCATTAGGCCATCGTTCTGCATTCCGGCACCAAACAGACTATGCCAGCATTTCTCCCAAAGGCAGAACAAATGTCCCCTTGAGCAAATTGCCACTACATTTGCAATGGTGTCACACCTCATCCCACCCACTGCTGTTTACCCACTTTGAACAGGAACACAGGGGAGGCTGATCCACCTTTCTCTACAAGTGACAGGGATTTGAACCCATTGCCTCCCATTCCTGAGCACACCCCAACCACAGTCCTCACTCTACACTCCCATCCTCTTCACCAGTCAGAGAAGGGGAAGGGTGCACTGCTTGTGACTTCCAACAAGTAAGGTGGGTGGAAAAAGAGGCTTTTAAGTTGTAGTTGCTGCTCCAAGGAATTCTTACATGTTACACAAAACATTCCCAGGGTAACAAGCACCAACAGTTTCTCCAGATGAAGACAAAAGTACGGGATTCCCTTCTGTTTTCCTCTACCCTGCCCACCTAATGTACCAACTACTACGGTGGACCTTATCCTTGTTTTCCTTCCTCTGACTTAAAGAATCATGCAGGAAATCTCCTGCCTGCACACAGACACACACACACAAGTTCTTACTTCTCCAATTATCTTTATAAGACGCATCAACAGGAGCTTAACACAGCATTTGTTTTGGTGGGCACTTTCTGAAAAAGAATATTGTGTGCCTACCACATCAAGCTCTTCACAGATGGCTAGAAGGATGTTAGTTAATCTTGACCAACCTAGCTCAAGATTCAGACTTCTGAAAATGCAAAGAAATGTTGTGTGCTAGGAACAATTTCCTGGGTAGAGAGCAAAGATGCACTTCCGGGACAAGAAGACACTCCATGTTTTCCTATTTCCTCTGTGTTGCTATTCTGGACATGGATTTAAAGTCAGATCTGCATCCAAGTTCTCTCTCAGCCAGGAAGACTGTGACGTTCTGTTTCTTGTTTCCAAGGTCATTTGTGATACACACAGACATGAAGGTAATGAAGTAATAAATACCTGTGATGGTCAGTGCAATCACAGAAAGTATTAGCTTTAAAAATGTACGGCTTATTCTGGAAGGGAACTTACTCTCCAAACCAGCACCCAAGCACAGACACCCAGATATGATGCAATTTGCCAAAGTGACCTGGTTCCTGCCCCCATGAAGAACACCAAATGAGATCACCCTCCCTTTCTTTGGGCCAGCTCCTTGTTTTGTTTTCCTTCCTCCTCTTACCTACCATACTAATTAAAATATGAACCAAGGCAGTTCAGAACTGCCACAGGAACTGTAGCAATCACCCTTGACAGTCCATGCCCTGTGCCACGTAAGTCAGAGTAGATGGCCACAGCAGGCTGTGCTTAAATCACAAGTTCATGGATTACCAGTGCATGACACATCAGACTATGATTAGACAAAAGCATTCTTAGAGGAATAAATTATCCTTGTGCCTCTCTTCTAAGCATTTAAAGTAGAACACAGCAACAGAACACAAGAAAAGAAAGCCTTCTGTAGGCAACCGACTGAGAAGTCACTGTTTGAATTCTAGAGAAACAGAGAATTTTGTATGCAGCTCTTACAAAAAATAATACAACTATACAAAAATAAACAAAAAAAGAATCTTTTTAACTTGGTTCAGAGTGGACATATTGGATGGGCTGTTGAACTCACAAGTCATTTTTATATTTAGCAAGTCTCAATAAATCCTATTGGACAGTTATGCTGTAATTAATCCTTTCATATCAGTAAACTTACCTATTATAATGACAAATGCAAAACTAGCCAGTGTCAGTGATGATCCACTGTTGATCATGTTGATGAGCAGCTTGAACAAAGGATATAGCAGCAATGAGGCCCAGAAAAGCCAGTTCAAAAGTGTCCATGGCCGACGGGGCGGTATTATAGGGACTGCTGGGTAGGTTCCTGTGCGGTAATATTGTTCCTGGAATGCATCCTAGTAGAACAAAGGAGGGCAACAATTAAATCCCCATCTGCCAACAAAACTAGCCATTCCAGGCTTTGATGTTCCTCCGTCTGGAGGCTTGTAACCACAGGGGAAGATCAAAGACCAGCTGATGGCTGGAAAGCTTGTACTTTGAAGTCAATGAACACAGAGTCAAAAAAAAAAAATCAAAACCCCAAACCAAAAAAAGTAGCATACACTGCTGTGTGAATACTTTCTTTCTCCTACACACAGGAGCCTGAACAATGCCATACCTGGAGAGCATAACAGCCTATGAAAACAGGAGGGATGATGGGATGTACACTGCTGCAGCAATGCAGACATCACTGCTGAACCTCCTGCAGGAGCCACGGCCACTGCCCAAGTACTGCAGGCAAGCCAGGGAAGTGTCTGGGCTACCTACTCAGCAGAATCCTCTGTTCCCTCGTGTTTTCTCCAACCACTGCTCTCAAACAGCACCCATAGACCTGTCAGAAAAGGTGACCAGACACCATCTTGTCCCACACTCTGAAGAACACCACCCCCTCCTGTCTTTGTCCCATGGATGTAGTCTTGTTCACCTTGTTCCCATGAAGCGTGTGGAAGGAAGTTTGGGTGCTGAACCTCTCTACAGGCAGTTGAGCGTGCAAACAGTGCACAAACTCTCACTGGCATTGAGCAAAGGACTCTAAGTATAATACAAGGAGGATAATGGAGTGGGGTCGTTTTTTTCTGTTTTGTAGCATCTGTTTTTTAAAGCACAGAAGACTTTGAATTCAGTACCTTCCTCTATAACCCACACGGCTGAAATGCATTGCCTTTAGTGATCTCATCAACCCAAGATATCAAAAGTGGGTGGGGAAAAAAACCCCTCCCTCCTTGTTCAAAAGCAAAGATTATTAATCTGTTATCTATTAATCTGTTATCTATTAATCTGTGTTATCACAAAAAACTGGTTAATTAATGAAGTCAGCATTAGACTGACATAAACCCCCTTAATTTAGTCAGAATGAAGCATGATATTTCTTTAAAGAAAGGATTTTTGGTTTCTAAAAATTCTATCAAAGCCTAGACTAATCAACCAAAAGATTATTTTTTCTACTATGCTATGATTTTACACTTACTTACACTCCAGCTGGCACAAACAATTCTTTACTTACTTAATAGCAACTTGAGCAATTACAAGCTGTTACCATTTTATCTATTTCAAAGGGAACATTAAGTTTTTAAGGCATTATGCAGTAATTAAAGCACTGCGCTCCCTTTATTGAGATGACAAAAATTATGCCTGTTTTACTCATGTGAGCTGGATTGTAGTGGGATCACTGTGGCCAGTTACTGAGCCATCTTCAACAGAGTACACAGCGTATGAAGTTTTCTTCACAGTGCAGTGAAGACTTTGGTTTATAACACAGAGCTACTCATCATCAGTAAACTGAATTTACTATGTACTGTTAGGTTTCCAAATACTGGAAAGTGAAGAATTCCCGACTATTACTGGCATTGCCATTAGAGGGCCTACTACTACAGAGAGCAGGACAGGCTCGCTCGAAACAAGTGCAGCAGGGTTTTCTTTGTTGGCTCTGCACGGCATGAGGGGCAGCAAAACCACAGACCACACCTCACTGAGAGGCTTGAGACAGATGGAAAACATACACAAAAGGCAAAACAATGTCAAGGCCAACATCTCCAGCACATTTCACACTGCTGTGGGGAACAGCTCTCCAGTTATGATTCCTGACCCTTAAATACATTCACTTGCAAAAGGCATCTCTGTGTTTATCTGTCTTGTAAGCTTTTGCAAGGGTGCCTGTGACACCCACCAACAAGTCAGGCATTAAATACATAATACACCTCAACATTTCCCACAGTCACCTTACCCACATTAGGTTCCTTTCATTCCTCTGCATACACAGCTTCTTCTCAGTTTGTAATAAATTGCATCCACGCAGGTATCACACTGACACGGAAACATGCTCCCTCTATTGCCCCCACCAAATTTATGTTACTTCAGACAGTGTGGGGGAGGGGTAATGCAGTGACGTGAAATCAGGGAACATCCATCTCCTTGTGAGAGGCTAACTGGATTCCTCCTCCCTGTTCCCACCAGGAGGTCTGATGGCAGAGGTATGCTGCTGCCCCTTCATGAGGAAGCCCACAAAGAGCGAGTACCCAAAAATACGTTCTTTGTTCCCAAACACTGGAGTTCTGTTCTTCTCTTCAGTTATGCTTTGCTGATTCCCTAAGGGCATTTCTGCATATATTTTCAGTCCCCTTTTCCAAGCTTCTCTTACAAGCAAGAAAAGTTAGAAGCTTCCTCTCTTTTTAATGGAAATTAAGATTCTCAAGCAGAAGTTCTATTTCAGGCTCTGAGGGCCTAAGGAAGTAAAAAAAGAAAACAAACATGCAGGGACTAGCAGAGTTGTGACTACTACATTATCACCTCTTCTGACCTGGCAATGAGATCCTCAACATAGTCCGTGTTAAAGTCAAAGGGAGCCTTTCTAGCAACGGCAGTTAAAAAACCAAAAGAAATAAAAAGAAAAGGCAATATGCGACCCAAACTGAACCTCTGTCACAATTTGGAATTAACTGATATAGTGCTGGCCATATGTGGAAGGACAAAATCCACCCCCAGTGAGGAAGAAGCACATGGACATGGTACTTACTGTAAGCCTGGAAAAGGAAGGAGAACAGTGTTTGGTTTAGAGCAGCAGCACAATGTCACTGTTTATCTGGCAAGACTGTTCAACTGTGTTTGCAGCAGTGACTAAGCCAAAAAATGAAGTGATAAGTAGCAAGAACATAAACATGACGGGGTCCCAGGGAGAAGTATCTCAGATTGAGGTACGTGTAGGTGAGATCAGACAATGAGCTAAAAAAACAATGGAATAAGCTTTTCTCAAAGACTCTCACTCCTTTACTAACGTCAAGAAAAAAAAAAAAGAAAGTAAGTCACATCTCTCCATGTCCAACAGCTCTGCGATCCTGATCATCTTCAGTGCACAGGCCTCGACCTCAGTACCTGTGGCACTCTCCAGCCACTAAATCATGCTACTACAGCATAATTCAGCACACTGTAGATGAATCTTGAGAAACCACTGCAAAATTATTAAACTCATTGAGAATAAGCAACAGCACAGGGAACCATAACGCATGATAAAACAGAGTCTCTGCTTTCCAGTAGCATGCACACCTTGTCTTACTTTGAAACAGCCAAGTGAAATGCTGCAACCAAACCAGACAAAGCAGGGGATGAGTGTGTATCTTGCAATGAATTACTGCCCTTTGAATAACAATTTTTTATATTTTATCATAAATATTTCCTGACTCTGAAGACAATCTGAAACAGAATTAGTTTTTGGAAACAGCACCTGGGTGGCACTGCTGCTTGTTATCTGACCTAAGAGCCTATTATCTTTTTAAGATGCAGGGCAGAAAGGTGAAACAAAATGGTATTTTTACCCTGCAGGGGGGCTTTCATCATCTCAAAACTCTGGAAGAAGTTGTCTCTGCTCTATATTCCGCCAGTATGATTTTACAAAGACATGTGCTTCAGGAAACCAGGAATGACTGCAATGAAATAAGTTTACCTAATGTAAAACAGCTGGAGAAAGAGAAACATGCTGCCTTCAGAGAAAAACAAAAACCATCACCAAAAAAAATCAAACCAAAAAACAAACAACCAACCAACACCCCCAACCTTAATCAATCAAAAACATTCCGCATAACCAAAAAAAGTTCTAGTGGAATGGAAAACTGAACACACTATACTTCACTCCTCGATGTAAAACTTCACTCCTATACTTAAATAGGAAACCAGAGATTTAACCAACCAGCAAATGAACTTGTCATGAAGAACAGATATGAAGAATACTATGATATATTGTATAATACAATGTTATGAAGGATAGATGTACATTCTGTTTGCACTAAAAGCAACCGAGTCTTTGCCAAAGAGGGAATAACAGAAAAATCTTGAAATGAATTACTGAAACTATGTAACAAAGGATTCAGGAAAACAATCACCACATTCACATTTATGTTCTTGTCTTGCAAATGTCTGAATAGTTCTCAGGGACATGAAACAGGGCTACAAAGTCATAGCAGCAGAAAGTGGACTACTGCAGTGTTGAGCAAAAGGACCATTTGCATGTACATGCCTGTAAAGCAAGCAGGGCCCGTGAGTAACATCCTGCCTTTCTGCAAAGGTGCTGGGGGTTGTGCCTGGGTCGGGTGTCACTGGCACAAACTATGAGAAGGGGGATCAGAAGCAAAGGGAGTAGATCTACAAGTGAGGTCTCAAGACACATTTACTTTCCACTTTCCCGTAAGCAAGCTGCTTAGAGGAGCTATGAATGACACCAGAAACAGTCACGGTTTGAAATCGAGACCAGCCAGGGCAGAGTCAATACAGAAATGCTAACGTGGTGTCCCGGGTAGAGCACGACAGATAGCACAGCAGAATTTTGCTGTGCCAGTGAGAGGGAAACAGAGCATAGCTATATCCTATCACTTCTAAATCCAAAGCACTGCTGCATTCCAGTCTGAATACATAACTTTGATCAAGGTATTGAAGCAAAGTGAACTGCCAGGCCCTCATGCCATGCATACCTATGACTCCCACTGATTGAAATGGGAGTGCTGTGTGCATTCAAAAAGCACATCCCCCAACAACTATCTCCAACATCAATAAAAACAGCCCAGAAGAAACAGATTCTGAAAGACTGAAGGATTCATATGAAAGCATTCACAGGGGAAAAAAAAAAAGAAAAAAAAACCCCACTGGGCATCTACAAACACAATCATTATTATTCTCTCTCCATCCTATGAAATTAGGAAACTTAAGTGCATGCCTTCTATACCACAATTTATCAGCCTGTCTTTTTAGTGCCGGATGTTTGTCTTGGTAAAAAAGGCAGGGTAAAACAAGGGACAAAAATTCTAAGACACTAAAGAAAACACCTTATTCAGCCCACAAATTACTTCTTGATTTAGAAGTTGTCTTCTAGGGGAAGGGGGTCTTCCTACCAATCAGAAGGCAGTTTTGATTTTTGTATCCTTATGCAACTTTCTAAAGAAGAGGCTTAAAACTGCTCTAGAAAGGCTTGTTTAAACTTTCTTCCTGTTGCTCTATGTACAAAATGAAAGCAAATGTGACTGGCAGCACAAGATCAGTTTGTATGCAGAGAAGCAGAGCACTCACCCTGAAAACCAAACAAAACCAATTCACTGAAAGCCTCCAAATTAGGATACTACACATGCACACTGTAAAGGTCTACTAGCACTATGAATAACTGAGCACTAGTGGCTCACAAGTGCTGTCTTGACAAAAAAACCAACCTTTTCTTGATATAGTTTGTGGAGCCAGGTAGAACATTCCTGCTCATCTTCTGGGACGTCCTCTAGCGGAATCCGCCTGCCAATGGTAAACAAGAGAAATTGAAGAATATTAAATACTTTGGCTTCCATGAACAGCACCTGCATTATACAGACAGATTATCTGATAGGAGACTCACTACATTTTTCACCTTTTTTAAACTTGTGCATCACCTTCAGCACTTCAACAAACAAAGATGGAGGATTCTGAAGAAATTTGAGATAGTCTCCAACTAACTGCCAAAACAAATTTAGCCATGAGGTTTACCCTGCCTGTAAGAGTTTTTCAGGACAGGCAAACAGCTACCCTGAGTCGTGAAAAGCAATTTCTATAGTCTGCCAGACTGACTGCAGCAGGCTGGAATGGTGTAAAGTGAGACACAGCACGAGGAAGTCCTCTGCTCTGCTGGAGCCAACATACACAGGCAGGGCTCCATGAATGCCATCCAGCCAGGCCGTGTACACCAAACACGAGGACACTAGGCTGAGCTACCACGTGGGAAGAGGAAACCAGAAAAACTTTCTTTTTACCCTTGGACAAAAACAGTTCTGAAAAAATACTTGTACGAACAGGCAGAAAAAGGGAAGTAAAAGGAAAAGGTTACCCTATTCCACTTCATGTTGGTATCCAGGATAAAGCAACAAGACCAGCTCTGTTCCACTATAGCTCTAAAAGGGTTATGATGAACTCCTGATCACTTGCAGCATCACTTCTAGGTTCCTGTGCTCCAACCCTACATCACCACATGCCCTGAGTGCCTGTAGCATAGGTGCTGCTGGTAGAACTTTATCTGGGAATTGGCTCTTTCCCATTAAGATCATGGGAATCCATTGGGGTATTCATAATCTATAGAAACATTAATGAAAAGGAATCCAGGTAATGTTTTCTTTATTAAACAACCCCCTTCTTGGTAGGGAGAGTGCACCTGTCACATGCATCAACAACTACACCAGCAGATAGGAAAGGTCCTGAGCCCAACCTCCACCAGAGGAACTGGAACTATCTCTGGAACTCCTGTGCCAGAGACAGGTATAAAGCAGCTCCACCTTAACACTTAGATGGTGTTTGGTATTCCGGCCAAGTGAGTGAAAAGAGGCCCCACTGCTGCTGCTGAGCTAACAGACACGCAAATGAAGAAAAAAGTAACAAATAAAAAGTTCTGTAGACATTGATGGGCTCCTCACATACTTATATTCACAGAACTTTACCAGAACACTTCCCAACCCGTATGAATTCTTATCAGAAGTTCTGTGAAGCCAGGTTGGTAGAGATCTGCTTTCCGTTACCCACTTGAAAATATTCCCTTATTTGATCAATTGTGATTTCAAGTACACAGTCCTGCTAAAAAGGAATTAAAATACAGATTACTTGCCTTACATATAAATCTGCATGGTATTTCTTTCCATTTAGAACTCCCAGCAACGTTGGATTTTCATTATTTCTAAAATTAAGGGTAGAATCATAGACTGCGGAAACTACAAGAAGAGAAACAGGTTATGTGTTTACTGTAGTAATACAACGGAAATAAGTCATTCTCTCTCAGACAAGGAGAATATTTAAGTAAGTCATCAGCAATAGCACCACAGTTTGAGCTGTCACCAAGGTAAAAATTACAATGGAATATTCAACATGCAGGTTTTCAGAAGCCAAATAACCAGTGACTCTTTCAGGAACTGCAGCAGCAGAATGGGAAGGTTTGCTCTCCAGCCACCCTTGCCTCCTTCCTCATCAAGTGTGGAATGATGGGCATAGGAACCCAAGTTACAGCTTCTGACAGAATACACCTAGGACTTCCTAAGAGTCAAATGGTTGCAGAACTGTTACATTTTTCAGTTCACTGTGAATCAACAACTACCCCCTAAATCTGAGGAAACAACCAGGCAGATACACATTTTATAAACAATAAACAATATACACCCTTTGACTAAGAACAGGTAAAGTGTATGTGTGTGAGACATCCTACAGCAGGAGGGCTTAATGCAGCCATAAATCGCCGGGGACTGAAGCAGCCCCCGGCTCACATCCACTGTCTGGTAACTCAGGCACTTGCTACAGGGCAAAGGCAGAGAGAGAATGACACATCACATCTTGTGTGAGCTGGCTGCTGCTGTGAAGACATGCAGATGTGAAGAATATAACATAAGAGTTCTGCTGAACAAAACTGCAGCCAAACTTCCACCACTGTGAAAACTCTGTGCAGCTCAGGACTGAGGGGGAACAGTAAAACCATTTGCAAAGGCTGATGACAGATAAACTAAAAGAGCAGTAACAAGCAGTTTCTACAGGAAAAACATTCACTGTTTAAAACCACATGAAGTGTTGCAAAATAGTTTATCTGAACACATCCTTAGATACGCTATTTTCCTGATGTCACGAAATTACCAGAGAACGATTCATTTTCCTGACACTGAAATCAGTTGCACATCATGGTATGAACTCTAAGAGCAATGACAGCAAAAAAACTTTTCTATTTTTTGTCACAAAAGTGACTAAGAAGTACTTTCACGTGTAGCTTGTTGTATTTTAGGTTTTCTGCTCTAGAGTCTTGCAATAATGAATAAAAATGCATGTGGTGAAACTTTATTGTGAGAGCTCTTGACTCACCTAAGAAAGACTTCTACTATACAGGACAGATTTGCTGTTGGTTTTGAAACCTCTCTAGCTATGAGAGATAAATATGGTTTGGCCTCAGCATTCAGCTCCCAGAAACTCACCACATCATTAGTTACTGCAAAACAGAATTCACAGTGCAGAACAGAACAGCCTGGCTTCAGTGCTGAAAGAAAGTCCTGAAAACAAAGGCCAAACCCCTGTCACTGCAAAAAGACTCTGTCCCTCACTAACAACTCCATTCTTTTCCTACTACAGTTGGGTTCTTAGCCCAAACTCAAAAGTAAAAACAAGCCAAAATCTACTTCAAGCACACTACTCTCCCTGTACAATACAAGTACGAAGTTACTTTTTTAAAAAATAAATTATCTGCCTCCATTTTTAAGCTTCTTAGTGTAAAAGGATTTTACTCATCTACCCTAATTTACTAATCCAATGTAATTGAAGGAAAACAAGAGCAGTTTGGTTTACACAGTGTAAGCTTCTCAGTTTATTCTTTAGTAGCAAGAGATTATTCTAACAACAATAGGGATGTAATAAAGCAAAGTATGATATACACAACCCTTTTTCTTCCATCTCTTACAAGGCATCTACATTTGAGTTTTTATATGAATTGGGTTTTTGTTGAGACACATTGGAAGACAGTTCTCCTGTTCTGAAAAAAACTTCTGTGGAGATGGACAGGAACATCTTTATGTGCTGACAGTCTTACACAGAGTTTTCCTTTTCTCCAGGGAAAAAAAAAAATGCTATTCCAGGTTCCAACTCGTCTGTAGCTTGACATTCAGTCCCGTCCCTTTTAATAACACACTGCAATCTTTTGGTGCAAAGCAGAGCCAAACCCAAGACAATGATAGCAATGTGCAGGAGTAAACAGACCTCTGTTATCCAGATATAACTGAAGATAACTAAAGATTTTAGCTTTCTCATTCTGAGAGTGCAGGAAAAGAACAACAATAAAAGTGTCCAAGAAAAAGACTGCATGAAATTAACATTTGCCAGAAAGCCTCCACAGTCAAAGCAGCACTAGCACGCTGTGTGACACACTGGAACTGGTTATCATTAAACATGGATTTTGCAATTATATTATTAGAATTGGACATCTTATGACCTTCTCATCCAAACACTGAAGAGACCAGAAAATTCCCATTCTAAAACAAGTAAAAAAATAATTTCACAGTATCTTGAAAACATTGCAACTGTCTCACCCTCAGGCTAATATAAGCAGCATTTGAGAAGTTTTGCTTCAATTGTGAAATATTTTTTCAAAGGAGTTATATCTTAAAACCTCTTTTTCATTAAAAACCAAACACAAATATTTGAAAGCCTTTCATTTCTGTCAAAAAAACAATTAGGTTTTTTGTTTTGTTCTCTAATCTCTGCCCAGCTTTTTTCCCATATCATTAACTTTTGGTTCCTTCTACAGCGTTCTGACAGAGAGCTAAGTACTTAGGAATTTAAGATTTAATTTCTTAACTTCAATCTAAAAAAATCTTTTGGATTACGTATCTAGAGAGGATTTTCCTTACTTTGACTGTCCTCTTGAATATCACACATTATTTTGTGGCTATGGTGGTTTATGCCAGGGTGATTCACTGACAAATCAACCTACAGGCAGTGAGTATGGCTACATGCACCTTCATATGAGGACAAAACAATCTGAAGACTGGAGAACAGAGGGGAAGGTACAGAGAAATTCAGTGTACTGCTGATGTGACACCATCTTGACACAATCCTTTGATTTAACATTTCATTCCTCTGACCAGCTTGAACAAAAACCACTCATCCTCTCCAGCTTGGTAACTTGCTCTGGATGATGAAGAGAAACCCACTTGAAAAAAAAAATCCAGGACTAAAGTACAGCCCATGGGAAAAAAAAGTCATTGCAATAGCCCCAAACACTGCCATACTGAACTCCACAAAAATATCACCCTGGAATTTATTCTCATGCATTCCCTCTAGGACAACAGTTCCCAGCATGCACAACTGGAGGAAAAGGTACACAACAAAATTTTGGCTTATCGACAATCCATCGTGAAGTATATTTTTAAATACAAGTCTTAACTAAATAAAAACAGCTGAAAGGAACCGCCTGATATACAGTCAGGCAATAAAAGTAACAGTTAAATATATCTTTTGCAGTATTCATGACATCTACTTTTACTATAAGTAATGGATGAGTGTTTTAGAAACAGATTTGTGTTTTCATTTGCTTCCATGAACAGTACAGGTAGCAAACAGCAATTCATTAAGACAGTGAACAGCCTCTAGAAACTAAGTTCCTGGGGACTGCGTCTGTAAAACCATACTGGTAGGGATGGTCACTGACAAAACTATCAGAACAAATCCAGAAAATATTAAAAGCATTTCTTTAAGAATCAAATTATGTACGGAGATCTCAATTTGTGAAAGTCAGTCCTGGAGGAAAAAATAATTCCATTATCACTTATGGAAGAAATTAGTAAGGAGGGAACTTTGTGTAAAAGGTATTTTTATCCAAATACATCTGCTTATGCTGACAGATAAGGCATCACTGGTATGGAGGCAGCTTCCAGTGTATGCACATTAAATAAACTCCTTCTGAAACTAAGTTTTTCAAATCAGATGGGCTTGCCACTCTGATGTCACCAATGTCTATTTCCAACTACTGCAGAGCTACTTCAGAACTCCTTCCAGAGCGACTGCAACAGGTAGCATTAAGAGCTGATACAAAGTTTTGAAGAGGACCAACCTGTGATCGCTGCTGCCATGGGTGAATTACAACTACAGCCAGAGAAACCAGCATCTACCCATCCTATAACACTACAGCTTCTGACAAGCTGAATCACATCCTTGTCAGAAAGGAGGAAAAAAAATGGGACAGAAGCGCTGTGAGATGCAGCTGTGAACTGGTCCCAAACCTGTGACTTGGCTTCACTGCTACGTCATGCTGAAGCTACATCCTTTCAAAAGGCATTCCAGCCAGGCCCACCACCCTTGCAGGAGAACAGAAGGTGGATTAGCCTAAATGGCAGAGCCCAACATGGGCTCAGGCAGCTCCGCACCAGTCTCTCATTTTTAGAGATGCACAGGGATATGACCTAATTTCTAGATGGAATTTAGATTTCCAGATCATGGACTGTCAAAAGAGACTCCCATCACAGTCTCTACTCAAAAAAATGCACAGACGTCCTTATTATCTGTACATAATAATGTTATGAGGAGTTCTAAAAAATAAGACATTGTTTTCAAATGCTCTTCACATGTACCCCTTGTCTCTACAGGAGACAAACATATAGTAACCCAGGCAGTAGTACTTCTATCTCCCTCTCACTGCAAAAACTAACAAGGCAAGTAAAGCAACAAACCTAGAAGAACCTACAAGACCAATCTGGGGTCATCAAAACCTCAGAGGTTTGTTGGTTGGATTTTTAAGCTCGACAGTTTTTGCTGAAACTGTATATGAGAAGTTATGACTCTGCTTCTCCTTGAACCCTCACAGGGAAATTCTACCTTCTTACTGGCCTTACACTGCTTGAACTAGCAAGTTACAGCTTCTGGATTGAGGTAGTGACATATACTTCCCTAAATAAGTAAGTAATCTAGCAACCTCAGTCTTCTTTTTCTGAAGGTGTTTCAAATATTTAGGGTACTAGTAAGTGTTACGGTAGTGTGTCGCATGAATGCCCAAAACTTTTTATAAATGTCACTGGGGTTCCCTAAAATTGTTTCCTTTTGAAATGTTTTCCCACAAATCAGCTACTTGTCCACCATCATGCCATATTTTGCTTGCATGACACAGAGCAGTGAAAAGAACAAAATCACCACCAAAATAACCAGTTTCTGATTCCCAGCTCAGGGCATTAGAGGTGGCAGAGTTTTGTCTCATTCCTTCTTCTGCGCCTCAAGTCTACTACCCCCTGCCCTCAGCAGAACAGCCATCCTTATTCAAAAGGCAAGGCTAAACTGTGCTCTTAAGGGGGTTGCTGGATGCTTCACATAACTTTCCTCTTCTTCATGGATCAGAAAGGATCCAAGCTATGCTATCCATCTTGGGGCTGGAAAGTTGTGCATGCCTGGGAAGCTGCAACAGAGGTATGATCCACCTGGCTTGCCAGAGGATATGTAGAAGAAGTACGAGAGACAGCGAGCCAGCTGACTGGGAAGCTTTTCTTACAGCAGCTATCCCAGATATGCCACATGAAAACATGTCTTCAAAGACAAAAGAAGTTCTGACACTAGCTTCAGTCAAGCTGGAACATTTTCTTCTAAATCAGAAACTACTTTTGTCTTTCTTACGTATCAGCCATCTAACACACAAATCTACCAGACCCCAAAGACACCGTAACACTATTGCTACTTAGCAGTGTTTTTCCTTTGCCCGTGAAATACACAGCAGAAGACTTTGATAGGTAGTATTAGTCAAAGAATATCACTTCAAAGGCAACGTGTGCAATATTCTTACTGACGTCACTTTAAAGCTGGCAAATGCAAGTAACCAGAAACAAATGAGAAGATCAAAACAATATTAACAAAGAAAAAGTTACTCATGTTCTGTAATGTAGAAATTGTTTACAAATTTCACCCACATGTATCTTCAGTCAAGGTCTACTCCCCTTCCTCAGCTCCACTAAGAAACTCTAAAGAGCAAATCTATACAGAAATTTAAAGTAGAATATTTTTTGATTTAAAAATTATGTTATCTGAGGTAGATATTTACCACAAGAAGATATTTTAAGACACACTGCCTCCGATTCTCTACTGATGCATTTACTTCATTTAGAATAGAATTGCTTAGCAAATACTAAGAAATACTACCCTTTGACAATAGGTACAAAATAGGCAACTGAGATTCCCCAACACAGAGTCACAGTTAACAAAACAAAACAAAAATTAAAATTAAATAAATTAAATAATAAATTAAATAATAATTAAATAAGTAATAAATTAAAACCCAAAAACCACAATCAAAAAACCCCCCACAAAAACTAAACCAAAACCAACCCCAAAAACTGATCCATGATTTTGTTAATAAAACCAAAGGCTAGCGAAAAAATGGTCTGAAAGCATCCCAGGATTTTTCTGCTAGGACACATGCTACAGGGAAAAGAAAAGCATGGCAAACTGACAGCAGTTATAGGAAATAACCATTCAGCACTGTCCCCTGTGACTTTCCTTACCTACATTTCTCAAACACTGCACGGTGACAGCAAATCCTTTTGTTCGTGGCAGGAGGTGGTACTTGAGCTTGGGCAGACCTTTGGCTTTGGCTACCTGCATGCTGATCTGGTGCTTCTGTTCTGTGAACCTTGTGCCCTCGCAATGAATCAGGAACTAAAACCAAGAGAGAACTACTGTTAGACAGAAGCTCAGGTCTTCTACTGACTGAGCAGAGGTCTCTCTAATTCCCATCAGCACAGCCCAAATTAACAGTGCTCGCAGGGACAGGTGAAGCCACATACACACTTAGGTAATTTATTTGACTAAAGTAAAAAATCCCAACCAACCAAAAAAAAACCCCAAAAGCCCAAATCCAAACACTCATCCAACTTGCCATCCGGTTTGAACTTCAGCCTTTAGGCTTTAACATCTGCTCTGCTACTTGCCATCAGAATGACTTGATTTCTCTAAATGAGTCACTCCATCTCTTATCAGCTGTTAGAAAACACTCAGAACATACTCCTGTTGCAAATCTCTCTCTGATGGTGAAGTGTTCAAGTCTCATGGCATCTAAAACTTGTTAAGTGCCTAAACTAAACACATTTCTAGGAAATGCTTCAGTGCCCAGCTTGTTTGCCCTCACTCCAACCTGCTTGCTTTTCCTATGGCACATGAGGTCCACGGAAAACTTCAGACAGTAACTTTGATGCCAATGACAGAGCTGGTAACAGATGTAAGGCAGCAGATGCGGGACAGCTGAAAGCCACACGCTCTTATGAACTATACAGTGGAAGTGCTCAGACATGAATAACTACAATCTGGCCACTGGCAGGCAGGGGAGAGCACAGAGATCTTTGGAGATTTACCACTTGCTCATCTGCTTTCTGCCAAGCATGAACGCAAACTAGCAAATCAGAGAGCACTGCCAAATCACACAAAGTCAGTCCTCAAAACCCACAGCAAAAATGTAGCCAAAAAAAACAGAGATTGAAGAAACTAGCCGAGCAGCCAGCTTCAGTTCTAGCTCATCCAAGAGTGCTTTTACTCGTGTATCGCAAGCATAATGTTATTCAGATTGATGAGACATAGAGAAACTGATGAGAAAATCTCTCTAGTTCACTTAGCAAGCTTTGCCTGTCTACCCTTCCAAGGTGCTATTGTTGTGCCTTTTGACATTATGTCATCATACAAAAGGAAATTAAAATTCCACACTGCAATAACCCCAGGTATATATCATCAATTATCTCCCTTACTCAGGTATAGCTCCTTTTTAGCAATCCCTCTACAGGAGTATCTACAGGATGGTGGTGGCTTGTGCTCACTGATTAGAGTTGAACTGCCTACATGTATAGAAAAGTCACAGAGCACAGGCAAATCTCTGGAGAGAAACTGAAACTAAAATTCCAGAATCACCCCTTTGCTAGACAGCCTCCTGTCACTGAAGTCACTTAAACATCGAAGTACAGAGATTAGTTTTGATTGCTTAGCACTCATTTAAATCAATGACAGTTTAAAAAATTAATTTGTTTCAGATTGTGAAAAATACAGCATATACATCTTCACGACGAAACAGCAATAGCTTCTGTAGGACCTGGGGACGCTGCTTAAGATACCATTTCTTTAACCAAATTGCACTCTTGCCATCACTAGCTCAGAAGAACTATAATTTTTATGATTTCTGAGAAGAGAAAAAATTCAAAGACTTTTCATTCTCATATAAGGAAATGCCAGGCAGGGTCAATACTAAAAATTACGGTGATGCAAAAATTAAAAGACTTTCTTGTTACTGAAAAGTGACACCAATTCTCTCACTGGAACACAGCTGATGGCTCCAACGGGCCACTTCTCTGACCAGGTGGCTTCTACTTCTACTGGGCCATGTCTGACCAAACACCTTCACAGGAATGGCAGCATCACAGGAAGGAAAAAACACTAGTATGAACTCTGCAATCTAAGGTGAGAGGGGAGCTTAGGTAAAGAATATAGCTGATGTGCTTCAATACAACATTGTCACATACATCTGTTACACAGCTATGAACCCCTGCATCTACCCCTCTCCAGCTCCTGTATTTAGAGGACCACAAAATTTACTGTGTGGATCACAGTGCAGGTATTTTTGCAGTAATATCTGTAGGGCTCCATACCACAGAGAAGAAAACAGACAACACAGTACATGAGAAATTCCAGAAAGAATTCATTTGAGGGTATTCTCCTGATACTCTCACAGAAGTTAATGAATCAAAAGTCTCAGGAAAAACCTGGTAAGCATCACATATTGCCCGTGCCCCTCACTCCTGCCGAGCACTACAGCACCTCACAGTCCATTTGTTAGTCATCACTCACCCAGAAGTTTTCAGGGTAGTCCCGGAGATTCAGCAATTTCTGTATGACTGTTTTCCGATCTTCCTCCCACTTGCGCTTGCAGAAGACTATTTCTAGGAAATACCACATCCAGCCAATGATAGGCATGTAGGAGAGCTCCTTCTTTGCAAGCACTTTGGAACTCTGCAAGACAGAATCAAAGCAAGTAAAACAAAGTTAAACCACTTCAGAGTTCACTGTGGGTATGGCACTGTTAGACACTAACATATCGATTCATATTGACCAGACCCAGTTTGAACATCAGTGCAAAAGCAAAACAAAGAAAAGTAAGTTTCTCTCATATGACAGAACAGTCAAATCTTATCTCAGGTATCTGCATAGAAGACTTCTAGAATTAAATATATATGAGTGTGTGCTTCTCTATCCTACCCAAATGCTGAAACCCAAAAGAGAAGCCAAATTCCTTCAAACATGGAGGAATCCATGCAAACAACCCAAGCCATATCAATCAAAACTCTTAATTCAAGCAGATTCTGGCACTGGCAGCTCAAGTTCCTTTAAGATACCTTGAAACTATATTTCTCCCCAAAGCTGGGGCATCTCAACATAAAAAATAAAAAAGAAAAAAAAAGAGAGAAGTAGATTCACAGAGCCATTGCAGCACAACATACTGATGCTATGCACACATGGTTTACCAACAGAAGAAACCTTTAACACTAGAAGCAACAGCAGCAATAAGAGTACTTAATTTCTGCTTAGTTTAGTTTATGAAAGGGCAGAAATACTTATAGTAGTGAATGTCTCTTCAAAGTATGCTTGTGGAGTAGGAAAAAATAAAAAAGCACTCTTCCTGTCTCACAGGTGTGACAGACACTGAAGTGACTGGTCCAGACACTCCACAAGAAGTCTGATTTATCAAGTATTCAACATGTTCTGTAAATTAATCCTACTCCAGAATTTAACTCTGTGATCATCTCAGACTAACATTCCCTAGGGCAAGAGAACTGATTCCATGTGCTCCTTTCCCATCTTCCAAGACAGCCTACCTTGGTAAGCTGTCTTACATTTCACTTGGTCATTTAATGAATAAAATGGCACATGTGTGTGTTGTGTTCACAGAGAAATTGTTGCTTCAGCATTTCCTAAAAAACAGTGACATTTCCTTAGAAGACAGATGGGAGTAATTACAGTCCAGTTTCTGACCATGATATAAGCTAGCCCATCAAAATGCTCTACAGATGGATTCCAGGACATGGCATTTGACTAGAAATTACTTATTGGTAGAAGTTACCATCAAGAGAAAATATTTACTTTTATTTTTTCAATCACTCTCGTTCATTTGGCTGCTACAGGAAGAGACTTGACCTAATTCTTTATCTCAGCTCATTTTTTTCATCTGCTCTCCTTCCTTGAGAAGGAAAACACCTTAAATAATTAAGCTATCTAAAAGCTCCTAAGACTGGAAGGCAAGGGTACATCACACAGCTTCACTAGCAACTGTTACACAGAAGCAGAACAGAGGATGACAGACAGTTCCATTCTTAAAAATGCAGGAACCATCTCTATCAAATGATTTAATGCTTTGTAATAAAAGTGCTCCCTCTTGAGCATTGAGAATTTCATAATTTCAGTGATGGGCTCAGATCAGGACTCCAAACCCACTGCTCCCCCGAGAAGCAGCTGTAGTAACTTCAGTTTCAAGCCATATTGTACATTAGCCCCTATTACATGACAGCAGCAACACTGAGCCCAGCCTCCTCTTCCAGCTCCCCAAACTGGGCAGAGAAACAGGCTCTCCTTTTACCACTTTCCTGCACAATGAGGCCAACAGCAGGCCTGTCACCACCACCCCACTGCAAGAGAGAAGAAACCTCAAAATGTTCTTAAAGTTTATTTACAGTAAGTGTTCAGTACCATAAGAACTACCACAAACTAATCCAAGTGTACTCTGCATAGAGGTGCACAAGGCCTCCAGAGTACAGTGTCAGAACAGACAATGTAATAGTCCTCCCGCAGACTTTAAAATGCAGGAATTATAGTCCAAAAAGCTAGCTAAAATGACTATTTCACTATATCTATTTTCTAATGCTTTACATATTTCAAGAAGAGCATGAGTTACACCAGAGGCAGGAGAGAAGCTGCTACTGCTTTCCTGCACCCCCCTCAGTGAAACCAAGAAATGATACCGTGAGCTAAGGTGTTCCATAGCACAGATACAACCACGAAAGCACAACAGATGTCTGAACTCTTCCCCAGGGCACGTTCTTATTCTTTTACTGTGCTGATGCATTTTTAAAATTTAAGAGCACTCTTTCAGACGCGTGTGAGTATGACTCCTTAGATGCACATAAAAATAAACTAAATCACCTATACTATTTTATGCACTCATCTGTTCTAGGAGTAGAAGGAAGGCTAATGACAGAGAAAGGAAATGCCTCAGCGCATTACGCCGGCAAGACTGTTCTTGTGCGGGAGGAATACATTAGGCCTTCCCTCAGAAGCTGCCATACAGGCTGGGGAATGGGGGGCTGGAAAGCAGCGCTGCAGGAAGTGACCTGGGGGTCCTGGTCGATGGCAAGTTGAAGGTGAATCACCAGTGCCCTTGCAGCCAGGAGGGCCAACCGTGTCCTGGGGGGCATCAGGCACAGCATCGCCAGCCAGGCAAGGGAGGGGATTGTCCCACTCTGCTCTGCATTGGGGTAGCCTCATCTCGAGTGCTGGGGCAGTTTTGGGTGCCACAATATGAAGGTATGTAGCTGTTAGAGAGCATCCAGAGGAGGGTAATGAGGATGGTGAAGGGCCTTGAGGGGAAGCTGTATGAGGAGCAGCTGAGGGCACTTGGTCTGTTCAGCCTGGAGGAGACTGAGGGGAGACCTCATTGCAGTTACAGTGAGGGGAAGGGGAGGGGCAGGCACCGATCTCCTCTTTGTGGTGACAGTGACAGGACCAGAGGGAAAGACCTGAAGCTGAGTCAGGGGAGGTTTAGGTGGATATTAGGAAAAGGTTCTTCCCCCAGAGGGTGGTTGGGCACTGGAACAGGCTCCCCAGGGAAGCGGTCACAGCACCAGCCTGAGAGAGTTCAAGAAGCATTTGGACAATGCTCTTAGGCACATGGTGTGACTCTTAGGGATGGTGCTGTGCGGGGCCAGGAGTTGGACTCGATGATCCTTGTGGGTCCCTTCCAACTCAGCATGTTCTGTGATTCTGTGATCTCTCTTAAAATAACTAGAGCTACAATTGTTTCAGTCATCTACCCATTCACAGCTCCCATGAAAATACTAGAGAAATCCAACTCTAGTTGACTTCAGCCACTAACTTCTCCTTTACTTAAGTGCTTTGGTAAATATGTAACAGTTACCTCTAACCTTCAAATTCAGCTTGTTCAACAGAAAAATAATCATTTAAAAGTGCTGATTTATTCCACATAAGATGCCTTCTTAAAGGAAGTCAAACATTTTCAGTGCTCAGAACTGTGTAATTTCAACAGATGTTTAATGAAATTACTGCTGGACAGGGACAATTTATCTACAATACTAGCGTTTAAATCCAGGTTAATTTATTCTGGCCAAGTTCGTTCAAATGAAATACCCGTGAAGTTTTCCTTTTGTGAATGACTGCACCAACATCACCCTAAAAAAAAGTATTTTTACAAGCTTGCTTTAGCGCATTTGCCCAACTACGCTATCAAAGAAAGAAAATCTTGATTCTACATGTCCACCCTCAGTTATTCAACACTTTGTTTAAAGAACACAACAAACAGCATGAAATCAACGTGCAAGCTGAAAGTGTCCAACAAAATTTGTTCCCCAGTTTTAAAACAAGTTCATTGTAGCTGCAAAACCATTAGCAGCAGCAATTTGCCTCATAAGTTATTTTCTCTCCAGGCTGCCCTCAGCTTTGACATATTTTCGATGATTCTGACTGCTCTACTTTTGAAATATACCATTCCTTCATATTATACTCTCTGGGACATCATGATGGCAAGGTATGTTTCTTTAGTCCCTCAAAGTCACCATTCCAGAAATTTAGTTAGGCTCCTAATTCCTCAGGCTTCATATTGAATAAAACTTCACCACGTAGGAAAGGTAACACAGCAATATTTTGGAAGATATGTACCCAAGCACATGCTAACATGCTGTGTTAAATACAAATAATAATGTACTTTCATCTGCCTACAAGACCAGTTACATATTTTAGAATCATATAATCATTTCAGTTGAAGACCCTTATGATTATCAAGTCCAACCATTAACCTGGTACCGCCAAGTCCACCACAAACCCACGTCACAAGTGCTATGTCTGTGAACGTCTTTTAAATACCTCCAGGGATATTGGCTCAACCAGCTCCCTGAGCAGCCTGTTCCAATGCTTGATAAAATTTTTGGTGCAGAAATTTTTCCTAATATCCAATCTAAACCTCTCCTGGTACAACTTGAGACCATTTCCTCTCGTCCTATCACGTATTACCTGGGAGAAAAGACCAACTCCCACCTGGCTACACCCTCCTTTCAGGCAGTTGTAGAGAGCAGTAACATATCCACTGTGCCCCCTTTACTCCAGGTTAAACACCCCAGCTCCCTCAGCCACTCCTCATAGGACTTGTGCTCCAGACCCTTCTCCAGCTCTGTCACCCTTCTCTGGACACACTTCAGCACCTCAATGTCCTTCTTGTAGTGAGGGGCCCAGAGCTGGACACAGCACTTGAGGTGTGGCCTCACCAGTGCCAAGTACAGAGGGACAATCCCTGCTCTGGTCCTGCTGGCCACACTGTTGCTGATACAGGCCAGGATGCCATCAGCCTTCTCGGCCACCTGAGTACACGCTGGATCATGGTAAGTGGCTGTCAACCAGCACCTCCAGATCTTCTACCGCTGGGCAGTTTTCCAGCCACTCTGCCTGTAGCACTGCATGGGATTGTTGCGATCCAAGTGCAGGAGGTGGCACTTGACCTTGCTGAACCTCATACAATTGGCCCTGGCCCACTGATCCAGCCTGTCCAGATCCCTCTGCAGAGCCTTCCTAGTCTCCAGCAGATCAATGCTCCCACCAAGCTTAGTGTCATCTGCAAACTGACTGAGGGTGCCCTTGACCTCCTGGTCCAGATCACTGATAAAGATATTAAGCAGGACTGGCCCTGAAACTGAATCCTGGGGAATACCACTTGTGATCTGCTGCCAAGTGGATTTAATTCCATTCACCATCACTCTCTGGGCCTGGTCATCCAGCCAGTTTTTTTACCCAGAAGAGTGCACATGTCCACACGACAGCAGCTGGTCCAGTGGGATACCTCCCCCAGCTGGCTCTTTCACCACCTGTATCAGGAGGTTATCTTGCACACACCAGGAACCTCCAAGACTGCTTCCTCTCTGCTGTGTTGTGTTTCCAACATACATCTGGTAAGCTGTACTCCTCCAAAAGAACACGGGTTATTGATTGTGAGACTTCTCCCAGCTGCTTATAGATTATTTCTTCTGTCTCTTCATCATGGGATGGGTGGTCTGTAAGAGACTCCTACCAAGATATCTGCCTTGTTCGCTTACCCCCTGATTCTTACCCATAAACACTTGACTTTTCATCTCCACTGTCCAGTTCTAGACAATCAAAACACTCCCTAACATACAGGGCTATTCCACCACCTCTCCTTCCTTGCCTATTTCTTCTGAAGACCTTATAGCCATCTACTGCAGCATTCCACTTGTGCAAGTCATCCCACTGTGTTTTTGGGACTGCAATTATATCATTGTTTTTCAGCTGCACAATGGCTTCCAACTCTGCATGTGGCTATACCATGTGCATTGGTGCAGGTGCACTTCAACTGGGCTCTTGATTCTGGCACCATTTTCTGCGGAGAAGTCCTAATTCCTGTGTGATCATTATCAGGCACTTCCACGGTTTCTAATGCATCAACAACCCTCCTGCTTTTGCTGCTGCTTTGACATCCGTCCTCTACCTCCACGGAGACATGAGACCAAAGAACCTCGCTAGCACACCACCCCTCAAGCATCGGCATGCCACCTCCAGACTTACCTCTAGTAAGCCTGATTTTGTCCCTTTACCACTTCAAATCTAGTTTAAAAATCTTTTAGTATATTAAAATGCACAAACAAAATACTGTGCTCACACACTTATTAGTCCCATACAATAACATAAAAAAGTATCTTCTCACACCTACACTTAAGGCCACACTCAGCTTTTTCCAACAGCAAACTTCAACATAAGCAACTCTTAAACAAAATTAAGTTTCCTGACATATGGAACAGACAGTTAAGGTTAAAACCAGCAGGTTTAGCTTTAAAGCACCGGCAATTTTTGCCAATATTAATGTCTTCATCTCAGACAAATGGTTATTAAAATTACTAGAAAAGCTATTTCATTGCTGTTTCATCAGACCAAACAACAAAGAAGTGAATCAAGGCAGGGGGCATATTAAAGTGCTTTTGGTAAGAATCCTGAATAACATCTCCCTCCTCAGAACTTGCCCATGTCCTGATTTTAAGTTCTGATTCTAGTGGGTCTTTTTTCAACAGGATGGTTAGCAACACACCTTGAAGAAACTAAATGCTACTAATGCATTTAACTGGGGACACAGTGGCTACTGGCCCCACTAATAAGGTAAATCCTAGGACTGGAATGTCACAAACAGGAAAAGGGAAGGACACAGGAGAGAGCATGGACCTGTCACCAAGACCACATTTCTATTTACACAACAGAGCAACACAGACACCAGAGTCAGCATCCCACTCAGCCATTACACCAGCATGGGGCGGAAAAGCAGAGCATCCACAACACAATCCACACATCCTCTGTGGCAGGACAAGGCAGGATTCAGCCATCCTCACGGACATCCATGCTGCTCACGGCAGCACGATGCTGACTTGACATCAAGGACCCCTATACACCCTCCCTTCTGCACACAACACTGAGGTCTGGCAGCACAAGGAGGTGGGTTCGGGTGGCTGATCCGTGTCAAGGACTGAAAACAGAACAGGAAGAACCCTTCAAAAAAACCTGACAAGTGGAATACAGATGTAAGTGACTGATAGTTTGGGCTGAATGCAGGTTTTCCTGAAATCCCTGATGACTTTTAGTTTTTCTGAAGTTTGCTTCCTTCTTCTATTTTCCAACAACAACTGACAAAATCATGTAAGTTTCGGTGCTGCACAGTTACACATCCATAACTCCAGCTGGCAAGATTCTCAGTAGCCACAGTAACTTGCAAGAGTAAAAGTGAGCATAGCGTTGCTTCTTCATGGGATTTTCTCCTTCTCCACTACAAATGAACAGATCTCTGGCTCTTACTCAGTGCTGTCAATCCAGTGCTTCCTTGTCTTTTCAATGGGTGCTCCAAAAAGTATCATACTAATGAAAAAAAACTAAAAGTAACATAAATGTTAGAACTGTCATTCTTTTTCTTCCCTCTTCTCCACACATACTTCTCAAATTCTTAGCACTTTATTTGGTTCTTTTTACTAAATTTTCTTCCAGAGCCAGTAGAAAACCTTCATAAAAGCAGAGAGCCTCATGCCATACAAGCGCAAGATCTCAGGCCTCAGAAGAACACTCAGGTTCACAAACCTAAAAAAAGGCAAGAGACTCTGTGACTCCCACTCCATCTCCCAAAAACAGCAAAAAAACCCCCAAAACCCTAAACCAACACTGATATATCAAAACCACCCTGATACAGCATTATAAACCAGTAGAGATTATGGCAATTTGGCTATAAGGAAAAAGCCAGTGCAGGAGAAAAGAGATAAAAGAAGAAGCAGACAAATGCACAGTTTGAATGTTTCGACTAAGACCAGGAAGGGCAGTTTTCAAAAGGGAAAGACTTTTTTTTTTTAGGAACCGAAGCAGCAAGACAGGTTTAAGGATGTTTAATATTGTTTTCAAAATAAACAAAAACAATGTCTGGATTTCAGCTAGACTAGAGCTAATTTTCTTCCCAGTAGCTGTGTTTTGGGTTTAGGATGAGAATAATGTTGGTAACACATGGATGTTTTAGTTGTTACTAAGCAGTGTTTACACTACATCAAGGACTCTTTGGCTTCTCACCACCCTGCCAGAGAGTAGACTGGCAGACACTAGGAACTGGGAAGAGACGCAGCAGGACAGCTGACTGAAACTAGCCAAAGGGATATTCCATACCATATGATGTTATGCTCAGTATATAAACCAGGGGGAAAGAGAGCTGGGGCTGCTGCTCAGAAATTGGACTGTGGTGAACAACTCCACTGAGGATCATTTGTCTTATACACTCTGATTCTTTTACCACCATCATCGTTATCATTATTTTTGCCCCTTCCTTTTCTGTCCTATTAAACTCTATCACAACTCCCAAATTTTGCCCTCCCTCAATTCTCTCCCCATCCCATGGGGGTAGGGAGTAAGCAAGAGGTTGTGTGGTGTTTAGGTGCCTGGATGGTTAAACCATGACAGCTAAGCAAAAAATTACAACATTTAATGGCTTCATTAAAGAAATGTTCAAGCTGTAAAATACTGAGGGTTTGAACACATGCTTGTGACACTCTTAAGAGAGTTACTGTTGTCTGCCAGACCTGCAGGGCACAGCTGAATGTCACAACAAAGCCATTCTGTCTGCCTGCTGCAGCCAAGCACAGCCAGTTCCAACTCCTTTGGCTCTAAGCTGTCTTCATCATCTTCCTCTTCACCCTCCCCACTCATCTCTCCTTTCTTCACTGGATTAGTTAAGGCAGAAAAGAGATGGAAAGAGTATCTAAAACATCACAAAACAGGGCACACAAGCATCATAATAGATGCAGGAGACTGCACATGCAAGATTTCCTTTTCAGCAGCAGTGGACATGAGATCAGCTGAGTAAGGTGTTGGCTGATACCCAAAGTTTGCATAGAAACTTTATGGAGTATACAATTAAACATCATTAAATATGAACACCCAATGGCTCACAAAGTCCCCGAGCTACAAAACACTGGAGGCTGCGACACCTCAGAAAGCTTTCTGTACACTTGCCTCTTTCCTGTAACTCTTTTCCTAAATGTCAGCCCTCGACATAATGGTTCTTACATTCCGAATTGTGCTGCCACACCATGCCCTGAAACTCTGCACGCTGGAAACTCACATAAGGCAGCACAAGTCAAACCAGCCTACACTTCCTATCACTGCACAATCACCTACCCTTGCACTGGCCCAAGACAAGTACCAGTATACCAATACAGACAATCCAATCAGGAAAATGACTGTTTGGCATTTTTACTTCTTTATGTTTTTTTTGAACATGGCTTAAGATGAACTTTGGCTGGTTGCCCCAAGAGGGAAATGCACTACTTTGTTGAGTAAAGACATCTATGCAAATGAGAGCATGTGGAAGTGATTTCTTCCGGGAACAGTTTCTGGGAAGTAAAAGCACAGTACGTTACTCAGGACTGAAATAGTTTTGTGTTGGTTTTTTTAAAATTTTTTTTTGTTGGTTTTTTTTTGTTTTGTTTTGTTGTTAAAAAATAAAAAAGCAAAAAAATCCCAACCATGTATCAGCTCCTAAAATAATACTAAGATTAGCATAAATGCAAATTGAGTAATAAATGCATGCAGCCAAAAGAAAGGAAAAAATACTTTCAGCAGAAAACAGTGCAGCACAGTAATTTCAACAGTTGTTTCTATGTTGTGGTTTCCTTACGTGTAGGGAACAACAAAAAACTAAAACAGAATCCCAATTAACTCGGAAAACTACACACAAAAAAAATTGCAGCTAGTGAGAGGCAATCCAACCACACAGCAACAATGTAAAACAAGGTATTTTTGACCTTGTAGGTCCCTATTACTTTGTACAGAAACAATCCTTCCGTTTTCTACATCGGTGTTTTCTGAAGAAGTACCTGACCCTCGAAAACACAGATTTAGAGAACTGAGGCCATCTGGCTTACAAAATTAGACAGACTATACTACAGCACCACTTACTGATAGGAACAGGTTTCCCTACATCTCCTACTGTTTCATGCCATCCTCCAGCTCTGTGCTCAAGTCCTAGACAATATGGTAGAAGTGTTATTCAGAAGCCAACAACCATTTTGGTTACACAAACAGCCTGTAATGCTCAGGTTCACTTTCCTCCACTTTTAAGGCCCCTTTTAATGTTTTAGTTAAGCAGACTGCCCTTACTGTAATTTGAAAGTGACTGGAGTGGCGCCTAAATGTCCAGGAAATGCAGAGTGTTCAAAGGGAAGGCCACAAAAAATCAGAGGTTCACACAATCCAAGGTCAAGACTTTTGACAGTGGTCAGTATCAAAGCTAGAACGATGCTGCAGAAGACTGCCAAAATGAGTCATTAGTCTTCTTTCTCATGAGGGAGGAACCCTTATCTAAATCCTTTATAGACAGAGAATATCGTCACCACCACAGAATGAAGTCAGGCTGATTTAGGTGGGGGCTTGAATTATCCCCATGATCTGACAGGGGAAACAAAAAAGCAACCCTGAAAACAAATGCACATCAACTCCTAGCTTAATGTAACAGTGTATTCAACCATGAATAACTCATTCCTCCCCCATCTCTTACTAGCTTTTAGCTGGTCACTGCTTTCACTTGAGATGGCTGCTCTTTCGTTCTGAGAGAGGCAGGCTACATGATTCAAACTCTAGGTGTGGATTTGTAAGACTACACTGGAAAAAGCAAAAAAATTCTGTAATTTAGTGGGAAAGAATCACAGGATAGCTCATCTTTCTGCCGCACAATGAACTGCAATAGTTACTTAGTAAGCACACAGAGAGAAATAACCGTAATGATCTCCACACGTTAAGAAAGTATCTCCTTCATCAGCTTTAACTGCAATGTTTTTAAAATTTCTGCGGTTTCCTGAGCCATCCTGTCTCCACATACTTGCACCGCACTGTTTTAGGTTCACCTCTAATTCTGGACAGCAGCTGGGTGAAATCTGAGCACAGATCTGTTAATTCAAAAACACAATTAACTTATTTTGGGCTTTTTTTCACATCCAAGGAGATTTATTTTAAATACTAAGTAACTCACCCCCAAGACCCCAAATCTCTCACAAAAGTTCCAACCACAGAGAAAGTCAATTTCAAAGTTGTGATTAAGGATTACGATGGCATTCTCCTTCCCGTACTTGTGGTAACTCTCTGGGTCAGTGTAAAGGGTGCAATTGGTGCCTGACCACCATTCCAGCAACATCACCATCTCTGAAACAAAGAACAAGAAATAGGTGAATGTACATAGTATATGCAAAACCACAAATTAGTAACATGTCGAAAACATTAGTCACCTCAATGGCACGTGACAAAGAAAGGGCTGTAATGAAGAACACGTAAGAGGGCTGTTTAAAACACAGCTATCTTTACAAGCTGGAAAGTGGTTTCTCAGCAGTATCCTAGTGACTATCATATGCCTTTCATTTCCTATTTGCTTATCCCATTATCAAGCACAGGCTTGTATTGTAGGCTTTGTATTTGTTTTGCTTGGAACTTTAAGTCTGACCACAAGACTTGTGAATTAAACCTTTATTTAGCGAAATCGCTCTGGTCTGGGGCACAGGAAGTTGAGGTGAGTCAGTAAAGCCAAGAAGCTCAGAGAACTCTATCTCCATGGAGATGGAAAAAGAAAATCTAAAAGCAATGGCTCTCCTCAAGCAACCCACGTCTTGAGCTGGGGGTACCATGGGACTAAATAAAAGCTGTCTGTCTGACACTGAAAAGAAGAGGAGTTAAGGGACACGTTTGCTTCCTGTCAAAGCTGTCATGAAAGTTCTGAACCAAAGCAAAGGTCTAATGCAAGGGGTTCCTCTTCGTTAAGTGAAACATATCTTCCTCTCAGCAGAGCTGTGGCACATGAATGCCTCTGCTGGAAGGACAAGACATCCAAGATGCTCTCCTGGCTTATGACAAGCCTGAAGGCACTAAAAATGCTCATTCACCTCAGGAAAGATCAAAACCCGGCCAGCCTTTGAAACACATTTGAATTCCTTTCCATTTTGGTCCCCTACTGGTCACAACTAGTGACAGAAAACAGAAACCAGCCAGGAACAAGTCTACATTTTCAGTCATCACGAGTAAAATTAACTGCCTGAAGCTCTTGGATGACATTGTGCTGTACACTGGAGAACACGCATTAATGACATGAATGAATTCTATCTAACAGTGTTGCAGCCAGGCTAACAGACAATCTCTATTCAGATAACATTACCTTAATATGATAAAAGCGTGTTTATGATAGAGATAAATGACTGACTTGTCAGTCCACCTGCTTATTTCAAATCAGAGAAGGTGACTACTACTGCAGCAGGAGTACATTATTACTCAGTGCATACTATTATGCATCAAACAATAGCCTGAGATGTGGAGGGAGACCTAAACTGCCATATGCTAACCAGGGAATGGCAGATTTCATTGACTGCAAACTAATTTTTCAGTGAAAGGCAAAAATGTTCAGCACGGCAGCTGTGAAGATACAGAAGAATATACCTTGAAGACCTCTCCCGCAGAGAGCTGCCTTGTGAAACACACTCAGTGTTATACCTTTCTAAGGGTATTAGATTTATACTGGAAATAAAAGCCCTCCACTCCCTAAAACACAGCAAAATTGAGTAATAGCTGGGGGAAAAAAACCCATCTCACACAGTAATTTGCAAACATTTACGGAATCTACAATCATATCCTAGGGCAGAACACAGTCACAGAAAAGAAAGGAAATTAGCGACAGGATTTAGATCTTTTGCTTAACTAGGAATCCAACTAAGACAAAAAATGACTGCCACATGACTTTTCCTGTTTTCAACACCTACTGCCATTAAATCTATTCCCTAAAACAAAACAAAACAAAAGGCAGAGATGATGATGGTAAGGCTCTCTTAACAAAAGAGCCAACTTTACCTGAGAAAAGTCATCCCACTTCAAGTGTGGAATTTTTATTTATTTTGTCTTTTCCTAAGGAATTTGAGAAAAACTAATAACATATCACGCATTTCATTATACAGGTGTGCCAGATGCATAGAGCTCTTCAGTTTTACGTATTCAGTTTCAAATATACTCCAAAAAAACACAGGCAAAAATATTTCTAGGTGTGCTTTGATTTTTCAGGCTTCACATAAGCAGGATTTTTGTTTGAATAAATACTGCAGAAATAGGTCCCTATCCCTCACCTCACATGCCATTTATCACTGACGTGCTCAGGCAGTTGCTGCAGAAACACAAAGCAGGCACTAAAGACCGCTGTATTTAAATACAGTAAATACCATCTGCCAGCCTCTAATTTCTTAACATGTTTATTTCCCTCATCTTCCCTACTCTTTCTTTCCCCTTCTTCCTAGCCTCCTTTGTCCTTGTGGATCTCAAGCAATGATACGTAGCGTCAGTTTGTGCTACTCTTGCACCGTGTCACCAGCTTACTTCCACAATCTCCCACAGAAATTTATTACCCAGCAACTTGCTGTGGTGGCTCAGCCACACAAGGTCACTCGTTCACATCCTCCTTCCTTCTTCACAGTTATCAGAGATGATCAGAGGAAGTTTCCTCCTTTGCACACCAGTTGTACTGTATAAGCAGAAATCAGTTGCACACTGGGAAGAAAAAAAGATTCTTTTGCTCCCAACCAGGGCTGGTCTAAGATTTCTAAGGCTTCTCCCCACCCTCTTTGAAAAGGTTTTGGAGTTTCAACACCACAACTGAGCTGATAAATACATATTCAAGCACATCATGAGGGTTCCTACCTTTAAAAGCAATTCCTCCAGCGACTCTTTAAGCAAAGGAACTTGAAATCTCCACTCCCTGCTTTGAAGGCAGAGTCCTTGCAGTGCATCACAACTAGCTTCAGAAGAAGCTGATGGCAGAGAGAAACCATGACTTCAAAGACCTAATATGGATGCCCTGTGTGCTTAGGAATTTTGAGGTTTTTTTACCTTTCTGAAATCAAAAAAAAGCACTCATCCTGCTTCAAATAATATCTCTACCTCCTGCAAGAGTAGATCATTTCCTAGCCCTTAACTGCACAAATCCGAGCTGCTTCAGTGCCTGCACTTCTAGAACAAGTAACTAGAAAAAAAAAAATCTCCAAGGCAGAGCTGAACTGTAAGTCGTTATATGAAAAATAACATTCAAGGGAAGAAGGGAAACAGACAGAGTTAACTGAGACTTCCACCTCAAAGTTCTGCAAGAATGAGTCATTTAAAAAGTTAACACCATTCTTCTGTAGAAGGTGTTAGTAAGTCCTTTGGCTAACTATTCTTGATAAGGACCAGATGACCTACTGTGGTTCCTTCCAACCTTATCCGTTCTGTGACTATGTGATAAACCATGGAAACATTTGCTTACAAGATTAACTACAAACTACCTATTTTTAAGTGCCATTAAAAGCATAATTCTGTATTGACTCAGTAAGTACAATAATTTGAAGATCTCAAGTACGTGCAGAACTTTATTTAAACGGCTGTTTCCCTCCATGAGATTCTTCATTTCCTTTAATCTCTTTGTTTTCTTTAATCTCTTTATCAAGGCAACACCGAAAAAAAAGAACTCAGAAAATTCATAGGGGAATATATGGTAAAAACACAGCAAACTCTCCAGTACAAGTAAAAGCAAGACAAGTGGGCAAGCTGTGACCACCATTTCAAAGAGCAGACAGGGTGAATGGCTGCATGATGCCTGACTGCACTGCATTGAAGACTGGGGAAAGCATTCTAAAAATGCAAAAATAAGGCTAAAGACAGACTGACAGACAGTATAGTCTAGAGTCCACGCTTGTCTGTGGAAGAATGACTTGCAATAATTTACTATCTTTCCAGATTTTCAGACTACATGTATTAGGTGCACTTCCTAAGCATAGAATGAAGTCTACAGGTAACTAAGAAAAGCAAGTCTGTATCTTCCCTAGACTACTCAAAAGCCCTTTGTGTATCACAGACAGGGTTAAACCCCCGAATGACACCTACTACACTAACGGCAAAGCTGCCTAAGAGGTTTTCAAAGTACTTCCAAGTACTCCTTACACAGGCTATTCTATTTCACTCTGTCGTCTAACCTCACCTGGCATTTATTTCTGGTCTCTACTTCCTTCTTCTCTGCAGGAGCTGCAAGTAATTATGAAGGAAACTTGAAGGCAGGAATTCTGCTTGCATTGATTAGTACATGAAACTGGAGCTCAGAGCTGGAATATTGCTAAACATCTACAGGAAAAAAATTTAAAGTAACTTATTATTATAAAAAAAAAGTTTCCTGTGAGGGGGAACCTAAACTAGTTCTTGGGGGGCTGGAAAGTCAAGCAATGCCTCTACCCCTTCCCCAAGATCAGTGGGAGGTCATTCAGGGAGCCCAGACAGACAAGGCATCAGCTCTTCAGCTTCAGATTCTCTTCCATGCAGGTGTTGCACCAACAAGGTATAATGGAGTAATCTGGTTCACTCCAAGACAGAGGTCCTGATCTTCAACCTGCAGGACAATGCTTAGGATGACTGGTTTTCTGTAATTCTGCGCTTTTCTGTGATTTTGTGGGCTTAAACAGAAGACCAAAATCCAGCCCCCTCTTTCCTTAGCAACACCACCATGCCCCATTCCCTCCCCCCACCCTTTACCGCAGCTGGTGGCAAAACCACTGGTATCTTTGGACTTGTTTACCCCTCCCTTAAAGCTGTCTTGCAGCAAAAATGCTGGCTGATGGCAGGGAGGGGTTATGAGAAATCAAATTTAAAAAGAAAAGCAAACAAGCAAAACCCTTTTCTGTTGCCTTCAGGTCTGGTTCTGCAGATTTTTGCCCCACTCCCCAAGGAAGATCCTAAAGGCAACTCCTTTGAATAACATTTCAACCAATTACATGGCTGTGCTTTTAAGGACAGAAATCACCGATAGAGAGGAAGGAAGAAATGGTGACTTCTAATTCTTCACTCATCACACTAAGTTACTGGATGTGCTTGCAAGGAGAAAGATAAGCACAGCACAGCCCTTTCATATATTCAGGTTCCAAGTCACGTTCATTTCAACATTTGCTTGCAGGAAATTATTTTAATGTACTTTTCTTCAACAATCATATATTCCACCAGCAATATGCTGCGTTTGCCACAAATGACCGAGGACAGTATAGTGTGTGCTGATCAAAGGAGTTAGTACAACAAACAGTGACAGAAAACATGCTGCTTGGCAAGTTCCTATGACACCAACATTTGCTTTGTACAGGCATGAAATCAGGCAGTTGCACCTCTTCCGGATGTGGTTTCTTGTTGTCCGAAACACCACTGGCTTTTTCTACTCTGTGCAGAAGCAGCACCACAGAGGAACTGCTTAGCAAAGAACAAATGGTTACAGTTCGTTCACTGCAAGTCACTGTGCAAAAGGAAAACCAGCCTCGTTCCAATGCTTTCTTTTTAGCAGTTTCCTATACACATGCACACACACCCCCAAAAATATTTTTTGATTTATGCATCCTTGGCCTACTTGTAGGTTTTATTATTTTAAGCCTGCGTATCTGTGGACATTGAAAAGTTTTAGCAGAGGAATTTTTCAGCTTTCTGCTGCATTCTGTGAGAACTTTATATTTCTCACGGGAACTATGAAAAATACTGTTAAGGGTTTTTGTAAACTATTTCTCTATCTTTACACCTGCTGTTTTTACCAAAGGATTGCTATGATATTTTGAGAAAAGTATGTTGAAATGGGTGTTGTGTGGACTGACCAATCACCCTGATGGGTGGTTGGTTAGAGGTCCAATAATTTTCTGCCATTCAAGCAAACATTAAACAAACTAACATATAAAAACCCATCTGTATATTAATAAAATATTCCGTTCTCCTGAATTCTGGATGCCTCATTAATCTCCGGCTCGGGTACAACAGCAACACGTATCTTTTAGAAATACTGTTCCTTCCGAGCTATTTGAATAAACCATTCACTATCAACGAATGGTACCCTAGGACCAGTAGGTTTATTATGGAGACCTCAACATTCATTTCTTCATGGGAATTAGTTATCAGGAGAAGGGAGATGACAGCCTGAAAAGAAGGCTAAAGGTACCAACCTCAGCTAGCAGACGATCTCGAGAAGCTTGTGGGAAGAAGTGACTGACCCTCTTATGGTAGAAAGTTAATTGAGAAGAAGAAACAATATGTATCTGTCCTGAGCACACATGCATGTTTTCCATGTTGGTGGATTCATATGAGTAACTTCTGCTTCCTCTCAAAAACAGCCTAATCTATAATACTCTAAAACAAGCCAGAAGATAGCTGGAAAGGATTATTATGAAGCTATTGTTTACGTCACCTCCACGCTGCCCGTGTACCTCCAACATAGCATTTCACAGACAATTCTGTCACTGTCTGCTCTGTATCCCTACCCTCCCTAAATACATACATACCAACTCTCCTTCCTCTGATAGGCTAAATGGGTAAATAGATAAATTAACCTTCAATTTAATCTGAATATTGCAATTTCTCTTTTAAACTTGAGGGTGGCTTTCTGCATGCAAATCCTTTCCAGTTTTTCAGGTAAGGCACAACCGGTCTAATAAAAACAGCACTTTTGACTACAAATCATTTACATTATACATTTTCCTTAACCCTCTCCCAACTGTGCTCAGCCAGACAACATCATCCCAAATAGTAAAGACCAGATATGCTACAGCCTCTGGTTAACCATGAGGACAGTGTGTGTCACAGTACTTCATGATGTCTAATGAACAGCACTTCTCACAAGTAATTCCCACCACACCCACAGCTCGTGGAGGAGCCCCACACTGGAGCAGGTGGATGCCTGAGAGGAGGTTGTGACTCCTGGAGAGACCCGTGGAGAGAGTGGCCTGCTTCCTGTGCTGGAGCAGCCTGTCCCTTCCTGCACTCCACGGAAGAGTGACCCATGCTGCAGCAGCTTTGGGAGGACTGTCTGCCTGTGGGATGGACTCACATCGGAGAAGTTTATGGAGAACTGTCTCCTGTGGGAGGGACCCCAACAGTGCAGCAGGGGAATGACTCCTCTCCCTGATCAGCAGAAGAAACCACGGGTGATAAACTGACCATAACCCCCATTCCCTGTCTCCATGTACCACTGGGGTAAGACATAGATCTGGGAAGGAGGGAGGGCTGGGAGAAAGTGTTTTTAAGAGCTTATTTCTCATTATCCTGCTCTGATTTTGTTAGTAATAAATTCACTTCATATCTCTGAGTTGAGTCTGTTTTGCCTGTGATGGTATTTAATGAATGATCTCTCTCTCTCAGTTCTTATCTCAACTCATGAACATTTTGTTAAATTTTCTCTCACTCTGCAGAGGGGAGTGAGTGAGAGGCTTTGGTGGGTGCTTGGCACCTGGACAGTGTCACCCCATGACAACAATACGCTCTGCTGAGGGGGCTTGTTAGGATGCAGAAGTAACTCTGGAGAGTTAATACTCTGAGTGGTTATGTCACAACTGCTATGTGGGGTCTGCACTATGAAGCAGATTTTCTGAATAAGAAATGTACATAAGAAATACAATGAAAATTTTTGCTCTGTCCTTAGTAGAAGGAAGCATCTTATCTCAGTGAACAGAAGCTGGTGTCAGGTTCCATGAATATTAGATTATGTTTTTTATTAAATTATTCAGTATTTGATGTACACAAACGTCGAAGCCTAGTATATTTATCTGTACAAGCACAGACAGGCAGAAGAGATGAGTGCTGAGAGAAGAAACTTGAAAAGAGTAGGTGAGAAAACTTAAAATAAGGTGTTAAGTGTTCTTCAGCGACCAGTAATGCAGCATTTGATAGCCCTTATTTGATTAGTTTGGGCTTGCACAGCAACCATTTTCTAAAGAGAGAATCAAACAACTTTCATATTCTGGCACACAGACTCACCTGGAACAAAGCAAAACACCACCATCACACACCCCTCTCCTGTCATGCCTTCAAGTATGACCTCATGTCATGCCTTACCCTTGGGGCAACTTCTGTGTCCCACTGATGAAGCTGTTGAAGCAATGAAGCTTAAATGAACAGCACATATGATGTTACTCCAGTTCTCATTTGTATGGTTAGGGTGGCATATTGCTGTCTAAATCCCAAAACAGAAGCTTAAACGAAGGCAGGGTGACCTACATTAAGCTTAAGTAAGTGCCATCTTAAAATGATAGAATCAAAAAATCAAATCTAGTACTTACAGAGTGGTTATAAATCTGGTCTCATAAAACACCAAATAAAGGAACAAGTACTTGCCATCAGGTATTCAAATTTCTACAGTTTCTTTTCAAGTATTTTGCTGATACCAGAAAGGCCAGGGAAAAAAATGGACTTCAAATCTAACACTTCCAGGCAACGTTAAGCCATTCACATAGTATAATAAAAGAAATTCCTATAAATAAACTTTGTGGATGATATGAAGTCAGAACAGAGTTTAAGAATCAGATGACCTTAAGAGGTAAGGTAACATAAATGCAATTAATTTCGATGGGACACATCGTTGCATCATATCTTGCAGAACTAATAAAAATAGAGCCTCATAATTTGGAAATGACAGAGAAGAGAATCATCTGGGAACATTATTTTGCCACTGAACATTGCTGCTCCATTCATATTACGCAGTCCTAAGAAGGAAGAAGATGGCATTAGGATGTTTGTTCCTGGAAAGAAGGGAATCGTGCATTGCACTGAGAGAATCTCTGGGCCAGCACACCCGTACCAGACATCCATGCTCAGGAAGGAAACACTGAAACAAAGCAGATGCAGACCAGGGCTATCAGGATGACCTGAAAGTAGAAAAGTTTGGCTCACTGGAGCTTTCAAACAAAAGCTAGAAGAGGACTGGGTGGGCTCCCCACGAATATGGCTTATGGATGAGGAAAGGTAACAGTACAGAAGAACAATTTAAGCTAAATATCACTAGCACAAGAACATCCATGTCTAAAGTGACTGAAAATACAGGCATCCAATATTCTGAAGATTCTTCTGATTACTTTGTTAAATAAAAATGCTTAGCAGCTTTGTAAATTGAGTAAGAATCATCTTAAAAAGACTACATTATACCACTACTAGAAATTCAATGATTCAGGGACTCCTTTCTAGTCCTATTTTCTGTAATTAGGAAAAAAGTGAGATTTTCCAAATAGACTGCCTTACAGACCTCTCTCCTCTCTTCCATCACTGCTTAAGAAACACACTGCAGCCTGAGAAACACTTTGCTACCACAGGCTGCAATGAGTATTACTGGACCAGGGGAAGACAGTATCTTGCAGCAATGAGCAAAGGCTTCTGTTTAAGCAGGGTAGCACCAGACAGAAACCTTTCCCAAAGGAGTTCTCAGTTGAAAATCACCTTCCAAGAGGCCAGGACCTCAAAATTCGAGTATCCAAATAAGCAAACATGAACCAAGTTAATAGATGCCAGTCTTAACTTGTATTTATTCAATCACAACTGACTTCTTTGACATGAGTCATTAGCATGTCCTTAATTATAGGGCTATCAGCATTGTCCATACTCAGGTCTCACGCTTTCATTCAGAACAAAAGTACACACACTCACAAGACTGGGTTTATTTTGCCATATGCATTACGGAAGTTATTTGACTCAAGTGAATCATGTTTAATCCACATATTTAGTAAAAAGACCTGTTCTCACATAATTTTTCTCCTTCTTGCATGTATTCTTGCAATAGCCCTAATTTCTATATATAGCAAGTTTATCCTCCATAGTTTCAAATCAAAAATCAAAAATTTGGGCTTTAGAAAGAAAGCATTTCAGAACAAGACAGAAAAATCCCATTATTTTTGCCGCTCTAAATCCATGCCATCAACATATTTAACCTGCTTTTTCAGCTACTGACAAGAAGAGACACTATTTTATCTCTGAGAAAATTGACTGATGATACAAAAAACTATGAGCTGCCAAAGAAAGCAATCTCCAGCACAAATTGGAAGAAAAGTGAATTAGGAAACTGAAAAAAAGGTAAATTAAATCCTAAGAAAATCTGCAGTGTTTTTAAATAAAGCCTCTAGTTATCAAGAATTACATTTCATAGAGGTGTAAACACATAAAAAGAAGGAACTATGGTGTCTGCAGAATGGCAGAACAAGAAACCCAGGGATAATGGCTTCTAAGGTCTCTGTACTTTTCCAGTAATATTTAAATTTGGCTTTTGATTTCAGGTAACTGGTGCACTCAGGAGAAATATCTACATATTTCCAGATACAATATGCGACAAACTATTCATTTTTGGACTCAAGTCAAGTTATATAACTTCTACTCGGTCTTCTTACGCACAAGATATTCTATCTGAATTTCAATAATGGAAGAAGAAATTGACCGAGTACCTGTATTATATCATCAGAGTTAATGGTGAGTAACTATGGAACCTCTATCACTGAGAACACTGTTCAGAACAAAACCATTACTCATTTTTCACTTGCATTCTATGAGTTCTCTCTCTCTGTCTGTAATCTTACAGCAACTCATCACGTGAGGTCTTGAGAGACAAGAACTATGTCCCAGTGCTTATTTTAGCTTCTTAATCCCTATCAGTGACTTTCACAAAATGTTCTTTGGAGGGACAATACAGTTAGAAAATACAAATCAAACAAATGGCTTTCATGAATTAAAAGTAAACTACTACAGATCAGATAGATATACCTATCAAATATCAAGCTGTGATTTTTGTACTCGGTGCAGTCTGTAACCCTTCAAGATGATGTTATCCAAATATATAAATATACAAAAATTCCCACTTTTTCTCACTGAAGAATGTAATACACATGAGAAAGTGCACATTCTGTTAAGACAGACATACATCCAAAGTATACAACAATATTACACCACACGTAAGGACACTAGTGCCTCTCAATTCACATTTAGCTTGAATATGCTTGCATTTCTCTTTCCTCAAAGCTTTTAGAAAACTAATCCACTGCTGGAACACTGCAACCTGCTCAGTCAGTCTGCAGACCGTGTGCTCCAGCAGGTGAGGATGCAAATGTACCATTTGCTTGTCTAACCTTTCACTGCTCAAACTGAAAGGGCATCCACAAAAAAAAGCATTACTGTCTTCCTGCTATGTAGTCCCAGTGGCTCAGTATAACACTGCAAAATTCTGCACAAAGAGATAATAAGCTTTTTGCTTTTTCCTATCTACTGCAAGCAACAGTGTTGTGTTCTTAGAACTATTTGTGTTGAATAATCTTCCTAGAAAACAGAGGTTTAGCTTACACAGTACATGGAAACCTTGCATCATCAACAGGCTCCAAGTTTACCCTCGTCTATTCATTTTCCAGAAAGACAACCTCTGGAAGTTACAAAAGGCCGGCTGTGCTTCTCTGGTAACCCAAGACATTTTCCTGTTCAGTGCTTCGCAAATTATGAAGAGTAGCAGCCAAACACACCATTTCAAGTCGGTACAGGAGAAACAGTTATTGCTTCTTTTAAAAGGCACAATCTGACTTGTCATAGCAGTAGTAAAATAAAGACCTGTCATACAAACAAGTCATGCATGTGTCAGGAGTAGAGAAGTATCTCACAAAATCATATGCATATGCACTACTGATATTTCTGTCAACTTTATCATGAGTATTTCTGGCAACACAGAAAACAAAAAAGGAAACTTTTCAAGATTTAACAAGGGGATACAATATTACATAAAGTATACCAGGTACCAAAATATTATCCTGTGATAAACTGATCAAAACTGTAGAGAAATCCCAGAAAAAAAAAAGGCAGCCTAGTGCAAGTAATTTCCTTGAATTTAGCTTTATTCCTTTCTGAATTACCTTTACCACCTTTGTTGCCTGAACTTTCTCAGAATGAAAGACACACAGGATCCATGTGACTCACCGACTTGGATACAGCATTTATCAGCTTGCAAAACAATGGAGGCTTCACACCTTCCAGGCCATACACACTACCGATTTACCATGGACCAAAATACTCTGCTTTAACTCACGCAGGCTGACACTTCCTCTTTGCTAAGGAAGACCTACAGCTTTCTAGAATCAACTCTTCTTGATGGCCATCCAGACTTCTTACAGGATTTCAGACATGCAAAATTAAGAGAAGCACAGTAACAGCATCAGTTCTGGTTGCTCTATCAGACCTGTCAAGGGCAGACTGCACCTGTTAGGCTGCTAGCTGGCACTGTGCCAGAGGTCTTTGTGGTTCTGTGCAGGCCATTCGGATCTCTTCTAAAGTCTTGCCTAAAAAGCTGGAAAGCAGAAAGCCAGTGCAAATAAACACTATTTAGCGTTTGAGTTTATCGAACTGTATTTGAAGGCTTAGAAAATAATCTCCTCTGGTATCAATACTGCTGATTCAATGTCTTTGCAACATCTTGCATCACAGTTGAACTAAGAAAAAGGGACAGGAAGAGCCTTGATGTAATTTTTACCAGTTCAAATCTTTCTCCAAGTGGCACTGCCATGTAATCCAATACATGCAGTGGAAGCTTGTTCAGCTGAAGGACAGAAATCACTCATCTCCTAGGTTGCTGTGAGCATCATTCCTTCCAACGTTTTTCTGACTGCCAAGGGTGTGACTGAGAACCTTGTGAGACAAGCTGCTAGCTTCAGCTAGACGTCATGCAAAGGTTTTTCCAACAGCCTGCCTCTGTGGGAAAAAGCTTGCATGGAGGCTTCTACAAGGAAAACCCACTGTCTTCCAAATCTAGATGTTGCAGCATATCAGATCACTCCTTGACATAGTTAAGCAGTGGGCAAGCAAGCAGATCTCAAGGTTCAACATGGAAGACTTTGATTTATGAACTTTATGCAAGAGGTATATACTCTTGAAGAGAAAGAGTAGAGCTTCTTCTACTGAGGGTCCAGCCCCAATTCTGAAGAACAAATCTCTCTGCTCTTAGCTAAGAAAAAACAGCTGAACAGCAAAGAAAAAATAAGTCTAAAACAAGATTCAAAATGCTGTTTTTAAATATACTTCATTTTTGCAAATCAGACCTGGCCATTTATCAAAAAACTCACACAACAAGGAAGGTGGACAGGAAGGAAGGTTTCACCTGCCATCTACCATCCCTGGGAGGGGAGAACAGAGGGAGCCCTCTTAGATGTAGAGAGCTAAGGCAGGGTATGCAGTGTGCAGAACCAGTCTTCAGGCAAGCATGCAAGGCAGTGCTCTTTTACAGAGCACAGGGCACACAAAGGCTGCTGAAAGAAGAGCTCACTGACAATTGCTCAAAGACATGCACTGCACAGAGGCAGCCTGTGACTAGAATGATATGCTAAAAAGGAACACTTCATAAGTGTGTCATTTTGAATATTAAGGTACAAACAAAGCTTTCACTTTAAAGTGGTAACAAGTCACCTCCTCCCAACACTTACTAATTTGTCAACATAACTTCAAGATAAAAATCACAGAGATTAGGAGAGAGGCCAATATGTTATGCTGTTAAAAACCAAACCAAAGATTGACGGTGCACAGATTTTTTTTTTCCCTCCACTTTTCTTATTTCCCTCAAACATACACTGACATTTACTTAAGTTGGCCAGATCCTCAACTGGCATAAAAATAATCTTTGTCTCCGGTCTAGTTACTGTTAACACCATGGTGAGTTACACAAAATAAGGATTAGACTCATCACACCTACTACAAAGCTAAAGCTTTATCTGTGCTTTGATCTTCTGGGCAATTTCACCTCAATGCCTGCTTAGTAACATAGAATTAAAACCTGCATATACATGTGCATAAAGTGGCTAATGTACTAAGTGAAAAATACGTTGCTTTATTAAAACATTATGGCTGTAATTTTGAAGGCTGACATCACACAGTGATAGTTCTGGTGCTTGCTGTGTCTCGGCTCCTTGAACAAGATCCATTTGATTTTTTTACAAAATTAAGACAACAAAACACTATTGATAAAAAGGAGATTCACCCTTTTTGATGAGTTGTCATCAGTGGTTTCTCAGATGAAACGTTCAAAATAAAATAAACTACAAACAGTTTAATATGGCCAAGCCAGCATTCCTGTAACACAGCCAAGCTGAAATTGCTTTGGGAACCAAAATCAGATTTAATGCAATGGCATACTGAAAGCCAGAGTGGGCTTTCCTCATAGGGTCTGTGACAGGAACCGAAAATTTGTGGTTAAGACCAGTAAATTAAGGCATGTCTCTAGTATTTGAACCAGCATTTGGTCTGGGCACAAGCCTTGCACAGGAGCCTTCCAGTTACTGCATGTGTTCTGGCACACCACCTCACTTCCTAGCTTCACTCCAGTTCCCATTCCCATACTGCCTTTCTTCTCAAAACACATGCAGATCATTCAAGTTTAATCAAATAGATTCTCTCCTTCTAACCTAACATCCACAAAACGTAAAATCCAGTATTTCTTCAGGTGAAGAAGAAATTTTAAGTCAGCATACGTATTCTTGAAAAAAGTTTCAAGTGATCCTTCCTTCTCTAGTGCAGTTCTGAGCTAGAGGAGTGGAAGAACATGGAAACAAGTTTTGTTCATTTCTTTAGCCACTGTTCCTTTTAAATTATCTCCACGCTGCAAGTTATAAGCAACCTTCCCTTCAGAAAAAAACCAAAAAACAGCTGCACACTTCAAGCATTTAATTTCACAGCTTTTTTCTGTCTTTTATCCTGACACAATCTGCCTACAAAACAGCTTCTTCTCTCCAAGTTACACAGCGTATGGAACAAAGCCATAATGTACTCACAAGTACAATGGATTTAACACACATACAGATCTGCAGTAGTCAGTGTTTTGAAATGCTCTTTTCAAACCCTTTGGGAAAATTAATTATTTAACAGCCATGTGTCAGAGATATTTGTCTCACATCTGAAGGCTCCTCTTATCCTTCTTCGTCAAGGAATTTAGCAGTACTCCCACGTTTCAACAAACCAGCAGTTCTTCGCTTGGTAACAGGACCAGTCAGCGCGGATAACAATCAACCAGGCATTTCCTCCTGCTCCTTTGTCCACCTGGACAGCCCCCAAAGGTCAGCACAAAGCTCCTTGTTAAAGGCCTAACGAAGCAATGAAGGGAGCAGCAGGAATGACCTTCCAAACATAATACCCAAAATCAGTAGAGGTGCCTTTCCAGACAGACAAGTTGGTCTCACAGGTTTCTTCTACTAGCTTTTATTTTTCGCATCTCAAGAAAAGACACCCTACAGAAGTACCCACCTGCAATAGGCACTGCTCATATATGAAAGCAGACAACCTTCCTATTCCTTTTTTTAGTCTTCCTTGCTTAAAAATGCAATCATGATCACAGGACTTTTTTACAGCAAGACATCAATGACATGAGTTGGAAATAAAGGATACACTCCAGCATCCTGACTCTATATGAAGGTCAAAGACAGCATTATCATTCCCACACTATTTGGGATAAAGTACTCAACAGTATTTTCCACTTTCTAATATTGTTCACAGGAACCACCTTTGAAAAACAGCCCTAAATATTCCTATGGCACTCCAATACCCTATGTAACACAGGAAAAACCTAGCATAGCACCGCTCTTAAAAGAGGTCCAATTCCCATCCCCATCTTTCCAACACAGAAAAAGAACTTTTCGAGGACTTATTCACACAGCACATACAGTGAGCAACAGCACAGGACAGGTCTTTCCAAATAATTTTAATTCACTAAATCCAACAGTGTAACCCACACAACTTGGACTGCTTCTGGGACATTGTTTGCCATTCCGCTCACCTGCACTTGCATAATTATCTATTTATCAACCATCATTTGATTTCCACATGAAGAGATTCACGGATCTGCCATTCCAGCTTTTCTAATTCTCATCTGACAACCGCATGTACCAAAAGGAAGCTATAAGCTACCGCTGTACAACCAGAGAAATTTAAAACACCTTTCAAGAAACCCTGAATTTTAGGCACGAATTAATGAAGAGCCTGTGAAGACATAAGAGAGACAAGTTTCATGGTGAGCTTTAATCCAAGCAGAAATTTTCTGAACTCTCAGCATTTAAAAAAAATACTGAAAATACAATGTTATACTAAAAGGAAAATGCACCATGGTCTCAATTTTAAACTACAGAAATTAAGTACATAAACATAAAGAGGTATGTCAGCTATTTTGCCTGTATCTCGCTCCTTTATGAGCACAAAAGGCAATACATGCTCAAATAATAAAGTTTTAATTTATATATTTTGGTGGGTGAAAATATAACCCAACCCACACAATGCAAGCACTTTCCTGAATACTGCAAGCTTAACACCTCCCTCCCTATCTTTTGTCTTTGTACAAAGAGTAGCATTACAAAAGTCTGTCATATAGGCCCTACAGATAAATGGTATGAGTTTGAAGGAAGTAACAGATTCTTTAGTTCTCACAGTTAGATTGCCAGCATAGAGTCCTCAGCAAACTGCAGAGGATTAGCACATTGCACATCTTTGGATGAGATCCTATATGAACAAAGGGAAATACCTGGAAAATGTCAGAGAATGGTATGAGATTCCTAGGAAAAAAAAATGCAGTAGGATAGGAGAGTAGCTCCTTTACAGCAGCAAAGCAGTATTAATGAGAGCCCCTGACAAAAGCCTCCCAGCTGCAGTTTTCCAAAAAACAAGGGTAAGCTTCTTTAGAAGTACCATCAAGAAACTGAGTTGGTACAATCACTACTTGGTATTTCCTTACCTAACACAGGCAGATACATTCATTCATCAAAATCTTTCATTAGCAGTACATATTGATTTTGGGATTTTTTTAAACAGGGTCATATAAGTGCAGCATAAAAACAGTACGAAATTTATGTACAAGGAAAAATCTCTCATGTATTAGGAAGCCCACCTGTTTTTAACTCTCAAAGAAAACCCACACTTGGAGATGCAATATACTGGAGATTCCATTTAGAAACACAGCTAAGCGAACTTAGAACCTTGGGAGAAAAGAAATGTTAGCTATTGACACTCCAAGTGCAATTTGCTTGAGTACAGAAAAAGCACACAGATGTAGCACACTAAAGTGTGCTAACTGAAGAGCAAAACAATCTACACAAACAATTGCACTGTAATCTCTTTATGGTTCCTTATTTCGTTTCAAATGTTATTTTGGCAAGAACAAAAGTGGGTCTGGAAAACAGGTAACTGCCTTTCTGAAACCAATGAGATGAAAAAACTGTTTTGCACACATTTTTATTTGGCTTTTTCTTCACAGTTAAAGGATTCCTACTTCTGAACATGGTGTTGGAAGAAACATGTTTAAGCATATACTACTCCAAGATGGATGTAAAGGAAATTCAGCGACAGTCTCAGAAGTGAGAAAACAATACAATCCTTAAGTAAGAAGCCTTAACCTGAAAGTTGCAAACAAGTCACAGGAAACAACCTCCTAGCCACAGAATAATACCAAGCATGTGCACTCAGAAGCTCTTTCATCTCAAGTGTCACACTGAAAAACCTCAAGTATCTGCGGAAAGGACGTACTGGTTCCTACTGGCTTGGAAATCCTCCTGCAAAAAATTAGCCAGATATCAGATACTTCCACTGGACCAGCTGCTGAAATTCTTGTTACAGGATGAGCCTAAAAACCTACTCCATAAAAACTTGCTGCTATGTGACTATGATTTCAGAAAAGGAAGAATCACCTAGATGTGAGTGCACCACTTTCTGGGGTGCACATTGCTCAGAAGGGAGTGGCAGGGGGTAGAAGATGTAGCAAATCAGTAGCAAATGAGACAAGACACAATGCACCTCACTTGGAAGTTACACCAGTAGAGCTATTCCCTGACCAAACACAGGAGAATTCAGAGTTCCTGCAGTAGTCCTTCCTGTGGAGGTACTGTGCTTCCCTGGAGATGGCTGGATTACTGCTAGTTTGTATTTGCTTGTAACTGGTGATCAGTGAGCTACTCTGCATCTTCGCATGAAGTTTCCAGAGCATCAAGGGACTATCCTTCAGATTCAGTACCACTTTAGCGATAAAATTAGGCCTATAGCTAAAATGAGGTTTCTACAAATATGAAATGATCTTTTGATTGTGATATTCACCCTTAATGAATAAACAACTGTACCACCAAAATGTCTTCATATTCTGTGCTATGACATGAATCATTAGATATCATATTCCTGAGTTATGCTGTGTCAGATAGAAGTACTTTTGTACAAACACTCCAAAATTTACCCCAGTTCAGGAATCTAGGTAGCTTGCTGGCCAGATCTAATGATTAACAAAAGGTGCTAGAATCTTTGTGATGTGTGATGCCAGACACCAAACAGAATGCAGTTCACCTATTGCTTCCCTCCCATCCCTCTATCCAGTCTGCAGGCTATCAACACCACACTTCAGATCAAGAATCTGATTTAAAAAAAAAAAGAAGACAAGCAACCTCTACAAAGGCTCCAAGGCTCCAGCAATAACAATATAGTATCAGTGACAGTGAAGATGCCCTTTCCATTAAAGATCAGACTAAGCGACTCTCTAGCTCTTCACTAGTCTTGTAAAGAAAGCATCAGTATCAAAAGTTTTTTCACATCCATTTTCACAGAAAGCAGTCCCTTTCTCCTGAACTGAGAACTCAGCATAACAGATCATATCCTTGTAAGCTGAAGTAGGAACTCCGGTAAAGGCCATGCACAGCTGTCATTCAAACACACCTTCACTATGCTCACACAGCACGCCTCCAATCAGCATACAGTCTTGTGTGATCCATTCAAGCTCACTGTCAATACTTGAACACCTACGAAAACTGAGTAACAACAACTGTAAGTGGCATAAAATGAGAAGGACTGATATGTTATTAGTTGATACAGCAAGTTAATGATAGTAGGGAAAATACGGAGGCATATGCTAGGCACTGCAGAGGACTTATTCATAGCAATTAATGCAATTCTACAAACACAATCTGGAAAAAAAGTTCCAAGCTGTGATAGATGCAGCCAACATACATACACACACACACGCACACACTTTATCTTACTCTACCAGTGAAATAATGGAGAATCTGGTGCAGTAATTGCTCCTTCTGTCTTTCCAAATTAAAGTAGAGAAAGTCAAGGTTTGGCCTCAGTGGAGAATTGTTCAGATAACCAGCAGCACTGTCATAACAGGTATAAAAGGGTATTAGAAAATAGGCTAAAGGAAGACATTAATGAATTAGAGTAAATCACCCTTCAGGGTACATGATTTCTACTGGAGTTTATTTTTTCTAGAGTTTATCTACATTAAAACTAACACAGGCATTTTCTTAGTACACTCTATTTCCAGTTATTGCCATGGCTTGGCCTGAGAGAAAAAGAGAAGGCTAAGGTGATGGTCTAGTTTCCTAAAGGTTCAAATCAGCATCTTCCCTTTGCAAGACTATCAAATCTGGCCTCCAATTTTCCCCCAGCAGTTGTTGTGAACTTTCCATAATCTTTACCAGTGGCTTTGCATGGACGTGGTGTGTGGAACTAAGATAACAAAGGCTTATGTGAACAAGTAGCTCTTGAGAAAAATACATTTTACACAGATTACTCAAAACAACATTTCAGAGAGGCTAAGAAAGCAGTCCTAAGCGTCCTATGAAAACTCTTTGCTACATCAACATTGACAAGCATAAGTCAAGTTGCTTTCTAAATAAAATAGTGTAAGACTGTAATAAGGACACTGTACCATACTTTGACAACACCAGACTGCTTCCTCTGCAGCATAAGACGGTGGTAAAGAGAAGCGGAGGAAGAAGAAAAGTCCTACCTCTCTGGGTCCCTCTTGCTTCCCAGCCCTTCCCAACTACCTAACTGTACCAGAGGTGAAAATTCTCCTCCTTGACTCAGCATCACCTTCATACAAACAAGGAAAATGGCTGAGGGCTCCTCTAAACTCCAAGAAACAAAGCACTGAAGATTAGCATGGACCTGATACTACCACAAAGCCTTGTTCAGATATTCAGTCCTCACATCGCAAAACCTATAGTTGTACATGAAAAGAATTAGCTTTACTGTGTTGTAACAGTCAGTCAAGATGATAGAACTTGAAGTAGTTCTCAGTTTCCTCTGGTTTTGTTTCTAGGAAGCTCAGTCATAAGAAGAATCAGTTTCAATCTTGTTTTTGCTGCAGTCAATGAACAGGCATCAGGGTGCCTCTTTCTATGCAAACAAGGGCTTTCCCCTCAGCAGGATCTACAAACTGCAACCTACGTAGTGTAACTCTACCCAGAGGTGTAATAACACCCCTTTCGTGGCATGAGAATAGGTATTAGCACTACTATAATTTATTTATGAAGGCAGATTAGAAGCTAAGTCAATTGCTTTTAAGGCCCTTGTGCACCTGTCCCTACGACCATGTCATTACTGGCAGGTCTTCTGTTTATGCAAAGTTCACCTGGTGCAGAGTCAGCAGGAGGCCAGTTTGCCACTCACCCTGGGAGCAAGAGAAGCTCATTTCCCCCCAGTACCACGGCAGTAAGAAGACAAGATAATGATGACTGCTCTACTCACAGGCAAATACCTCCCACCCAGCACCTCTAAAGAAGCCACGTATCCTGTACGTGTATGTCCCATTATCATAGTCTAGGCACGTGCCCTGACCAGTCCACAGGAGCCCAGCACACTCTGCTTGGCCCGGGGTTGCAGTTCAACAGCCAAGCAAACACAAACTGATTCGGGAAGTACAAACCACTTTCCCACTGCCCAGCAAGCTGTGCAGCCAAGTGCACATACGGCATGAATCCCAAGACAACCTGTTCCCTCTATGTGTTTGGCCAACTTTACAAGCTACTCTAGAAAAGCTGTGGGTACCACTTGTGGTGGTTTGCTATCACATAAGTGGGAGGAGTAAGGTGTATTCCCACCTCTTCCAATTCAGACACAAACAGCGTCCATGAGAACTGTGATGTATTCCACACTAAGTGCTTCCTACCTTGAGTCTCTGTCTTTTAGAAAAAGAAACTGAGGACAAAATGTTCCTAAATTATTTAAAAATAAAACCCAAGATTGATTGCTTGCCCAATCTTTGCTCTTATGCCAACTTCCAAGCGTACTTATGTTCGAAATTTTTATTGTTATCACCCTATTGAGGTTTGCAGTGTTCAGCTTCCTTATTAGGGTGCACTCTGTTGAGTTCAGTATGAGGGAGAGTTTATCCGGGTTGTCATTTTACAAAAGGGGGAGTGGATTAACAGGCAGTTGAACCAATCCATGAATATATATTTGAAGCCAGAAAATATTTTCTGCAAGTTAGAAGCCCAAAGATTTTGGTGTTTTGTTTTTGTTTTGGGGGGGGTTGTTGTCAGGTTCTTGTGTGTGTGGTTTCTTTTGCTGTTTTGTTTGTTTTCACGGTTTTTTGGTTTGTTTCTTTAAACACGACAGAAGGTCCAAAACCCTCACCAATCTTTTGGCTCATTTCAAGACGAACAAAGACAAGAGTTTGTTCTTCTGAAGCTGGATGTCCACTCTTTGCAACAACACTTCAGTAAAGGTCAAGACATACAGAACACATAGGACTAGAACTAACCATTACTTTGTACATATTTGTCAATTGGGATAACAGGATCAAACAGGAAGAGTTTATTTATACTAAAGCATGAGAAGTATCTTGGAGATATAAAAGCAACCCAAACTGCAATATGGGGAATGGATAACACACCCTTTGGAGAGCACCCTCAATGCTATTACATAATGGAGCAGGTCAATAGAGAAGCTAAACTCACTCCGGCTGACTCACAATTGGTTTCAAGAATGGCACTAACTTCTCAATATCAATTACTGAAGGCAACTTGGTATATGCCATTACAGCTGTTCTGTTTCATTAAAGTCAAGTTGTTGCTCTAGTTAATCCTTCTGACTGTCAATTCAAACTGGAAACCAGGTTTCCAGCTCTTCTCTAACCTGCATTGATGAAAAGTTTGATGTCTATGGCTTTAGCCTACTGGGCTGTCAGTAGTTACGATGAGAAGCTGTAGGGCAGTTGCCAAACTCACGGCAGAGAAGCAGCAGCTCACACAGCTACCTGCGCTCAACTACCACACCACAGTTACTCCACAGCCACTTCATGGTATGAAGCTGCTGAAGGGTCTGGGGCACAGGTCTTGTGAGGAGCAACTGAGGGAGAAAAGGAGGCTCAGGGGAGACCTTATCATTCACTACAGCTATCTGAAAGGAGGTTGTAGCAAGGTGGGGTTCGGCCTCTTTCCCCAGGTAAAAAGTGACGGGACAAGAAGAAACCGATTCAAATTGTACCCAGAAAGTTTTAGACTGGATATTTGGAAAAATTTCTTCATGGAAAGGATGTCAAGCACTGGAACAGGCTACCCAGGATTTGAGTCATCATCCTTGGAGATACTTAAAAGATGTGGCTCTGAGGGACATGGTTTAGTGGTGGACTTGGCACTGCTGAGCTGACACTTGGACTCAATCATAAGGGACTTTTCCAACCTTAAAGATTCTGTGATTCTGTGAATACTTTAACTCGAGCTAGTCTGGTTTGATCCATGTAAACAGAGAAGCACCCCCAATTCAAGCTGTACTACTCAAGTGAGGACAAGTCATTAATCACAATAGCACTTTAGCTTCCCATATGCATTATGACAGCAGACACTGCAGGAGGAGAAGGGAGAATATTATGTTTTATATTAGGAAGGAGATAGGAAGAAAAGGAGTGTAAGAAAACACCACTTCTTGAAATACAAAAACCCCCAACTTGCCCAAAGAGCACAGCGTCAAAGACAAAATAACTCTCCAATTTCATGGAGCCATTTATCTCTACCTTTGACATCAAATGGAAAACAACTGAACTTGCAGGATCTAAGGACAACTGCTGCTTTCATTTCATTTTTCAATTAAACCATGCCTGCTCTATTTCACTCTTTGGTTGACTTGGTGACTCAGGCTTTATTAGGCTCTCAAGGCAACATGATGCTTGTCACCACTGCAAAGCACATGTCTCTTTATATTCTCCAATGCTGAACTTATTGTCTCCAACTGTAGGCTGTTTCCATGACTTTCATCAGACCCATACAGACCTGACTTATTAGTCACCACATCAGTGGCCCCCAAAAACACATCCGTTTTGATTAATTGGTCTTTAGTTCTTTGAAATACTTTTTCAAATTAACTATCGTTTTTCCCTTTTCAAATATCACTCAGATAAGAGTGACTCATCAAATGCTAGCTTGCTCTGTTGTAAAGCTAAAATAAATGGCTTTAACCCAGACATACTTTGTTCTAAGCATGACTGGAAAAAACTCACAACACAATCTATTCCAGTGGAGTCAACACTGAAGACAAGATCAGCAACCCTGGGTAAAAAGCCATCTGCCCCACTAAGGACAAGCATGCAGTGTTACTCCCTCTTCCATACTGTCCATCCCCTAGATCAGACTAGATTGAGCTAAACTGAAGGATTCAGCCTGACGACTGTAGAGTAGCTGATATCTCTGCACTAAGTAGCCAAAAGGAAGAACGGGCCAGAAGGCATTGCACGAAAAATAATATTATATACCTATACACAGCTGTACAGTATCTTCTACACGCCATGGCTTCAAACATACACTATACTGCCAGGCAAAAGGTAAAAACCCGGCCATATTCAATGCCACTGCTTGTACATACAAATGAACAGTACTTGCAAACTCACTACTTCACTGACATACACACAGACAGCAAAAAAGAAATTTTTCAGAACAAACATCCTCTCTCCATCACAGAAATAATAGAACAGTGTCCCCAGTTTATTTGGCCGTATATACTCTGATGCATTTGAAATTTAAGTCAAAAGTATGTTTTAAAAAAATGCTTTGGATAATAGCTCATCAGAGTCACTGATGAAAGATAAATAATCCCTAGTGGCCCCCAAGTTGAGGCATGTGACAGATTTTTACCTCATACAGTTTGTTACGAATACTAACAATGTTTTTCCGCTTCAGGTTCCTAGTAGCAGAAAAGGTTAGCTGAAAGAAACCATTCTGCTGCATTTCTAGAGCACAATTGTTAAACGCTGTATTGGAAGGTTGTTTTCCCCAGTATGAAAACATCCGTAAGTCATTTAGCATTGACGGTGACATCACACTTGAATAACCTTCAGGAAGCCTCAAAAGCATGCTTTTTGCAACAGCTTCCTTCTAAGAAAGTACTTTTGAGTTTCAGAAAAGCCCAGGGAAATCTCTCTGGTAGGTGGACACATTTAACAGCACACTCCTAAATAATGAACATGCCAAATGAGAGGCAATCTTTGTTCAACATACTAAGTCAAGCAAGTATCCCACTATAAAAGAGCAAAACATTTCAGCACAAGAAGACATTTCAACAAGTCATACGTCTCTTCATACAAGTGCAGGTGCTGTAGGAAGCAGACATGACCTTTACAAAGGCTTTGAAATCAGAACTCTTCTACCAATTCCCTCAAGACAAAATACGAAAATACTTTAAAAAACAAAATGAAATCTTACGGCTTGAAATGCAGTAAGCCAGCCTGCAGTTGATCCTCCTGAACAGTTGCTTGTTGATTGGCCAAAGTATAAGTGTAAAGAGTTGAATGAAGTTAATGATCAGTCCTGACACTATAAATATGTAGCAGATCAGAAGGTGGCAAATGAATTGCGACTTCAGAAAGCCAACGATGTCCATGATTTGCTGAGAAAGCAAGAGGGTACCTTCAGACACAAAGTTCAGAAGACAACCTGCAAAACCAAATAGTATCAGCAGTTACAGAGTGCATTTACTTCTATAAACAGACTTAAAACAGACTTCCCGCTTACACTTAAATACACTTAAATTAAAGTTAAATCTATTGTAGGAAAAGGCCTGATGTCAGTATTTTCAAAAGTAACAATGGAAAGAGAACACCATATTTCTGAATCAATTTACATCTGGCTTTGGAAACAAATTTTTACATTTTAATCCTAACTCTGCAAAACCCGTGAGCATGTGACTCCACTCCATGGACTACAATACTCTTCTATAAGGCCTTCATTGATAAAATATGAGAAAATATTTTGCTTTGAATTATACAATAACTTTGATATGAACTTAGATTTTTATTTGAGTTGTCTGTACTTCAGAAGACATATACTGTCACCTCTGTAATCTTCAAGAGCAGCTCCAAAGTAAATGCAAGCTTTAGAGTCTTTTTAGGAGTTGTGCCTTTCTTTTACAAGCTATGCCAGCCATGGTCCCCAAACAAGAGGTAGCAGCAGCCCCTTAATTCTAGCTTTATTGTCTTCTTCCCCTCTCACACTCAAATAACAGTTGATTTTGGCAAGAGAATAAAAGTTTGGCTATGTACAATACACACAATTTGTTCAATTATTCCTTGACACTGATTCTGTCAGTTATAATCCATAAACCCAGAAATGAAACATCAATAACAGTACTAACCCGTGACCCAGCAGAGTTTCCAGAAAGGAATCAACCCTAAGGTTACTTATGAAATGTTTGTATAATTTTGGAAAGGTCCAGTCCAATCTGAGCAATTGAACATTCAGAGGAAAAGTCCTCTGCAGAGTACTCTGACCCATCAAATACTGTACTGACCTCCCCTACCATCACTGCTAGAATGAAGACACATCTCTCAGTGAACACAACCCCCAGTATTCTGAATACAGTTAGACAGGACGTGCTGCTGCCATCCTGTTAGATTCCTCCACTGTTTCCCCCTCCGAGGCGTGGAAGAGTTTTCCCAGGGAGGAAGCCCTGAGACAGTATTTCTGAATGTGCCAGTCACATGCAATAACAAAACAGCAGCTGTCAGCAGCCCAGGGAATTAACTGATGAAAAAAATCTTTATGCCTATCCTTTTAGTTTATATGAGACCCCATTATGTGAGGCACTGAGTCTAGATCACTGTCCTGAAACATTTGTTTTACTGCCCTTTGCTGACTCTGCTCACCACAGCAAAGAGCACACACAAGAATTGCTGCAAAGCCTTAGGAAGTCATTTAGCCAGTTTTTCAACCGCAAGGAAGATGAGGAAAAATTTAAGAAAGAGAATCGGTATTGTTGTATAATTTATATAAAGAGTTCATGGCAGTCCCAAGCCTATTATTAGCAGACAAAATGTGCCCTTTTGTTCCCTTTATCTTGCTGTACTATTCAGTACCACAGCTGACACCAGCTGTAGCTCAGAATGGCAGAACAGGCCTCAATTCATTGTAGTAACCACTGTCATGATACTCACAAAAAGCTTTTTCAGCTTTAACCAACCTTCCTATTAAAGATATGATTCTTAGGGTGGCAGACAATTTACTATCTTGGGCTTCGCAGAGAGGCTTTGTTTTTGAAGGCTAAACAGAATGAGAAATATTGTCTAATAGGAACCACTGCTGTGTTTCTTCTCCAACCCTTCCACTGAACACTCCTAAGACACAGCCAAACAATTAAAAAGAAAAAGGCAGCAACAACCTTCTTTAAACAGTCAGAATAGAAGCAACCAGCTACTTGCAAGTGGATGGTTTCAAAGACTCTACAATGTCCAAAATCCTGATGACTGGGTTTATCCTACTGTCCTTGGCTAAAACTGATCAGAGGGTTTTTTTGTGCTAGTCTGCCTGTTTAATTCTATCCCACAGAATCACTCTAATGTAGTTCCCAGAGATCAGTAAGACATGGGATAAAACACAAAAACAGCAGCCACAAACACTGGAGCACTGTTTACTTAGTGAAGACCTGAAAACTCTCTATTTGATATAACCAACATAAATCTACTGTAGTAAGCAGCTGACAGACTTTGCAACAAAAATAGTCTTTTTGTCCACCAATTAATCCAGCAGTTCTTTTTTTAATTGTTACCTTTTCATTATAACAGATGTCAAACTTTATGAAAATGTTACATTTATGTGAATTGTTTACTTCCTGCTGGGTCTTTAAAACAAAACTTCACAGAAATAAAATAAACAAATACAAGATAACCCTGATAAAACATAATTATTGCCTTACAATTTTATTAAGCCACAATGGAATGTCTGAAAGTAATTAAATCCTCACTTTCATAACTCAGCCATCGAACTTCAATTCTGTAAAGCTTCAGAGACCTGTTTTAAGGCAAACTAAATCTGCTTAAGCAGTACCATTCAAAGGCATCTAACCTAACTTGCTCACAAAAGGAAAAAACAAATGAGAGACACTGCTTAAGTTCTTCTTTTCCAAAAAGCAGGGACTACACAGAGAAATTTTCTCTTCTAACTAAATGCAATTCTGTTTCTCAGACATAACCTCATTCTTGTAAGACTTTTTTGGACTGTTTTCATTACCCAAACTCCAAGAATGCAATTTATTCTTCATACAAGTAACAAAAAGAATCAGTTCTAATCTTATGAATGAGATCTAGAAACATGGTTTTAAGAGTCCACACGAGCACCTTACACTTACTCTTTGTCTTCCTTAAAGTCCTCGTGGGTAACATCAACATAACACCAGTTTGAGTGATAAAAGAGTCAGGTCTTTAATTCTTAATCCATGATGCTGCTTTAATAAATTACTGATTTCCTTATAGATAATGACTGAAAATTACAGCAATCTTTTAAAAACAAAGGGGCCAATCAATGCATTTTCTCAGAAGCTATTAAGATCAGAATGCTGCCAAGAAGCTTTCTTCTATCAAATACCCCTTAAAATTAATTAGGAGAAAATGGCTAGCTAAAACGTCTAAACCAGATAGGGACATTCTTTAATAACAGTTTTCCTCAAACCTCAAATATCTGCTTAGGGACCAAGTCAACAAGCATCTATTCATGTGACTAAGAGGTCACGTGTTCAGGCTTAAAAGCAAATGACTATTTATTCTAACTCTTTTCCCTTCAACTTCCACTCTTTAGCAAGATCCACTGTGTTTTCTACTCCAGCTACTCTCAGCATTTCCTTCTGCTTAGACTAACTGACCAGGAGGACACAGAAGTGATACGCAAAGTGAAGAACTCTATGCCAGCAGAGGCTGCTGCCAATGAACAGTCCTATTTCATGCTTCCAAGTCAGTGAGTGTTTTGAGACTACAACTGGAGATTTCATAAAGAACACAACTGTTTGCACTTTTAGAGAAAGCACATGAATCAAGCAAAGAACTGTCACCCACTGTTTCCAAAGTTTATGTAGTATATAGAGTTCTTGTGGTGTGGAAAGCAACATGGTACGTATCTGACAGCATCTAGGTGGAGCTGATATTGCCCACTTCGAAAGAGAGGCAAGTCAGCACTATGCCTCTTCTTCTTCAGCACATACTTCAAGCTTACACAAAAGTTTTCACTTACATCTAGTCTCTGACTCAGTCCTCAAATGCTTTGCTCCAAGTTAAAAACAACCAATCAGATGATGATGATGCCTATTCTTGCATTTTCTCATCTAAACCAGATTTTTGGATGGATGAGTTACAAAGACTATTAGGAAAATATGCTCAGGTCAAATTCAGCAGTTTCAGTAGTGCCTTTTAAGGCAATTTCAGTTGCCACCAAAACCCCTGCATTTGGCACTGGTGAGGCCACAATTGAGTACTGCATCCACTTCTGAGCCTCTCACTTCAAGCAGGACATTGAGGTGCTGGAGCAAGTCCAGAGAAGGGCAACAAAGCTGGTGAAGGGTCTGCAGCCTAAGTCCTGTGAGGAGCGGCTGAGGCAGCTGGGGGTGTTTAGCCCAGAGAAAAGAAGGCTTAGGAGTGACCTCATGGCTCTCTACAACTGCCTGAAAGGAGGGTGTAGCCAAGTGGGGCCAGCCTCTTCTCCCAGGCAACCAAAGACAGGACAAGAGGACACAGTCTTAAGCTGTGCCAGGGGAGGTTCAGGTTGGACATCAAGAGGAGTTTCTTCATAGAAGGGGTGATTCGACATTAGAATGGACTGCCAAGAGAGGTGATGGAGTCACTGACCCTGAAGGTGTTTAAAGGAAAGACTGAACCTGGCACTTAGCTGACATGGTGGTGTTCAGTCACAAGTTGGACTCAATTTCTGAAGTTTTTTCCAACCTAATTGATTATGTGAAAAGAGCACAGACAGCAGCACTGCATATACATCAGAGTCTATTTTAAAGTGCTGCTGTACATGAAATATATATGCAAAGCAAGTCACAGGAAGCCCCTGTGCTCTTATCTTTCTGTCAGTGAGCATCAAGTTACCAAAAGTGAGGTTGCGTCCAGGTGTGTATTCATCTGCAAGAAGGCCGTATCTGTACACGCCACACCAAGAAAAACCTCAAATCTGGAGGAAGAATTATCCCTCTATTTGCCTCATGCTTAATTAGGGTTTGAATCACTTCCCACCTCCAGCAAAGGCAACTACTAGAGCATTATCCCCCGTGTTGCATTTACATGGCAAGGTTTTGGTAGTGAGGGACTGCAGAGATGGCTTCTGTGAGAAGACACCAGGAGCAGTCCCCCCCATCAGAAAGCCAGTTCCAGACAGCTCCAGAAGGGACTCACCACTGGGCTAAGCTGAACCAATCACTCACACTAGTGGCACCTCTGTGATAACGTTTAAGAAAGGATTAAAAAATGCTGCACAGCAGCTGTGAGTGAGGAGTATGAAACACGTGAGAGGAATGGTCCTTCAGGCACTGAGGTCAGTGAAGAAGGTGGGGAAGGATGTGTTCCGGGCACTCTCTCGCAGCCTGTGGTGAAGACCACGTGAAGCAGGTTCTTCTGCTGCAGCCCATGAAAGACCATGGCAGAGCAGATTTACCCATAGCACCCTAGGAGAACCTTACAACGCAGCAGGTGCCCTGAAGGAATTCACAGCTTACGGACAGGAGCCCACTCAGGAGCAAGTTTTCTGGCAGGGACCACAGCCCATGGGGGTCCTGCCTCTTCCTGAAGAGCCGTACCCCGTGCAAGGGACCCCAGCAGTAGCAGGGGGACAGTACACGGAAGAAGGAACAGCAGAAAGGAACTGTTAAGGACTGGCTGCAACTCCTCTTCCCCATCCACCTGCACCACTTGGGGTGCAGCAGAGCAGTACAGTCTACAGTCAAGCTGAACCTGGGAAAAAGGGAAGGCTTGGTGGGAAAGGTAGTTTTGGTTTTTGTTTTTCTCTGCCCTTCTTTGATATCAGCTGACAATAAATTATACTAAACTTCTCTAAGTGGAGTCTGCTTTGACCATAATGGTAACTGGTGAATGACCTCCCTGTCCTTCTATCAACCCACAAGCTTTTTTGTCCTATTTTCTTCCCTTGTCCTTCCTAGAAAGGGGAGTGACAGAACAGTTTGATGTAAACCTGGAAGTCAGCCAAGGTCAACCCACCACAATTTCTCCAAGAAGTCTCAAATCGGGGAATAACTTGAGCGTATCTTAAGACCTTTCCCAAAGTTAAGGGAACTTAGGAACGCTTTTAGATTTTCATGAGGAGTCCTGCATTCCTGAGCTGCACATTGTTACAAAGGAGAGATCAGTCAGTTTGGCTGTTCCAAAAGCTTAAGAATGAATACCATCTACCAGCAAGATTCAGAATTTCAAATTTATATACTTGCTATAAAACTGACTTACTGTTTATCTTCTACTGAGCACAGAGATAATTTGCATAACAGAGTGTAAACGGAAGAAATGAAAGCAACCTGTGAGTTTTCAAATGGTTATCACACCATAATGCTTTCCCCTTCTCCCTTTTAAATCTTCTTCCTGCTGTGATCTAATGTAGGGAAAACAGCTACACGAACTCTGCATGCCTGCCAGGACACAGGTCCTCTGTGTACACATACTTTAATGGCAAAATGCATAGCAGAGCTCCTGTTAGCCTCAATGCTTGTCCCAGTGTAGCAAAGTGTTTACACAGCAAGGTGAGGAGGATGACAGCAGTTCAAGAGAGGCATGCATAGTCTGGGAAGGAGTTGGAAAGATAGGGAGCAACTGCCCAAGTTCTGCTGCGAAGCAGTTCAGGCTTGCTCCTTTTTCCAGAGGCATGAAATATTCAGGGAGGAGGGAGATGAACTTAAACACGTATCAATACAAAACTCCTTAGAGATGGAACATTTAGAGACTGCAGGGCTTGACGCTGAGAGGAGGTATATATTTGGAAAGAATAAATCCCTTGAAGTTAAGCACTTCTGTTCCAAGCTTCTAAAGAGATCCTCAAAAAATACATCAGGGTGAAGTACATCAGTTGTCTTGGGTGCAGAACATGAAGTTCACAAAAATAGCACTGGAAGGCAAGTTGCTTCTTTCCAAAATGCCAAGTGTTGCTGTTCAACTGTTTTTCACACAGATTTTTGTACTTTAATACATTCATATATATACATATAAATATATATAAAGCACAATTATCCGCAATTTGCTTGGGGAAAAAAGTAAAATAAAGAGCTGCATTAAGATACTCAAGACGTAGATGAGTTTATAAGAGTTCAGTCTCAGAGTTCAGTTCTGTGGAGCATCTGTTTCCTTTTTTACTTTATTACTTATCCATTAACCTAAAAAGTCACTTGCACTGACAACAAGGGCAGCACCACACACAAGTAAAATTTAGCGACTAAGCAAGACAGCAGGACTAAACAGTAAAAAAATTACAAGAAACTATACTGAGAATCTAAGCAGGATGTGGGCTATGCTGTCACACCAACAAAAGCAACCTGGATAGTTCCTAAAAAATAACTGAGGGGAATAACCACAACGGGTGTAGGACATGCAGCTATATCACGTGCTCACAGACAATTTAATACTTGTTTTCCTGGACAACATTAACTGCTTAATCAAAGGTAACCAGACCCACACATTACTGTCATCCGGCACTCTATAAAAAACAACCCCCTCACAAACATGCTTGCACAAAGTCACTTCAGTGACTCGGCATTCTGCAAAATTACAGGTGGTTTGTTAAATTACCGATTCTGAACGTTTGCAACAAACAAAGCCTTCACAAATATAAACATACCTACGTATGTCCGTAAGTAGAGATGCTTTTGCATTTATGATACATGAAATTTTGTACAGAACAGTCATGGACCATTTGGGGAACTCTATATTTGAAGTACAGAGATCAGAGTCAGTCTACTTAAGGCACTGATCCTCAACGTACAGCCTGTGAGAAGTCTCTCAATGGTGGATCCATACCATCAATCCTTACACAGGAAATGAACACATTAAAAACTACAGAGGCAGCAGGGGCAGTACAGCGGGATGTTGTCACCTGCATTGTAGTACTTACCCGGCATCAAGGGCACACTGATCACCTTGACACTGGGCATTTCAGGAACAGATCCAACATAAGAGTAGCTACTGAGTTCTTCAGCGGTTATTATAAAAACATTTATTTTAGAAGACCCCAAAGAAATGGGTTATGGAAGAAGGCTGACAGGATTATTCAGGAGCTGGTAGAAAAACAGGGTTGCTTTTTTAAGTTGTGCTGGGAGTGCAAACATTCTTTTGATAAGAGCTAAGTTTTGGAAAGAAGGCCTCTTGTATGAAGACTGGTTTATGCTTGTCAAGCACTGATTGCCCACACCTTGTTTTAAGAACTATAAATTACATTCACAGCAACACAAAGGGTCAGCATGAGGTACACGAACCGCTTGTACAGTCTCAAAAGACAAAATACTTCCCCTGCATCCAAACCACGTTTATGTGTGAGGCAACACAGAAACATGGATCACTTTTACTTCAAAGCTTCAAGTATTTAATCCTCCTATTCTTACCCACAATGAGTTGCGAAGTTAGACTACAAAAGTATCACCTCCTAACTCCAGTTCTGCAACAGACAAACACACCTCCAACACACACAAGCAGTTGTACCCAGGCAGAGAAGTTTCATATCCTCTCAGCAGACTTAGTAACATGACCAAGTCCATTTCTACATGCAAGATCAAATCCTTCACGTATATAGGATTAGAAAGCAGTGTGGATTTCGTTGATTTTTCCCTGTACTTATCCATCCCCTGTGATATGAAAAGCTACAGCCATTCAGAAGACACTAGTGAAATAAATCTGAAAAGGTCCCTCTTGCTGCTCCCCTCTTACCTCCCCTGGCAGAGAGCTTGTGAAAGTTACACAGCAAATCCACAGAACAGCCAACACCAGAACCACAACCTGCCACTTCCCCAGGCTCCAGCTTTCAATGCAAACTGGGACTTTCCATACTCCTTTATTTGCCTTCTTGCTCATGCTCAAGTTTTGCTTGCAACACCTTTTCAAAGGTCACACATAGAGAGTAGAGAGGGAATGGACACATCCCTCAAGGACCTTCAGTGGAAGCAGACAATGCAATAGGTATAAATGCTCCTGTACAACCCCGGATGTATGTGCTGTTCTAATGTTTTCCCTTCCTTTCTCCATTCCTCAAGGAATGCAAGTCAAGTATTCAGCAACTTGGATAGTTCTGTACTATAAACTACAAGTTACAACTTTAGCACCAAGTGGGCAGTATTACGTGCATGTGCACACAAATATACATATATCATTCTTATCCAAGAAGGAATTAAAGGCACTGATAGATGCTACAAAGACATCAATCGGAATATAAAAATCATCAGCACTGGGAAAAGGGTAACTTTCTTTCCTCACTCATATAACAACCTCTTTATATCTTCTGGAACTGAGATGTACATTTTAGTAACTTTGGGCAGTATCTTTAAGCTTTTTCCTAGGAGTCTTATTCCTAACTTGTGTGGCTTTGTTGTTTTGTTTATTAAAAAAAAACAGGAAGTGCAACTACAGAATAACATAGAATTTGTGGCAGCAAGAATCTTAAAAAAAAAATTGTGGAAAGTGGCAGAGATAGGACATGAGTCAGTGAGCTGAGAAATATACCATGGTGACAGCCCTGCTGGTTTACAAGTGTGACTTCCACCACTGAGCTGTGGGCTGGTAACAAATTTTCTACTGTCCCCAAAACCCTAGCATAAATACTTTTAATGTGGTGCCACTCTCTGAGTAGCTGCATGGCCCCTGCTGGAGACAACCCTATTCTACTCGGCGGGTCTGAGCCCTGCTGCCCACATTGCCACAGATGCAGCAGGTACACGGCACAGACCACATTCTCTGTGCTTCCAACTCACATGATATCAGCCAACAGCACTGACCTTCTTCATGAGGAAATCCAAAAGCTTCCAGTACAAATCACAAGCCATTGTTAATTGTGCTGGAAATGAAAAGTGCCATTCACCTGATTACAGCTCCAAGTGAGCTGTTAGCTTTTTGTATCTTCTGTGACAGGAGACAGCCTCCTTCAGCTAGGCCATTTGCATATTTTTAATTAATATGAAGCAACATCAGTATGCTCTTTGAATACTAAGGAAACATTAAACAGAAAAAGACTCAGAAGGCCTTTTTTTAACCTCTAAGTATTGATTTAATTTGTCTGTATTCTATCATATGACACTGAAGAGTATGAAGTAGCTGAATTTCTCCTTTGTGAAAATCACATCCCAAAACTGGAAATGACAATGCAAACAAAAGATGTAGCCACACCAAGATAGAGATACACAGGATATTAATACTTATCCATTAAATATTGTTTAATGGTTCTTTCTGTAGAAAACAGTTTAACTGAAGAATTAATGTGGCAGGGAAGCTTCCAGATTTATTATTCAAAGAAAACCAACTCCAGCCCTAAACAGCTAACAGCTAATACTTAAAAAAAAAAAAATCTCATAGCTGAGATGTGGTTGGCATGGGTCCAAAAAATAAGATGCCAGTTTCAGTGAATGCTCAGATGCACCTACACAAGAAACAACCAGACATCCAGATGCCAGGTAAAAACCCAAATAAACATGGTGACAGCTCTACCCACGTATCAGCAGTTCCACTCCACGTCAGTTTTCACTCACCTTTGCCTCGTGACAGGTGTGTTCAGACGTATTTTGCCACAACATGAACTAAGAATACTTTCAGCCTCCTTGTTTTCCCTGGCCATCAGTCCCCTAAAAGCCTGATTTAATTTGAGAACTTCAGAGAAAAAAAGCCTTTATCACAGGCACCAGATTTGTCAAGCCCAGTAATAAAGGGAGGTTACATTTTGGACCCAATTCAAACCCTGTTGAAGCCAAAAGAAATCTCTCAACAAGTTTCAATTGTCCTTGTTGTTTAGCAAACATTATGATTCCAAAACAGCCAAATGTGATGTAACTAATCGATGATCTTGTATTCTCAGCACCTAAAGCCAGGGCTAGTCAAAACCACCTTAAACATCCAGCAAAATCATTCAGAGACAGTGTTTGACCTGACTGCATTTACTTTACTGGATGGCAAGTGTGCAGGTGTTAACAGTTCCTAAACATGCTGCTAAGAATCCAGGAACATTTTTATAAGTTTTGCACCAAACTGAGCATTAGATACATCAACAGCTACCTGGATTTTCTACAATGTCTCTAAACAACTGCAGGTGCCCAAGTCCCTTTAAAAGCCTGACTTTGAGCATTTCTCCTGCTTACTTTAAATATTTTTGAGACACTTTTACAAAGCTTAAATTCAAACTGAAGCTTTTCTCTGCCTCCTTCTTGGGTGAAATGCAATATTTATGCACACACTCAAAAGCACAGACATGTAAAAAACAGACACTGACACAGAATCACAGAATTAACCCCTGACCAACCACCTGTGACTTGAATGGGGGAACCTCATAAACAATTTAAGAGCAATTGTAGTCTGCTTGCAGGCAGAATGCTTCTAGACCTTCCAGAAGTGCAAAACAGTATCTGCAGTAATAGTATTTTCCAAAATGCTCAAAAACATGGTAAGAAGAGGCAAACTATGATGTGTGAAGACACGGATAATGCAGAGACCGGGAGAGAAGCAGGACACAGTTTAACTTTTACAAAGTAGCTGTCACTTGAAATCACAAGCCATTTCCACATATAGACTCCCTCCAAATGCGTTTCTTTCCCTGTCTTTAACAGCAGGTTTTAAGTCGAGTCTTACCCTTTTTCTGATAGATGAAAAAACCTGCATTATTTGCCAACTGAATTGGCATGGGCAAACCTTTACGTCCACCTGGATCCTGCTGGGAAAGCGTGACTGAAATTTGACTTTGTTGGTCCAATTAAAAGGAAATCTAGTGCACACCATAAGTTTTTCAGATGTTAATAAACAGTCTCACATGCAACTGAAATCAGTGTGCTTGTCTTTGCCTGCAACTCCTAACCTTCTGGAAAGTAAACCCTCTCTCAGTGACCTCTATCTCTGACTTCTTTCCAGCCTAGAACTGGTTAATTGCCTTTCCCTGTTCCTGTTATTTATGCTACAGTAGAAACCTGAAGCCAGGTAAGCCCTTTTGCAAGAAGCAGAAAATAATTTCAGTGTAAAGCTCTTTGTGACAGAATATAACACGACAGACACAAGAGCAGGTCAAAACGGTGGCATAAGAAGTAAAAAGGCTTTAAGCTCAAGCTGAAGAACAGACCACCAGCAGGACCATAACCCAGCATCTCCTGACTGTGGGCTTACTACAGTTGTTAGGCTGCTCTTCTCGGTTCCTAACACATAGCTTATGTGCCTTTTCAGCAAATCTGTCACATGATCAAAGCGGAGTCTTTGCAGCATCTTCATCCTCACCACAACACACAGTTATTCTCATTCATTTCCATTTCTTCCTTCTCTGACCTTACCTCGGACCCTACCTCATCTCTAGTTAGAGGCACTGGAGGAAGACAGGGGAAAAGCATGAAAACAAAGTGAGTCAGCAGTTTCTGAGCAGCACACAAGCATTAGTCAGAGGTGATCAGGGTACTCACCACAGTCAGATGTGAATGAGCCTAAGACCACCAAATAACAGACTGGTGAGCAAACTTTCCCAAATGCCTGAAAATGAATCACTGGGCAAGGCCACCCCACAGACAAAGCACTTCAGGGAAAAAACCACATTCTCAGTTGCCACATACCAGTCCTGAAAGGCAACAAAGCACACAGGGTACTCCTCTGTCACATTTCTAGTTCTCTTACAAAAAGCCCACTGCATTCAGTACAGCTGAATCAAACACACCTGATGAGACAGTTGCCTTGACTGGTATAATGTTTTCTCTAATAAGCAAGGCCCGCAGTTGCAAAAGCCCTTCCCGAGTAAAGTATATGCACAGATTTGTCAAGCCCAGTAATAAAGGGAGGTTTCATTTTGGACCCGATTCAAACCCTGTTGAAGCCAAAAGAAATCTCTCAACAAGTTTCAACTGTCCTTGTTGTTTAGCAAACATTATGATTCCAAAACAGCCAAATGTGATGTAACTAATGCCGCCCTGCTCGTCTGCTCCCTTATCAGGACACACTGACAGCAGCAGTAGTGATGCCATTAGTCAGGGAAGTGGCCACATCACACGGTGGAAATTTGAGTTTTTAAAATTTAAGACCAAATTACAAGTTCTAAGGGCCACATGTGCTCATTTGCAACACAAGAATAGTACCTCGCTACTCTCAGCACAGCTGTGAGTGTCTCCCTGCATGAAGAGATTCAAAGTGGTGTTGTTCCCAGTCTTCACCTTCCAGCAACAAAATCAAGGGTACAAACAGAAAAAACAATCCACCCCTTTCAGCAGGGAAGAGTACAGCCATAGGATTCTCATCTGTCATCTGCAAGAGAACCCTTCTCCTACAAAACTCTTCTCTGTTATGGTACAGTAAGTCCATTAAACTGTGAGTGATGTACAACCATCACTCCAGGAGAGCACACCTCACTTGAGACAGATGGACGGTGCTTCAGTGCCTCTGCACTTGGGCTGGACAGAGTTAAGACTTACCGTAAAAACAACCTCCCCACCAAAATGACACCTACTGAGTTTCAAAAAACACAGTTAATTACTACATTCTCTGTTCTGTGACTCTGAGCAAGTGCTAACCTCTCTGCGCAATTTCTCCACTCCTAAAATATGTTACTTTCACCTTCTTGTGAGACACTTACTAAAATCTGTTAAAGTGATTGCCAACAACACAACTAAACTTTACTTAGGAGCAACCTTTATCCATAGGCAGCTTGCAATACCTTCTCTCTTCTCTGCAGGCTTCCTAATACATGAAATCTAGCCCTGTCACCCATGAAACACAGTTAAAGTTTCATTTTTTGATACAGCTTATTCAGGCATTGTTAATGCAAAACATTAATACGGAAGAGCAAAGCTACACATACTTACACAAATTTCTAAAGTGAATAAATATGTGTTTTAATCCACAGTATTGGGAAAACCACAGCGTTGTATCAGATGCAAGCAGGTAGAGAAAGTCAGAAAGTGACAGCAAACATGTAGAGCATATTAACTATTCTAGTGATCCATGCAGTCAGTCTTTACACAGAAGTAGTCCTGGCATATATAAACAGACGTCTGTACCAATCTTATCCTTCACACGAGAAGTTAGAGAAAAAAAGGCTGAAAATTTCAGCTTGTTTCACAACAGTTTCTCTACTCCACCAGTTTTTAATTCTTTTGCTACTCACTCTAGTGTGAAGTCATTATCAGTACAAGCTGAGGCTACAATCGCCTGGTACAACTTCCTGGGCTGGAGGCATCACTGTTTTTAAATAAATGCTTGGGTTTTTTTGTTTGAGAGTTTCTGGCCTCCTTCTACCTTCTTGTAAAGCATTTTCAGTTTTCATGTAGCAGCAAGGTTGCTCTCTCCCACACAAGCACCTGCATAAGGTACATCATTCTTAGATGTCTGCAAAGGGACTTGAAACACGACTTTTAGAAACGTGTAACAAAGATAAAGACCAGAAGTCTTGGTGTGATATTGTTGAAACAGACTCTTTCATGGGTTGTCTTTTCAGCCATTCGAGTGAGTGCTCACTTGTTGAAATAAACGCTAAAAAACATTACTTGTTATTTAAATAATGTTCACCACACGGTATCAGTCGACACGCCTTAAGTCAGTTTGTGGCCATTATTTAATTCGGCTTAAATATCTTTATGAACAGACGCCGACAGGTGAAAGGCAGAGCTCCTACAACACGTGAGCACATCACCAGGGAGGCAGACTGCCCCTCTCCCCCGCCTCAGCTCACGGACTGCTGCGTACGGCGGGC
>VZTD01001040.1:751762-985420 GCA_013397725.1 Rhagologus leucostigma | reverse complement strand
CCCCCCCCCCCCGGCCCCCCCGCCGGCGGCTGCCGGTCCCTCGCCTCGCCGCCACAGCGCGCCGGGGGGCGGCAGCGCCGGGGAGGGGCTGGCTTAGGGCTGGTTTTTCCACCGGAGGCAGCACGCCGGGCGGAGGAGNCACTACTTTGCACGCGGCGGGAGCGGGCGGGCGGCTCGGGCGGGGCTGCCAGACTCCACCCGCCGGGCGGCTCCACTCCGGGAACAGGGTCCCCCTCGCCTTCCCTCCCCGCCGTCAGCATGTCACTTCCTCCTGGGGCGGCGGGAAGGGGTGACCCCTCCCCGCACCGCCGCCGCCCGCCCTTCGGGGGCCACCGGAGCGGAGAAGGAGCGCTCCGGGCGCCGCGCCGCTGTTGAGGAAGGGCGGCGGGCTCCGAGGAGGGAGGGGGAGCCGGGGAAGCGGCGGCCCTGGGGAAGGGGCGCGGCATAGCGCCCGTCCCCTGAGGGTCGCCGGCGCCGATCGGAGCTGACTGCTCGTCATCCCTTACCGGGCCAAACGTGTGGTGAAGGTGGAGAGGCGGCTATCGCGGGGTGATGCGCACCTGTGACTAGCTGACGCTTCAAGTAGAAACTGGGCAGCAAAAAACAACTCCACGGCCTGAATGCTGTGGAAAAAGATAAATGCCGTGGCAGCCATCCAAGCACCGAGTACCCTGACACACAATATTCACTCTATGTGACAACGCAAACATTTTCTGCCGGGCTCTGATTGTGGAGTGGAAGGCAGCTTCCATGAATAGAGAACAACAGGAACTGAGTCTATTAATAAACACCCAAAGCACTGGAAGGTGATGGTGGCTGAGATGACACGTCACTGGGACAGCACTGTCAGCTCCTGGGTGTCTGGTTATAACCAGGGCTGCAGGGCTCCCGAGGCTGGGGGCTGGCCAGGCCATGAGCAGGATAGAGCAATGCCCTGTTACAGACCCAGTCCATACCAGCCAGGTAGAATCCCCCTTTACCCTCAATGTAAGATAAATGCAAATTAAACACTTGTCATGGTTTAACTCCAGTCGGCAACTACTGGCTAGGCATCAGCCAGTGTCTGCTGAGGAACTGTACTGTGCATCACTTGTTTTTCTGGGGTTTTATTTCTCTCTCTCCTTTTCATTACATTTATTGTTGCTATTATCATTAGTACTATTGCTCTTAGGGAGCAGCAATAGCAAGGCTGCTGCTTAAGGGAGGGAAAGCCTGGAGCTGAGGGTAGCTGCACCACAGGCAGAGCACTTTCCCACAATACCTGAACAGGGCAGTGGCAGCACAGTGCAGCTCCACTGACTGTCCTAGACAAGATGAAGCAATGAAACAAGTGTAAAGCTCTACAAAGAGCAGCAGAAGATAAGGCCACAACTGGAAACAGAGCTACAATAGAGTTGGGAAACAAGGCAGGGGAACCAAACCAAACACACGTGCATCTACTAGTAAGCTCTGACAGGGACTAAAGGCCCAGACCTGGGCTTAAATGGAGCCCTGGCCCATGGGCTGTGTGTGTGGGTCCCAGGTGAGCCTGGTCAGGGCTAACAAGATGTAGCTGTGCCATCAGTGCCCTGACAGGTTCCTGCTGATGGGGTGTGTTGAGTGTACTGTTCAGGAGGTCAAGATTTCGTTACCCTCTCCCCATTTGGTCATGAAGGAGTTGCATCCAGCTCACTGACATTCTCAGGCCAGTGGTCTAGCTGCTGAACTGCTACGAGGAGAGAGATTGGTAAAGGGAATTTCCCCAGCCGTATTTTCAAAGTCTGACCCTGTGGCTGCATTTTGAAAAAGGGATAATTCCAGGCAGAGGTAGAAGTAAAATCCATGAATGAGGTACTTAATTATGGAGAGTGGCTGGGTTTGTAGCACAGCTGTGTCCAAAGCATCCCTGACAACCTACTTGAAGCAGCTTTGTGTGCTACACGTACAGATTCTTGGGGTTTAATTCCAAGGTATCTTACTCAGCATCTAGATGTTATCCTGAGAGCCAAGGGTCCAAAAGTCAGGCACCCTGTGCTGAATGTGGTAGTTTCTGAACATCTTTTACTTAGCTTTCCTTGAAACCAAATTCTGTGCAGGTGGTTATTTGTATGTTCTGATTTTCTGTGTAGCCATAATAAAAATCTCTGTTCTTGCTTTCATTAGTGTTAAGCTGCAGCTGAATGTAATAGGTTTTATGGATGCTTTACAACTGAGGAAACTTTCCATTGGAGAGGCAGATTCTAGTTTTGATACAGTATATCTGTTTGTCAAAAGACTAAGCAGGAAAACATGAATAATAAAACCCTCTTATTTAAGTTGGAGATTAAAAGGTAAATCTTATGAAGCTGTTAGATACCATGGTAATGACTGAGGGTGAAGAGCACATAGAAAAAAATACTTCTGTGTTAAGAGCAGGTCTTGTGATGTCCTCACTGAGTATTTTTTAGGTGGTGGAACATGGAAGATAAAAAGGAATCAGATTCTCTTTCTGTAAGCTCTGCCCCCCAGAGCACTGAATGAAGAATGTCTCAGGTTTGGCATTTCTTGTTCTGCGTGCTTGGTTTGCAACCTCAGTGCAGTTTTTTTCCTTGTTGCTGGTGAGTATGCAAATACTTTATTTGCATTGGGCAAGATTCAAGAGCTGAGTCAGGAACTTACTTGATGGATGCCTCCCAGCTATCCATCACTGTGTGAAATGGGTGATTTTCAGTGAGTTTCCCTGTAAGAAATAACAGAAACATGATAACAACAACAATAACAAAACAAAAACCACAAAAACAAACCCCAAACCACCCCCTCCTCTAGTCCCACTGGGCAAAGGATGCACTCCAGTCAGTGAGGAACCCAGGTATCTCTCATGGCTGAAGCAAAATTAACTGCTTGCTTGTTCTCACAGCTGGACCCCAACCCTGCTCACCACATGCACTTTTAAATGACTTGTGAATTCAACTTCAGAAATTTTATTGCAGGCAAAAGCTTGTCTGTTCTGGAAAGTTCTGCAGTGCTACCTATGCCAGCCTAGAGAGAAGAGGCAGCACCCCTGCTGCTGATGCTGCCAAACTGAGAGGGTGAATACTAACATAGGGATATACTATGATACACTGCCATGAGCACCTGGACTCAAGAAGTCCAGTTTGCTCTTGCTGCTTGTCTTATGGTTAGAATCTCCAATATCTAATAAGGTGTGGGTTATAAAAGGCTAATTTCCTGCATTTAAAAGCATTCATAATGGTCCTCTTCTGTGTAGACTGAGTGTAATAAAGGCTGAACTGCAGGCTGTCCCTCCGTGCTGGCAATAACAGGAAGTCTTTCCTGTGCTTGGCTTATCCGTGTTTACGAAAACTGTGGGAAAGTAATTGTGTCTGAGATCTCTGCTGCTTTTTGGGTATTGATTAAAATCAGCTAACAAAGTCAGGAATTATGGTAAGGACTGATGTGTATAGTATGACTGCACAATCTTTTTCCGCTAGGAAACCACATGAAAATATCTATACATAGGTCAATATATGCTGACAGTTTATTTAAGTATGGAAACCAAAAATGAATGGTACTGATGCAATGCGTTGTTGTAATGATAGAAGTCCTAATGTGGATGCAGGTGTACCAGTTTAAATAGGCCAGTGGGGGAGTGGTATTGAAAATCACTTCCACTGCCTGTGTAACTAATTTTTCTAGGTGAGTATTTTTAGTGTGGATTAACCCTAACTGCGACACCTGCCATCTTCTCCTCTACCTCAGGTGTACAGTGGATCCACTGCTTTCATATAGAAACTCCCACTTCCTTTCAAAGAAGCCACACGATAATCACAAATGGAAACATTCTGTTAAAACTAAACCCTGGGGCCACAGTTAATTTTAGAATAGACTCATTCTTTAATTGAATAGGCATTAGCAAAAAAGCTGTGTGAGATGAGTTACAGGAATTTAAGCTCCAGACTGTCCAATTTGACCCTTTACAAAGTTTAGTCCGTACAGAAAGAGTACTGACATAGATGCCAAAACCCATTTCTTTGAACATGTTTATTCTTTCAGCATGCTTATTTTCTGCAACAAGTCTACGATTACTAATCAATTATGTAATTTCTGTACAATTTTTAAAGAGTACTATTCCTTTAATAAATACCAAGGATCCTGCCATACAAAATGTTTTCCAAATTACTCTTTTCAGAATTACACCAAATATTTTCACATCTGCTGACATCCACAAAATAAATACTCCTTACACATGTGCAAATATTATTTCTGTAGCTGTTTTAAGTATTCAGCTTGAGCCTACCTATGAGGAGGAGAGGATCCTTTGTTTCTCTTTACACATGTATCTAATACAAATGTCACAGATTTGTTTTTCTTGTTTTCTTAAAGCTTGATTAAAATGAAGACTTCTGCATGGACTACTTTGGGCCTAAACTTGGTGGCTCGGGTGACCGGCTTTAGATATACCTGCATGTGCAGGTGACAGAGCAGGTGTTCTAGACACACACACACAGACATGCATGCACACACATTCACACACGTACAAATACCTACCTGACGACGGGAGGAAGTCTTGCAGCTCTGATTAAACGTGGTTCAGAGTGTGACAAAACGGTGAGGGCTTCAGTGGCACCTTGGAAATGCAGAGATGCAACATCTGTTGCTGGCACGGTCATGGGTGTACATGGGTGGAATTCCTCTAAGATCTTAGAGGAAAGATCACTTCGGAGCTGCAAAGGTAAGGGTTGTTTAGAGGGTACTCAGGAAACTGGAAAAGCTCAGATGAACTGCAGAACAAAAATCTTGGTCTGAACATTTGGAAGCTGGAGTAGCACAGACCCTGTAAGAACAAATGCTGTTTATGCGTAACACTGTTTACATCAAGGAAGCACGGCACACTGGCTGCTCTCCAGGTCTTCAAGGGCAATACCTAATCTGCATGTGTAGTTACACAGACATTTACAGTCAGAAACAAATCACACAATTATTCTTGTTGCCTGCATATGTACATTGCCTCACCTAGAAGAGGAAATTACTTCAGTATGGTGAGGACAAGGCTGCTTTATGCCACAGTAGAGCGTAGAGATGAGCTGTGTGAGCCTGCCATTTTGAGCTTTGTACAAACTTATATAAAATGGCAATCCCTGCAATAAGTGTGGTCCTCTTGATCTAGCTTGTAATTAATTCTGTAGCAGTGTCCTCACCCTGTGAATGGCTGTATCCTCACCCCACCCATAAAAGACAGCAGCTTTAAGCCACACTTAAAGCATTCATCTTCACTCTGCTAGGTAACAACTCTAGTTCCATTGTCAAATTTACATTGAATTTAGTGTTTGATTATCTGTTCAATCACACAGAATTGGAAAGGTCATTTAAAAAAACTTTTAAGAAGAGCCAGGAAAAATACTCGTCCTTATACATTGCTCACTGAGGAATGTATTGCCTGCTGCAGCTCTTCTCACCAAACCTGCACTACGCCGTCCATACTGGAAACACGAGACAGGACTCAACTCTCGTCTTCTCAGCTGTAGCCGTCTCCATCCCATGTTCTCCTATGTGCTGCTTTTGTAAAGACAGCTTTATCTGATGGAATAAAGGGAGCTGATTCCCAAGGAGGGTCTACTTCCCAAGAAAATTATGGGATAAAACATGGTTTGAATGCTAGGAAATAATCACTATGCAGTGATCTTTATATAGGGTCTTTATGTGGATAGTAGATATAATTTTTTCAATTTCTGTGTAGTCTGATGTATTTGAAGAGCAGATTTGGGTCAGTTTTTATCCTGTATGCTTCAGTAGAGCCCACTAATGATTCATAAAGGTCCTACACTTTAGAGACATTGTGTGAAGTATGGTTCTTGGTCACTCAAGGGTTAAACTTAGTAGTACACCTTATAGACTAATACTCTGTGTCAGCAAATTCGACTCCTCAAAAATGGAGCTAACTGGCATTCTGTACTGTTGCTTTCTTTCTCATAATAAACCAGTGGTTGATGAAATAGATTTTTAAATAAAAAGGCATTAGCTAAAAGCTGATTTGGTAAAAGCCGAATACTTACAGTTTTTGTAAATGTCTGTTACACACATTAAGGAATGAAAAAATTTTGAACATCATTTTTGGTACTAAATTGCAGAAAGAGATTGCATGACACTTGATAACAGGAAATACAAACAGCATTAGCAGCTCAGGACTTAGAGAAAAGGAGTAAAAGAGCCAGGTAAGATCTTGTACTGGTTTTGCCTTGGGCTGTGAAATATTTGTGATACGACTGAAAAAATAGGGTACACTACAGACTGCTTTATCCCACTAAATGGAGCAAATCTGTGTTCTATGTGAAAAGAGCACAGGACATTATATTTCCTCTAATTTCTTTCTGTTGACTTTTCTTCCCCACTGAAGTGATGGTTTAGGGAACCTACATATTTCCAGTGTCACAAGAGGGGACAGGTCTTAGCTTTTAATTTTCTGTAATTTGGCCTTATCATGCTCCCAGTGGCATTTCCTTGATTTCAGTAGATGCAGACACAGCTTCAGAACTGGCTATTGAATAAGGATACTGTATTAAGAAAATTATTAACTTCCAGAGAAAAGGAAAATAGTTCCTGAATCTAAAACTCCTAAGTAAGTATGGAAACCTTAAAACAGAAGTGTTTTTACATAAAGCAGTTGAAAATCTCCTGAAGATGTCTGATCATCCTTTGGTAGCAGCTGCAGAAAAGGAAAAGCGTCCACAAAATGGAAAGCAGGCTGGACACCTGTGAGAAAAATGACAGAGTAGTTCTCAGAAGCCCAGGCCCCATAATGCTTAGGATATTTCAAACACCACACTGCTCTTAAGACAGTCTGTAATGAAAAGAAAATGTTGTTGAAAGAGTGATGTTATACTTTCTGAAGTGAAATTGCCTCAATGTGAAAGAGTTTCTGTGTGCCTTGGTGTCTTCTACTAATAGTTTACCTGTGAATACTAACCATAGTGTTTTATACATGTTTGGTTCCAGTTCTGTATCATGTCATGGTATCCCACAGCCTGTTTGTGGGGCAAAATTTAAAAGGATTTGCTGGGGATCTAAGAAAGGCATGTAATCCAGGGTTACGTTTTGGTAGAAGCAAACTAGGTAATATTGCCACACCACTTCAGAGGCTCTCTATAACCATTATCAGACACAAAAGATCAGGCTATTTCTGTAAAAGCTTGCTTTTGCCTCCAGCTGCTCCCATGCGATGTCTGTATTCTCGTCTGCTTCAGTCCTAAGTATGGCTTCCAGCACAAACCACAGCAGTTCCCAGCAATGTTTCAGTGTAAGGGCCCTGGTTCTCTGTGTATGCTAGAAATCAGCCCTTCCATTGTTTTGGTTTGAGTTGGAAGGGGCCTTAAAGATCATTTAGTTCCAACCCCCTGCCGTGGACAGGGACACCTTCCACTGGACCAGGCTGCTCAGAGCCACATCCCGTCTGGCCTTGAACACTTCCAGGGATGGGGCATCCACATCTTTTCTGGGCAACCCGTGCCAATGCCTCACCACCCTCAGAGTAAAGAACTTCTTCCTGATATCTAATCTAAATCTACTCTCTTGCAGCTTAAGGCCATTCCCTCTTGTCTTATCACTACATGCCTTGTAAAAAGTCCCTCCCCAGTTTTTTTGTAAGCCCCTTTCAGGTGCTGAAAGACCACAATGAGGTCTCCCTGGAGCCTTCTCTTTTCCAGGCTGAACAGCCGCAACTTTCTTGGCCTGACTTCACAGGAGAGGAGCTCCAGTCCCTTGATCATCTTTTTGGCCCTCCTCTGGACTGGCTCCAGCAGGTTCACATCATTCCTATGCTGGGGTTCCAGAGCTGGATGCTGCACTCTGTGTGGGGTCTCATGAGAGTGGAGTAGAGGAGGAGAATCACTTCCTTTGACCTGCTGACCACACTGCTTTGGATGCAGCTCAGCGTCTGTCTTTGCTTCGTGGCACAAGCTGCCCCATGGTACCTTCCTCTCTTCTGTTCTTTGATTCTGTGAAAAGTGAGCTGAGGCTAGAGGATAGCTAGGAGTATGACAACAGGGCATGGAGCTAGTCAGCAGTCTGAATCCAGCAAAAGACAGTGGCAAATCAGTCTGTTTATTCAGGCAACTCCTTTGTAGTTAATATGAAACTGCATTGTGAATTTGCAATTGCAATCCACTTCCTTTGGAAAAAAATCACTGCAATAGACAGTAGATAGCAAGCTCTTACAAATCATTGGCAGGCTGTTCTGAAACCAGTCCTCAGGTTCTTTGAGCATCACATTGCTTGAAACTGCTGCGTCCCTTGTCACCAATTTAATACATTCATCAAACCCGAGCAAAGGCCTTGCTCCAAATACCTCTCCTACAGGAAACTGTGCTAAGTGACCTTATGGATAAATGCCCAAATGGCTCAGCCAGAAATTGGGCAGTAGTCCCACTTGGCCCTGGAGGAGTGAATCTCCATGAGATGGCCACCTAAACCTGGTACTAAGATACTATGGTGGTACCTTAGAACAGTTGCTACGTGTGGCCTTATCAGAGGGCTTCCCGCTTCACAAATCCCTCATGAAAAACTGTTGGATATAGTACATGGAATGGACTGTTTTCTGAGAAAGATTAACTTTGTAGCTCAACATCAGAATTGCTTATCTAGGCATGTTTTTGTATTAGAAAGTATAAAACCCTCAACAACGAAGTTTTATAGAAAATGCAGTAGAAAACGCACAAGTACCAAAGCTGAGTGCAGTACACGTCAGATAATTTATGTGTGATATATTAAATGGGGACAAAGGACCTGGGTTGCTGTTAGGAGGCACCTCTTGCTCTACAGAGTCCTCAGTGTCGTCCTACTGTCATTTGTCACAGGAGTTTGGGTGCCCCGACCTCAAGCCATCAACGTTAACAAATAAAAGGCTTGTTGTGCACACACACATCCTGCTGAGCCCATATCCTCACCAGCTCCTGAGCTCAGCCCCAGATGTTTGATGCACAACCATTCTCAGAGTGATTTGACACTATTTAATTTGTATGCTCACTTCCATGCTAGCAGTATGTTATTAATCCTACAAACCACACTGATTTATATTTTTTCCCAACCTGAATAACATAGCTAATGTCATTTCCTACTCATCGGCTCCCAGATGACTAAGAATCACTGGTCCAGGAAACTGTGAGCTCTGGGATCTGTCAGTCAGTCACCTGGCAATTCAACCATAAAACAGTCTACATAAGCACTTTACAACTTTTTTGTGAATCACAGGTGCCTCAAGTATTAACAATATAACCAACAAAGCCTGCTGCCTCCTAGGCTTGGTATCCATAATGGTAGCATGAATCAGAATTGGCTACACTAACTGCAGGAAATCGACAGCACTGAGCAATCCCATTTCATTAATAAGAGCATCTCATCACCAGCTGCTCCTTGGAGACAAATGGCTGCATCTGGCTTCCTAAACATTGCTTTCTCTTGCCACCCCCAGGGACTGGTAGCATTTGAGACATCAGTGACCTCATAGTTGGAGTTTTTTGTACACTGGAAATGTCTTTTCTGTCCTGATGTCTGATTTTCCTGTCCTTTTTCTTCATAAGGGGAATCACAAGCAGTAAAATAAAATCTAAAAAAAAAAGAAAAGAGAAGTGTTTTTTTCCGACACAGATAGAATGCCAAAACCCATAGCTGAAAAATATCCACCTCATACTAGCACTTTTCCAAGACCTACATCAGGCAGTGTGATATCATCCTGACAACTGTGATATCATCCTGACAACTATTTAAAAAGTCTATTGCCAGAGGGATAACTTTCTGCTTGGCAGAAAGTAGAGTTTCCTCTCTTATTTCAAATACCTTATTTAGGCAAAGAATTTAATGCTGAAACCATATCCCATGCACTGGCACTGGTCAAATGATTGCAATCCTAAGTGGACCTTCCCTCCTGCATTGATTTGTGCCTAGAGGTCTTTCCCCAAGTCCACTTGAAATTGTTAAAGCTTCTACAAAGGCAAGGGGTTTTGCCAGTCCTCAGTTTAGTGCAGTGTAAGGATCTTACAGTCGGTGTTACATTCACTTACCAAGACACATGGACTTTCAAACAGCAATTCCCTGCACATGCAGGAGTCCCTGTTACATGAGAAAACAAGCGATGTTTGCACAACCTCATGGTAAAGACTTCTGCATGGAGTGGTAGGCTTCATCCAACAGCCATAAGAGATTCCTGGGCTCCTGTGCTGAATCCCTGTGTACCACAGATAGAAGGGGGTCCAGCTGCTTTCATAACATTTTGTGGATTTTGGCACTGAGTTTCAGCTCTTCTCTAAATGGAACAGGACCTTGTGGAAATATGAGGTATCTCTGAGAGTAACTTCCCCTCTGTCTGTCTGTTACTACAGTAGAGCTCACAGAAGTGAGGTGGGAGGGAGAAAATACCAGCCACTTGGGTCGTAACACCTTTAGGGTATGAACAGTCTTCTCCTAAGCACTAGACAATATGAAGCACAATAAGGCTTTGTAGGAACTGCTAAAGTATTGCTAATAGTACTCCATAGTGAAATGGAGGCAACAAGTGACAGGTTTCAGCAGCAGAAGTTGTTTAATTCTGTGGATGAACTATTTTATTCTAAATATCTTTGGGAATCTAAAAGCCATTTCTGAATTAGGAAATGGAGGCAAACAAATAGACAAGATGCGTCTTCCCACAAGAAAGTAGTTCTTGAAAGCCTTGGCCAAGCTTTTTTACTTAAAAGCAATTCAAGTTTGTTTCACTTTTCTTTTAGTTTCCTGTATCCTAAAATTGTGCCTAGATGCTGGTTATTGAGAGTGCCTTTTTGGAAGTAGAATCATCAGTACTTTTAAAGTAATTTAAAGAAAATTACTTTATATTGGATGCTAGCAGCAAATGGAAGCCAGCACGGTAATGGCAGAGGGAGTGGGTTACCAGAGAGCAAATGCTCAGGAGGGAAAACACAGTAAGGTAAAACTTCCCTGAATTTAGATACCAGCCCCGATGATTACCTTGCACTACTGTGTGTGGCACTCAAGCTGATAAAAATACAGTTATTAAGAAGATCCCTAAGTGCTTGTGGAACAGTTGATTGCCTCATCTTAATCAGACAAGAGCAGAATTCCTTAATGTTGTGTTCTCACTACCTGGGTGACTGCAAATCACTTTGGGAAGGTTGTGGCAGCTCTGTTTGGGGTGATTTGGGGCAGGTGGGAATGGGATGGACCTGCAGCTCTGAAGAGAGGAAGCTATGGCCTGGCCTGACATGTATCTGGTCAATGTAGAATATAGGAGCTTTGCCTTCTGATGGCTGTGAATTATAAATAGGTGTAGCTGTTTGACTTATGTCAACCTGGTGTAGCACCATGAGTTTCTGTGACACTCGGTACTGGCTTATGCTAGAGGAGACTGTGGCCCTTGATCTGTGCTTTGCCAACACAGCTGAGGGGCTTTTCAGCAGACAGACTGGGAAATTTTACAGGGGCACTTTCACTGGTCTCCTGTCTGTCTTTCCTACCTTCTTGGGTTACTGATCCTCTGGAAGACAAAGGAGCAACATGTGCCCATGTCTTAACTGCCCCAAGGTGTAGGCCGAATTTTCAAGAAAATCACCCCAAAGGTGAAGTGCTCAATGCTCACTGTTCATTGGAAAAATGCAAGTAACAGAAGAAGGGCAGGGCACTCAGACAGGCACAGGAGTGTCTTCAGCCACTTCAGCAAAATTCTTCAGAGGACGTTTGCCAAGGTCCTTGCTGACATTGGATCTATGCAGAAAGGTGTAGAAGGTACAGTGACTGACTTCCCACAGTTAGCTCTCCCAAGGAGACAGGAGAAGGCACAGATGTGCAACAGATCTGGAAATGATTCTGAGTAGTAAAATGTGGCTATAGCATGAGATTTCAAACTCTGTAGGATTAATAAGTGTTTTAATGCAGTATTTCAGTTTTGATTTATAGGCTACACACACACATAAACAGCTAAATGTATGTTGCAAAGTCAGCCACTCAAAGATGGAAGTGCCAGAATTACAGTGACCTTTGCAAATTTACTGCCTCCTCTGTGGGTCTTCATATGTTACGTAGGTTTCAGTTCACATGGCTGCCCAATCCTTTTTCCACAGACTCTGTCACATATTCAGAGCAAAGATCAAACAAGCCTCATTTAACGAGGAGCTGTTTAAAACTGTTTTATCATCCATGTTCAATGTTTGTGGCAGCAACACTAGCTAATATTTATGGTGTGCTGTTTAAACCCTCATGCGTGTTTTTAATAATACTGTCATAGTTCTCAAGTCTATTTTCACAAATTGTCTGTGAATTGAAGCCAGAGTCATGAGTCTGATCCTGCCATTGTTACCCCAAGTGGTGAGTAACTTCCTTCATGATTACTAGTGCTGCTCTTCAGAAAAAGGAAAGAGAATTCAGGTCTGATTTATAGCTTTTGTGCGTCTTCTAAATTCCCCCCTCCTTGCACCAGAAGGCTATGTGGGAACATGACAGTCATCATCTGGGATGAGTTAGGTTCTCACCAGAGATATAGGATGAACTTAAAATCAAGTGCAAAGAGGAGGAATCAGAATTGTCAATAAGAGAGGGGTGTCATTAAGTCCAGATATTGTTCTGCAAGTGCAGCTTTTCCATTACCTTTTTTACAGTGTCCAGTCACATAAATCCTCGTGTGCAGTTTCTTTTAATCGTAACGCTTGGCACTCCTGGCTGGTAGAGACTGAAATATGCAGAGGCAGCCTGAACAGCAGCAGAGGAAAGAGATGATAAAATTGTTTTATCATTCTACTTAACAGCTTCCTCTGTACTGTAACACAGGATATTTGATAACCCAGCCATTTGTGTGTACAGGGTCAAAACATTGTCCCTTAGCTATAATAGCTACCAGTGTAATTAATGAAAATCACAGGGATCTAAGAGATTGTAATGGCAAAAGGAAAAAGCATGCCTAATACTTCTCTTTATAGCAAAGCTCTTCCAAATGTGTATAATCCTGGACAATTTTCAGCTTTCAAACTGAAATTTCTTACCGCTGCTCACTCTTCAAGATGTAAATCTTGGTGAAATTAAAAGATGCTTGCTTTGTTTATTTAAGGTGACAAGAAGATAAACCTGAAGCAAAAGTATCTCCTGGGGTTGGTTGGTTTGCTTTTTTTTCTTTCTATCAAATGAGATATGTTGAATAATATTTGGAGCAGCTCTTGCTCCTCGGCAATTTACTACAGAAGGATCTATTTGGTCACAGAATAATTCTGCCAGAGGTTTCTGCAAGTACACATTAATGCATTTTGCTCAAGGCCAGGCAAGTCATCAGATGCGGGTAGAATGCATATTCCAGTATTCTCAATTTCCAATGTTGGTTGACATGTCTATAACAATGTTCATTGTTAATGCAAAGACAGCAACATTTTTGACTCAAAGAATGAATCCTGACTGAAGTGTTGCTCCTGTATTTGTGGTAGTTCAACAGGTTTTTGTACCACCACTTAGGAAGTTGGCAATTCAAGATTTGCAATGTCTGTAACTAGGAAGTAACAAAGGGACAAAGTTGTACATAAAAAGCTTATTTTTTCCTTTCTCACTGAAGTGGGACATAATGGACCTGCACAGGATCCATAGCTACATAAGAAGATTTTAATATTATTATGTTTGCTCTTGGAGTATGGAAGTCTTAGGGTTTCCAGAAGCAGTAAATCCTATTTTGGAGAAATTGTTTCTGACAAGCCATTGCTGTCTGCAATGGTGCACTGAAGCCACTAACCTGGTGGTACTGCCATTTGTTAAAATGTTTGATGCGTTTTTGAATAATTTCCTGGCCAGTGAAGTGGTTTTGTTTTCTTTCTGGAAAAAAAATTTCTGTCAAAGACCTTAGGAGGATTTTTTATTCCCTTCTACATAAAGAAAGGAGAACTTTTTCAATGCTAGAGAGTAGTAGATATTCCAAGAAGCATATAGAGGGATAAAATCATATCTGCTACACCTCCTTAATATTCTCCTCAATGTCTATAGAATGCAATTTATTTAGTCCCTATTTGGTGGTATAAGACAGAATTCTGGGGAGAATGCTTAAAAGTGCATAAATGACAGAAAAGGCAAAATACTATTTTAACTTAAAGTTTCTTAGGTATTGCAATAAAGACTGGAAAAAGTCCTTTCAAAAAGTGTCTCATTTAAATTTTTTTAAAAAGTTGTTATCTAGCAGTATAGTTTATATTCTGCCAATCACCACACTACAATGATTTCAATAAAAATGAAGCAAAACATACTTTTAAAAATCCCCTATGTGATGTTAAACTAAATAGGATAATACAAGGATGTGATTATGTGGCAGTATTTCAAACACTGGCACTTACTGATAAAAAGCCATTATAATCCCCTCTGGAAACTATTCTTATTCCCTCCTTGCTGATAAATGCGCCCAGTCTGGAATCTGACAGACTGAAGAACAAGATCACTGGAAGCCACCTTTATGTCTTTCCCGCTCTCATCTTTCCCCTGAGTGTTACATTCTTTGAAGATGCATGAAGTGATAAAGTTGGTTCTATAATCCCTGTTTCACTGGGCTACTGCCACTACAGAAAACAGTTTGACCTTTGTCAGCTGTGACTCAGATGTCCTCCCTGGTGAGCTGGGAGGTGCATTGCCTTTGTCCTGGTGATCTTTAAATAGTAGCCAAAAGCAGGCAGGCTGCTGCTGGTGTCATCCCACCAACTTGAGATATTTAATGGAGATACTCGAGTTAGGAGTGTGGTTGCTCCAAACTTCATCTGTAGTCAAGAGAGAGACAGACAGACACTTGGTGAAAATGACTCAGATAATTTATATAATTTTCATCACTGATGTGTTTTAATTAACGCCAACCTTATTCTCCCCATGAGTCAGTTGAAATATCACTCAATAACACCACAGGAAAGGCCCAGCTTTTGGGTTGAATCCAACAGACTTCTTCATGCTTTCTGTAGAGGGAGTGGAGTGGGTGTGTTAATCCATTTACCAGAACCACCTATCCAAATTTACGCAGTAATTTTCCCTGTAAGTTAGTGGGGAACTTCTGATCTCAATTTGAAGCAGAAATTAAGACTGGACTGGGAATGCTTAATGCTTTGTGTAGCCATCATTTAATGATAAAATGAGGTTGTTTAGCCTCCTCAGCTTCATCTCTGATTCTACTCCAGACTCCCCAGTAGCTTGGTGAGAATTTCATGTAGCTATCTGGGGTTTGGCCTACCTTCTTTGCTGTCTCCATCTGTCTGTCTGTGCAGCTGTCTGTCAGTCGTCCCACAGAGTTAGCCAACTTTTGCTAAGTAATTTATAAAAGTAGCCTGCCAGTCAAGTATGGAAAGCCTGTTAATGCTTGCACTGAGAAAAAAAGCCCTTAATCCTTAGTGCAAGCCATGTTTGGCTCAGAGCATTAGGGACCCAAGGCAGGAGGGGATGCATGGTGCTGTGACCACAGGTGTAGCAGCATCCTGTGCTGGCCAGTGTGAAGTAAGCTCGGTACTGGGTCTGGCTAGTGCGGACCTGATTCTTCTCCTAGCAGCTGGTATGGTGCCGTGTTTTGGATTTGTGACTAAAACAGTGTTGATAACGTATGAGTATTTTATCTGATGCTGAACAGTGCTTGCACAGCATCAAGGCTTTCTGTTTTTCCCACTCTGCTACCTCATCGAGTAGATCAGGGCTGGGCAAGAGGCTGGGAGGAGACACAGATGGGGCAGCTGACCTGAATTGACCAAGGCAATAATCCAAGCCGTATAACATCATGCCCATCAGTAAAACCTGGGATGCTGTCTTTCTAAAGTAGCCATTGCCCAGAGACTGCCTGGGCATCCATCTGCTTGTGGGAGGTGGTGAGTGATTGCTTTTGTATCACTGTTATTATTTTTTTCATACCTTCAGTTGTTAAACTGTCTTTATCTTGACCCATGAGGTTTTTTCTTGCTTTTGCTCTGCCTACTCTCTCCCCCATTCTGCTGGGTGTGGGAGTGAGTGAGCATTTGAGTAGGTACTTAGTTGCTGGACAGTGTCAACCCACTACATTAATCTATGTCTACATGAGTTCTACCAATAGCAGCACAGATGAGCCTTCAGGATAAAGAGCTGAAATATGTTTGGCAAACAATTCAATAACTTGCCACAGTGGAGGTATTCAAACCCAAATGCATTGAGCATAGCAGATTTACAGTACTGTAAAGTAGTAAAAAAAAATGCTTGTGTAGCACATGAAAAAAAATGTTTAGAATACAAACACACATGGAGTGATTATCAAAGGATGTTCCTGTACTTGCTGACTTTGCAGTAACTTGCCTATATCCTGAGATGCACAGCAGCAGCCGTCTAGAACTGTATAAATGCAGAAACTGAGAAAAAGAAAGCCATAAGTGTAGACACCTCATAAACCAGAAGCACATCACTTGGAAACGAGGTGAAGAAGGCTTTGAGTGAGGTAGACCATTGTAGGATGATTATGAATTGCCAGCGTGATGTCTCAGTGAACAACGTGTTATGATCTGGCATGTGTCAGGAGTGGTTCCACTAGAGAGACGGAGGCATGAATGCCACAGAAGGTGGTGGTGCAACCACACCTGCATTTTATGCCAAAGTCCACCACTCATACTTGATTCTAGGATGTTTAGAAAAATGTTTATTCAAGCTTTTAAGCTTGGCCTATTAAGCCTAATAAAATGAGTGAGGTGGAAATATGATTGCTGTCTAATCTACCCAATCAAGGAACAAAGGGAATAGGAAACATTAAAAGGAAAACGAGAACGTTAAACTTACCAATGACATTGATATAACGATAAATAATTATAAGGTGACTCTTAGTACCTTGGCATGAAAAGGTTTCTCATCACTAGCAGCTGGGATCATGTTGCAGAATTGCTTTGCCATGAAAGCAAATGGGTCTTAAAAACTGCTTGCCTTGGCACTCTGTAAATTCATGGAAAGACTTACATAACAAGATGCCCGTGATAGTAGGTGGACACAACAAACCAATAAGACCTTTATACTCCTGAGATCTTAATAGCTTGAAAGGGAAAGAAATTAGGGGGTGCTAAGTATCAGGAAAACCCCCTGGTATGGAGATCTCTCTGGTGATGGCATTGACTAGCAAAGGAAGCTGCTGGATCTGAGACAATAACTGCATTAATAGGAAAGGTTTCTGGATCTCTCTTTCTTCTTTCAAGCAATTAAATAATTCACTGAATAGTTCTCGAAGGTGGAATTTTCATTTAGGAGTAGGTGAACACAATGCTGTAGGAACATATATGAAGGGACCTTGTAAGTTCATCTTATCTGTCAAAGCTTAACTGCTTGTAAAAAAAGTTCTCTCTTCCATAATGAAGTGAAGGCAGTAAAAACCATTATTTCTTTGGGCCAAGCAGTGCTACATAATAATAAGTATACATCGTTTATCGGAGACTTGCTAAAGTTCTGCTAAGGCCTTTTACAATCTGATACAAATGTCGAAATAAACACAACTAGCAAAATACTCTGATGTTTATACTGTTTGCTGGAAACATAACAGGAAAGCGATGCTGGCTGCAGTCATTACAAAGGGCTCTGGATCATGGACTTCTTTGTTTTTTGAAGAAGCAAATGTATTGATTTAAGGTTTCTCAGGGCCAGATTGTTCCATCCTGCACAGCATTCAGAATCAGAGAAAAAGTTTCAACTGCTCTCTTTTATGTATGTGCACTACCTTTGCTTAGACACTAACGGTATTTCATGACCAGCAATCTGTGCCCCAGCTCACCTAGATGATGACACAGTTGATGTGTAAGCAGTTGGACTGCCTCAACCATCACTCATCGCAGGGGTCTTTTGGAATGAGTCCTTCCTGAGGAGGGAAGGGGCTTAAGAGTTTTCTGGACTGGAAAAAGCCTTAAAAAATACTCCAATATAATGGCATAAGTAAATATGTAAATTTGCTGATCTACAGCTAATTTTGTATAATGCAGTGGTCTACCAAGCCTAGTGTCAGGTAGGCTGGTGGCACAGCTGTACTGAACAGCTAGAAAAGTAGCCTTTCTGTTGTGCAGACTTCACTTTCTATTTTTATTTATTCGGTTCTGCCCCGGAGCTCACACAATAAAGAGAACTAAAAATGAAATGCCACTGGTTGTTTTTAATTTGTGCACAGTAAATGTCACTGAGAAGAGAGCACTACTTCAGGAGAAGATATTCTACCACGCAGGGGCGTATTGCTAGCACTAGTTTGAAGCCTATGTTTGCTTTCTGTAAAATCCAACCGAATGAGGCAATAGGAATAGCCTTTATCATTGGACTTTTGAAATAAAGTAAGGACCTGAGTGATTGCAACTCCATTAATTAGCACCTTAATGTTTGCTAAGCAAAGCCTGAGTAATATTTTGGTAAAATGTTAGATTCGGTTACATTACCACTAAAACTTAGAAACTTCAAACAAAACTAATTTCAGCTTCATTAAGTGACTGAATTTAATGTAAATATCACAGTCATTCTGGCCTTTCAGGAGCAGATTTTAAAAAAAGAAAAGCAAACCTGGCATTTGTTGTTTCACTGAGTACTTGAAAAATGTCAGTGTAGCTTAGTGAGGTAGATTTTTTTCTGATTTTTGACTCCATCAGCTGTGGAACACATGGACTTCAGCTATTCATTAAAAAAATATTCAAACCCTTTGACCATATTGTGATCTCTTTACTTTGGAAAAGCACAGTGGAGAGCTTTCCAGGTTTAGCTTCCAGGCATAAACAAACTCAGCTGGCTGAACCTATTCAGGAGCATTTAGCATCCATTCCAAGAAAAACATTATATTGGCCCCAACAGAAGAAGTGTCTGAATACTATTTCATTGTATTGATTGCTGCTTTCCATTTTAGCATTATCTTTTGAGCATTACTTAAGTCCATCATTCAACCAGCTTTTGGCCTGGTAACCAGCAGCTGAAGTTGGCAGGCTGTCAGGATTACTGTTTATGAGGCAGACAATACAATCATGTACCAAGTAGGAATGCATGTACTGTCTGTTGCTTCAGATGTACTTAACTAAAGGTTTTTAAAACCAGTGTGACATCACTGCTTGATGGATTTTATTTTGGACCAAAATGAGGTGGAGAGAATATGAGGTGGGCATGAATATGTTTTTTAGATTAAATATTTAACTAAAAAACAGACTAAGAGGAAACTGGGACATCAAGTTCTCCCAGAGATCTATGCACTGCTAAAATGCCGAGGTAAGCAGTGTTTTCAAAGTCTAGTCTTCCCCCAGTGAAGCCAGCAGTAAAATTCCCAGTGGTTGCAAAGGATGTCAGGTTAGATCATTGTTCTTTAGGCCACTGAAAATCCTACCTTTAAAAAAATTATTTCTTTGTGTCCCTAATATGACACTGCTGTTCTCTGGACCTTACCCTTCAAACTTGCTCCCTGCATCCCTAAGCCTGTGTCATCACCATCCCAGCACAAAGGTGGCCTCCAGTGCAGCTGGATTTTCCCAGTTGTGAGGAAAGGGATGATGTTCATTTGAGCTGTTGCCTCCATGTAGTCTGGCTGTACTCTCTGGACTGAATTCCCCAACTGTAAAATACAGATAATGGCACTTCCCTGCCTACACAGATTATGTGAATTCCTCAAGCTTTCTAGGAATAAAAGCCAAAAAGTAATGTAACAGGTGATGTCTTGCTGCATATTTTATCTACTGGCATAGAACCATTACTCCATTATTCAGAAAAATGGAGACAGAGACAAGAAAAACAAATTAAAAGCAAAGAAAAAAGCACTATTAATAATAATGAAGAAAAAATGAAATGCCATATGGCCTGATTTCTAAAAAAAGATATTCCTACAGATACACAAAGCACTACATTAAATATGATTCTCCATATGATTAAATGAGCTTCTCTCAACTTGCCTACCTTTCTGCTTCCTTAAACCCGCTGACATTTTTTCTGGCCTGCACATACTTACCCAGAACATGAGAAGAGACTATTGAGTGCATGTACTCCAGTATTTCCTAGACAATCAAGCTGCAAACTTCTAGAGCATTGAACTATCTGAAGATGAGACACACACAGCTGGAAATCAGTAGGTGATACACAAGGGGAACCACACAGGCAAACACATAAAGCACATACACAAATGAACATAATACGAACGAGCAGACAAACGTGTTTGAAAAAAAAGGGAGGGGTGCTTTTCTAAATTTGCTAATTAGAGAGAGAAATATTTCTTTAAAATCTGTAAATAAATCAGATAAAATGTAAAGTAGTATATTTGTCTCTTCTTGTTGAATCACTGTTAACACTGTGGTGTCAGATACATCTGGGTGAAGGATTGAAGGACCATCAGGAACCACTGGACATGGGGTTTCCTTCTCCTGGAAACTTTCACCCGTTGTTGTCTTCTTCAGGCTTTTCTGTTGCTTAATGAGGAACTTAAGGAAGCATGAGAATTTTGCTGCCTGGAAACAAAACCTAGCTGTTAAGAGCTACTGCAGCTCTCTATCTCTGTGTAGAGTTTCCCTCCATCAGCCATCACCATGTGTCCTGTTTTCAGCTGCGATAATGGGATAATTTTTTTCCTAGTAGCTGGTACAGTGCTTGTGTTTGGATTTAGTATGAGAATAATGTTGACAACTGATGTTTCAGTTGTTGTTAAATAGTGCTTAAGTCAAGGCCTTTTCAGTTTCCCATGCTCTGCCAGTGAGGAGGTGCACAAGAAGCTGTGAGGGAGCATGGCCAAGACAGCTGACCCGGACTGGCCAAAGGGATATCCCACACCACAGAAGGACATGCTGAGTATATAAACTGGGGGAGTCAGTTGGGAGGGTCCGATCACTACTCAGGGCAGGGCTGGGCATCAGTCAGTGGGTAGTGACCAATTATATTGTGCAGCACTCATTTCTCTTGGGTTTTATTCCTTTTTCTCTTTTTGTTATCCCCATTTTCCTTACTATGATTCCGTGATGATGATGATGATGATGACGATGACGATGATGATATTTTACTTTATTTCAATTATTAAACTGTTCTTATCTCAACCCACAGGTTTTACCTTTTTCAGGTTCTCCTCCCTGTTCCAGAGCAGGACTGGGAAGGCACAGTGCATGAGCGGCTGCGTGGTACTCAGTTTGCTGACTGGTTAAACCATGACACCATACTCGTCAAACACTGTATCAGATAAATTAACCAATCTTTGGAGTTGATTTTATGCTTTATCCTTCCGGTCTTGCTGCAAGTGTTCCTTACTGAGCTGCCCGCACACTATGATTTACTTGTGGAATGGTTTGAGCAGCACAGTCAAGAAGAGGAACGTAAGAGTTGTTGTTATTCAAAGTATGAGAAAGTTTGGCATGAAGGGCTAAATCTTCCCAGTCTTCCAGGTCAGCAGAATCTCTTGGAATGTGGCCTCTCACCTCCAAGTGCCTCAGGTTTCCCTCCACAAATGCCAGTTTCACTTCAGCTTACATGGTTTACAAGATCTGCAGGCAAAAACTGAAGTGCCATACTGGTTTGCAATACAGATGGTACCTTACTATTCATATACAAATAGCATTTCACACTGCTTACTGTTCTTTCAGAGCTTGACTATTATTTCCTATCAGCGGCATAATGTTTCTTTTGGAGTGCCATTTACTGACTTTTTTCTTTAAAGTGTATCGTTTAAAATGAAATAATTTGGCGTTGCGTTTTGTGACGAGATAAGGCAGACATATAAATGATATTTTAGTCAAAGTCACAGTTCCCGAAGTATTACTTACTCTAAACTTTGAGATATGCCTTTTTCTGAGGAACCCAAACTGTTATGTATTTTCTTCTTAATCTACTTGGTATCTGGATTTCATTTCCAGCTGGAATTAAATATTAGAGATTTTCATTGTAGTTATAGAGCTGAATTATTATAATGATGATTATTATTGAATATTTAAGGATATATCCTGTACTTAATCCATTTAACGTGCACTAAAGGATCCCAGATTGCAGTACCAAGAACAAGTCTGTAATTTTTTTAATCTGAAAGATGAAGGAGGTTCAAGGTAAAGAGAATTCAATTAACAAAACCAAACTTTCATGTGAAAAGGTACAGACTTCTTTTTTTTTGCTTTATAGCACCATAATAAATCACCTTCTTGGAACATACAATTAAATATCATTGTTTCCAGAGTGTATTGCTAGGAGAGAACATAAACCCACAGGCTCTCGAAAACTTTCCATCTGCTTAAGCCCTCGGGTTTGTTACCTTCTTTCATGCTTGAGTCCTGTTTCTCTTCATTAACCCTCCACGGCTGCCCAGGACCACTTCCAGAGATGTGCGTGCCAGTCCTGAGGAAGTGTTTGCCAAGGCTGGCTTCATGAATGCTAGCAAGCAATGCCAGTGTTCAAAGTTTTAAAAAAAGGAAGATTCCCCTCCTCATGCAGCAACCGAGCCAAGAGCGTGCAGGAGCACACAGGACAGGTCCGATGCACCTGTCAGGAGCTGCACCCAGTCTCTGGCAGGGATGTTGCCATCACACCTCTAGCCATGAGCAATTGTACTAAAAACTCAGCAGGCTGCACCATACACATGCACAACAAGCTTCAGAAGCTACTGAACCAACCAGAGAGCTAAAATTGAGTGAGGTGAATTTCACTCTGATATTTCAGAGCTGCAATAAGAGGAGCAGTCTGAATAGACACTAACAACTTGGTTTGTTCTGTTCTGTTTTGCTTCAAATTGCAAAATAAATTGGATTTTTAAAAGATGTTTCATATATGTTTTTTTTTAAATGGCACTTTTCTATGCAAAAAAAAGTTACCAGTGTAGGACATTTGAGGTTCAATTCACACATCTCTACAGGAATTCCAGCGTTCTTACAGTGTCAGCAGAGCATTAATCCTGAATTTTCATGCCCTTTAAATTGTGGAAATTATGAGACTCTTAAAGAGAAATCAGACTAACAGCCTGTACCATCTCAAATTTGTGCATGTATCATTGGAGACATACAGTATTAACACAGAGACGATCAGGACACGTTCTGTTAAATTCCGCAGAATACACATTTGTTTTTGGCAGAGTGTGAAATCTGGACTGTGTGACGCAACCTTGAGCCAATGCTGGAACTCCTTTCTTTATTCTCCTTTCCTGCCCTTGCTTACGTCTCAGACGAATGCTCTTAATCCCGTTCTCTGAGAAGTTCTTCCAGGAAAGAGGTGTTTCTATTCTAGCCTTATGACTAATGCCTGTCATGCCCTTCCCAGGCCAGAAAGAAATACAGGAACTAGTCAGTAGTCCACTGACTTCAATGGACCTTGATCCAGGGGTGTAAATCATGTATTTCTACCAAACAATTAAAACATTAATGTATTAGGTCAGGCTCTAACTCAGTGAAACTGCCTTAGAGTGAATGACTTCTTCATCCTATATAAGAAAGACACTAAAAAAAAAAGGAAGATTCAGACTTCTTGAATTCCGAATGTTTTTGAATATGAAATACAGTGATGAACTCCCATGTAACACACAATCAAAGTAAAATTAAGCATTGTTACTTTTTCCCTAGCCTGTTGGAAACAAGCCATATAAATTATAAAATAGACCCAGATATAGGAAATCAAATCATGAGATAATCAGAGCTCACAGTAAAATACCCACGTTAAGACAAAGTACTTAAATGAGCCACATTGCGGCATTCAATTGCACTCCTACACTTCAATGTAGCTACTTCTGCATAAATTTTAGTTCAGCAGTGCCAAACAGGAAAATTACCTCCAGGAAATGTCCATTGTCTTCTCATTGCCACTTCCTTTCTTTCTCATTTTCTTAATTCTACCAGTTGACTCTCTCATTTTTGGTACCTTATGCCATCCATTCTTTTGTTTCCTCACACTTTTAATGTCACTTCCAGTTTAGACAGATGAATATTCCACTGCTTTTAGCAATTGGACATTTTTTCTAGTGAGCCTGGGATTTTTTTTATGCCTCAAGCTTCATGCTCTGCACTGATATGAGGCACACCCATATTTTCAGGACTCTACAGTCATGCCATACTAAATATTATTTCAAACTTGATAAAAGAAGACCATGGTTGTGGAATTTATTTTGTGCTAACATTGTCTTGATCAAAGGGCTAGCCTCTCAGCCGGGAGTTTGAATCAGTCAAGGCAATGCATGACCCACCCAACATTTTTGTACTCACTTACTTTGTATTCAAATGAAAAAAAGAAATAAAGTTTAAAATTTTGACCACTTTATTTATTGTGTGTTTTTTTTCCAAAACTAAACTGTGCAAATCCTTACATGGTGTGTTGGATGTGGACATTACCCATTTCATTTCAGAGTAAAACAACAATGTAAAGATCACAAACCATAAAATTGTTCAGACTTGGAAATGCTATTAAACTTTACTTACTGTGCTAATGTTGTAAAATGAAGCTGTGCCTCTGCCCCACACCATTAGAGCAATGAATATATTTTCAGAATTATGCCCATATTCTAATTCAACTTAGGAGAATCACGGTAGAGAAAAGCCCTGAGAAGTCTCCTCCTGCCTCACTTTGCCACGTCCAAAGCATTCCATAAGTACAAGAAAAATGAAGCCCTGTGAGTGTAGCTTGCACAACACTTAATTTGATCCAGTCACTACTGTAGCAACAGTCACGGATAGGGCTGAAACTGCATCTTTAGCTAATCTTCCCATGGTAACAAAGTCTATAATGAGTAGGGAGGCAGGCTTCGTGTTTTATGTCACAAATACACAAGCACAAGTATGGCATAAAGCTGGGGGTTTCCATGAGAATTTCATTTGAAAGCAAAACCCCTACAGAAAGCCTGTTAGGAAGAAACCCTGAGAAAACACTTAAGAGCCACAGCCTTTCCTCTGCCAAAAATGCTGTTAAGAAATACTGCCTCGAAATTAAAAATTGTGCTGAATGAGCAAAGAAGTGGTCAAAGAAAAAAAAGCAGATGATGCAGGAAACATCTTCCACTCCCCCTTGATGCTCACACACTCAGACACACACACATATGCGGGCTGCTCCCTCTTGCAAGAGTTATGGATTCTTGACTATAAATGTCAAGTAAGGTTCCTCATGCTAACCCTGCCTACTCTCCATCTTGACAGACTGCAGCAGTTCAAAAAGTTGTGATTTACCCCTCTTTGTACCATGATGAACAAGTCTGTCCATTAAAACAATTATTCTTTTTACTTAGTGAATTTAAAAGCCTTGGCATAAGTTCAATGTGATTTTGGTATGATTGCGTATGCAATAAAGCAAAATACCAACAAACTAGGCCAACTTCTGAACTCTGTGTCCCTAAAACCACTGGAAATTTTGTTTAAGCAAGGGGTTCAGAATTTGGCCCTGATAAAAACAAGCTTTAGCAGCAACACAGGCTGGCGTCAGCACTGCTAGTCAAACCAGTGATCTCCCATGCAGGTTCTGTTCCACTCCAGGCCACAGTTCCAGCACCACTCAAATCTGCACTGAGGGCGAGGACATTTCATGTGCATGCAGCCACCTGCAAAATAGCAACAGAACAGCTTTGGTACCTGGCAAACACTTAGAGATGTTAATCAACAATTAAGAGCATTAAAATCAACTTTCTTAGACATTAATTTATGAACTAAGTAAATTATTTAATACAAGAAAAGTACAAACCTGAGGAATATTTCCCTGGGGTTTCTAAAACCCACTACTCCTCTCTTACTGGGCTTTAATGTGCTTTTCTTACTTGAGGAACCGCAGGGTTAGGAGGAAACTAAAAAATACTATGCTAGGGATAGGGAAAAGAGATGATAGTCTGTGGCCTCTCAAAGCAGTCATGGAGATATCTCCTCAAGGTTACTCTACACTAGTCCAGCTGAGAGCCAGAAGATAAACAAAATTAAATTCTTTTTTGAATTTGGATCCAACAACTGCAAGATTTGCAAAGTTAGTAAATCAGGAGATACAGACTTTGGTGGCTGACTGCTGATTATATAAAAATGACATTAGTAATATGATTTGACCTTTTTAGTATCTGAAGCAGCCTTTTGATCATATCAATGCATCTTGCATGTTGTGTTTCTTAATTCTCCATACCATGACAACAGCTTTAATTTCTCTGCTCACAACCTTGATCAAAAGTTTATTTTGTAATATATAAAACATTAACATTGTCAAAGGTCATTACAGAAATACACTTCAAATGGAAATTATGTTGCTTACCACACAAAGAGATCTCTTGTATAATTCAAACGGAGAGAAAAGCATGCAGTATGAAGAAATGCTGAAATGTCATCTTGGTTTGACTCCAAATGGTGATGGGCGGTACAGGGAGTGTGTGTTCCCTACTGTACGAGCTGCTACCCTTACACCACCTTTTTTATAAATGCCACCCCAGAATGTTTCTCAGAAGGCAAAAACAAACAAGAACTGGTTTGTTAAAATAGGCCTGTCTGCTTCACCTGACAGAGAGAGAAAACTACTTGTGATAGCAAGGTCTACTTGTCAGTTTATATCTTTGTGTAAGAAATGCAATGTGCCAGAAAGATTTTTATCTTGTTTAAATGTAAACATACAAATGGCCAGCCCCTATGTTACAGTTTATTTAAAGTTTAGATCCAGTCCTCTCCTACAGTTTGTATTAAGCCATCACCGGGTAAAACTCATCTCAGTCCTGGTGCCCTCTGTCAAAAGTGTGCCCTCCCTGCTAAGCTACACAAATCATGTTATTCTCTGCTACATGGCGGCTGAGATCAGCAGTCAAGAGTGGAGAGTGCCTCAAGCAACATGACCTACAGCTCTGTGAGTACAGCAGTCCTCTGAGAGATGTGAACGTGTGTTTAAACTCACTCGGACTGGGGACTGAACTGTGGGAAAGTGTTTCTCTCTTTCACTTCAGCTATTACAGGAAAGTTATTGGCATCCAGAAATATTCTACAATGCCTGTAGTTTATACAGGCTATTACAGAAAAGTTATTGGCATTGTCACTGTCCCTTGTAAAAGACAGTGTCCACAGAACATTTGGGGAAGGAAAGCAGAATTATTCTCCTGTGTGGAGTCAGTGTGCTCCTCCCAAATGAGGATTGCTGGCAGACCTCAGGATACAGCTCTCAGTCTCTTGACAGCAGCTGTACTTAGGCAGCTCTGAAGTGCTTCTTCAAGTTTACAAATGGCAGCCTAGAAGCTGGCACGTGCAGTATCCATGACCAAGGAAGAAGGCAAACACTGCACTTTTTAAGCTTCACGCTTTAATTTGCAAAATGACAGAATCACTGAGGTGAGAAGGTCCCTTTAGAGATCATCCAATCCAAAACCCACTGCTCAAAGCAGGGTGATTAAAGTAGGGTGCTCAGGATTGCGTCCAGTTGCATTTCGAATGTATCCTAGAAAGGAAACTCTTTCTGGGCAACATGTTCAGTCTTCAACCACCCACACATTAAAAGTATTTTCTTATGTTTAAATGGAATTTCTATGTTTCAATTTGTGCACATGGTTGTCTGTTTTTTAGTGGGCACCATGAGAAGAATTTGCCTCTGTTTTCTTCACTCTTCCTGTGAATATTCTTCAATACTCCCATGAGTATTTATTTACACAGTTCTTTTATCATCTTTGTAGCCCATTCATTCTTTATAGCCCTCTTCATGGAATATGTAAGGTTGGAAGGGACCACACTGAGTCATCTGGTCCAACCTCCCTGCTCAAGCGTGGTCATCCCAGAACACATTGCACAGGTTTGTATCCAGATGGATCTTGAATATCTCCAGTGAGGGAGACTCCACAACCTCTGTGGGGAATTTGTTCCAGTGCTCAGTCACCCACACAGTAAAGAAGTTCTTCCTCATGTTCAGGTGGAGCTTCCTGTGCATCAGTTTCTGCCCATTGCCTCCTGTCCTATTGCTCGGCACCACCGAGCACAGCCTGGCTCCATCCTCTTGGCACCTCCCCTCAGGTACTCACAGACATTGATGAGGTCCTCTCTCAATGGCTCTTCTCGAGGCTGAACAGGCCCACTTCTCTCAGCATTCCCTTTTAGGAGAGATGCTCCAGTGCCTTCATTATCTCTGTAACCCTCCACTGGAGCTACTCCAGGAGCTCCATGTCTCTCTTGTCCTGAGGAGCCCAGAACTGGACACAGCACGCCAGATGTGCCCCACCAGGGCTGAGTAGAGGGGCAGGATCACCTCCCTTGACCTGCTGGCAATGCCCTTCGTAATGCACCCCAGGATATCATTAGCCTTCTTGGCTACAGGGACACACTGCTGGCTCATGGATGGTTTGTTGTCCTCCAGGACCCCCAGGGCCTTCTCTGCAGAGCTGATTTCTAGTAGGTCAGTCCCCAGCCTGTGCCGGTTCCTGGGGTTATTTTTCCCCCAGTGCAGGACCCTGCATTTGCCTTTCCTGAATTTCAGATGGTTCCTCTCTGACCATCTCTCCAACCTATCAAGGTTTTTCTGAATGGCAGCACAATCAGCCAATTCCAGTGTGCTTCTAGCCTGCTACCTTGGCTTTGGCATTTTGCATTATGTGGCAGTGTTCTGACTTGGGTCAGGCTGTAAGCAACAAAGTCTTTTCCTGCTTACTGTTCAAAATAAAAATTATAACTGCCTTTATTTCCTCTTTGATTTTTACAAGCAACTTCCCTAAGCATTAATGGGACTTGTGTGAATGGTGTCAAATAGGGATAACCTGTTTGTGACAAACGGCAACTGTCTGTAATTCATCAGTAAAGATTTCGTAGTAGAGTCTAAGAGAAAGTATAGGTCCTACCACTCCTTCAAGCCTAACCAGAAGGGGGTTTTTATTTGGCTGTGCACAAGCTGTTGAATATAAACAGTCACCATTATAATTTGTCTATCTCTAATCAGATTAAAACTTCTGGTTTTCAGCCTGTTCTACAAATCTGTAAATAATTTTTTGACCCAGCCCTCTGTTATCTCTCTTCTGCTGCCCACCTTGCTCTCTACGCTATGCCAAGTCTTGTCTCACCTTCCCACTCTTGAATTCAAGCTTTCTTTCCTTTGCTTCTTGTGCTTGAAGGTGTCTCCCACTTTCCATCTGCCAACTGCCTTCTTTTCTTTCATCAAACCCCAGATTTCAGGATTTTGTCATATTTCTTCCCCAGTAATATTTCTGCAGTGTCACTGCTTGAAGTGTTCTCCCCTTGCAGTTCATAGTACTTTATTTGGCATTTTCAGTGTCCCATGTGAATGCCACAAAACTGGGAATCATCCTCTAAATATTTGTATAATGTTTAGGCAATCATATTAATCTATTTTTATTAATTAACATAAATACAATTAAGTCTTGGAACAGCATTAACCTGTAAAGTATAGCCTATTTACCATACCTGTTCTTCATTTTAAACATCCCAGTGCCAGCAGATTACTTTTGTTCCTACATGGTAAGCACTGATTAACGCAAACTGTTTGTCAGGACTCATGTTGCTTCCTCTAACTTGCTCTTCCACCATGGGCATGTGGCTGAATTGAGATTAATTTCACCTAAATTCAGCCATATACTGTGTAGACATCTACAGCAGGACTAATTCTTCACACCCCACTTTTATGTGTGATTTTTCTGGCCTACTCAGACATATGTTCTGCTTCATAGTGAGATGAGTTTTACCCTACAGATGTCTATTTTTCCCAGTGACAACGGAAAATCTAGACAACTAGCTGGATATCCAGTCATATGAATGCTACATCCAATGCCTCATTTTCCCTCTCTACAAAATACCTGAGCATTTTGTGAGGCTTAATTAGTGGTTTTAGAACTAAGTGATTTAGGCTTAGTGTTTTCAAGATAGTTTAGATAAAGTGACACAGGGAATTATTCAAGCCTTTTGTGCTCTCCCCCTCTTGGAATAATATTATGCATATGTACACCTGCACATTCATACATTTATACTGTAAAATGAATTTAAAAAGACAGTTTAAATTTAAAAAGACAAGATATCTAATAAACTTACCATTTTTTTCTACTGGAATATTGCAGTTGGGGCATGGCTTGGTTGTTTTCTTGATTGTTTCTCTAGATGCTTCTTCCCATCGAGCTTGCATGGCTGCATGTTCATCTACTACATACCCCTGCAAAGAGAGAGAAAAGCACCTGTGGGCACATTACTGAAAGGCTGCACTGGGACATGATGTCTGCACTGAAGTGATAACCATTTACCCACAAGAAACAGACAGGAGTGACTGAAACGCCAGGTAGGCTGGACTTTGTGAGAGATGCAGAATTTCTGCTTCAAAACGCGGACTGTTTTGTCCCAGTGTGCACAGCACATGTGTTGGGTTACATCCTGAACTGCAGGATGATAGGGGTGATGGCAGCAGCTGAAGCATGTGCCATCCTGGAAGTTCTTCCTACATCCAGCAGCAGCCCAGACTGCATCCTCCCTGCTGCTCCCTGCCCTCAGAGACGGGCAGAGCTCTGGTGAGAGGACGCTGGGGCATCAAGTTGTGCTGCAAATGCACAAAGACAGGTAAAGCAAAAGGGAAAGCGAAGGAGGAGTCAGGTGAATCCGGCCAACAACATGACATGTTAAGACACCACAGGTTTGATTCTGCTTCAGGGATTAAAGCCCTTTTTGCAAGAAAAGCAAAACCACCAAGAAAGTGCAACATTCGGTAACGCAGGATGGTGGGGCGCCTGGAAGGAAATTGTTTTTCATTATAAAGTGTACTCTGTTGTATCGGAGATCTGAGTTTCATTCCAACATAACTCTATATAAATACAAGAGGCACAAAGAATTAAACAAAAAAATTTTGGAAAAAGAGTAAAAAAACCCACTTGTGAGCAATGAAAGCTCCCCAGACAGAATGACACAGATGGAAAAAGTCATCATGAAGAATGTAATAGGGACTGCTGTGTTCGTCCTCTTTATGACTGGGACAAAATTACATAATCTACACAAGTGGCCTATTTGGCTGTTTCCTACCTAAAATGATAGTGCAAGGACAAAAGAGATGACAGTGCCTTGGGTCATTTCCATCACACAAGGTTGGCAACTATGTAAATAGTAGCTGTTAACTATAAATGTGTATGCTATATATATGTACGTATGTATGTATGTATGTACACATACATACATATATATAAGTATGAATATATATGTATATATAGTATCAACTATAAAAGTATTATAAATGTGTGTAGGTTCCAGCCTTGAAACTCTGCTCTCTCCATTCATAATATGGTTTTATTCAAGCATGTGGGAAAATGATGAGCTTAAACAAAACTATTTAATTTATAATAATTCCTGTAACTTCTTAGTGTATACCTTCTAAATACTTATAGGCTGTTATGTGGATAAACTTTTATATTTATTTAAATGGGTAATTTTTTAATATATTTATTTCTAGTAAGACAGAAAAAGGAAATTGGCCCAACCTTAAAAAACGCAACAAAACCATAACTCTGCTTGAATTCTGGTCATCTAGTATTGATAAAACATGTAAGGTGTGCCAGTGAGTAACACCTAGATTTTAGTTCTTGGCTGAAATGATCTGAGTTAAAATGGAATAACAAAGACCAACATCTGCAGAAATTTGTTTCCAGCTCATTTGGTGGCCATTGCAATATGCATTTAAAGAAAACTAAACTAAAACACAAAACAACGAAAAATACCCACTGTCTTCTTTTAATCAGGAAAGCTCAAAAATATGTGTTTTACATTATTTATTTTACAACCTACATCAGTCTCCTCAGTCTGTGAATCTTTTTTGTTGCTCCTCACTTAATATTCTTCAATTTACCTATCTTTTTGATGTAGAGGTGACAAAAGTGAAGGAAGTCTTCTTATCTGTATCCTAGAAGTGACTTTTACTTTTGGCTCTCCGCTTGTGGAGAGGGAACTCGGCCCTGCACTCTGCTGGATTATTCAGCAATTCGGCAGAAAGATGACCTCTATACAACAGCACATTAGTAAGTTCTGGGAAATAGAAAAAGCTGCTCAGGCTAATAGCAAAGAACATAATCTAGTATTGATTTTTCAACACCTACATCCTTAAGGAAGGATGACTTTTGCAAACAATCTGAGCTACCTCAGAGAGGCAGATCAGGAGAGTGGGGAACGCTTGACCTGGGCCTCAGTTTTTCCTGTGTCAGAAGAAAGATATCTCATTTTAATGAGAACTCATTATTTAACATCCATACAGATGAAAACCACTACCACAGTGACAAAACACTGCTATTCTTTTCAGAAGAGCTAAATGAGAAGACCAGAAGTATTTTTAATTTTTGTAGTCAGTCCAACAGAGCTTCACAGTGGCTCTGTTTTCTCAAATAGTCCAAATCCAGTGCTTTGATACTTGCAAACATACTTTTTTCTCCATCTTCATGTCTTTGTTGTGACCTAGTAGCAAAGGACACTGAGGCAAAATTTCACATACCAAATTGCTAATTTTATTTGTATAAACATTTTTGATCCTAGTTCTGAAAACAAATACAAACCTGGGAGACCTTAGAAATAACTGAAAGAAACAACTTCCAGCCACACACATGCAGTTCATCAAGAATAAACTGCTGAAAACAGCAGTGAATTACTATTTTAGTATATCCCATTGCAAAAATTCTAGCATGAACTAGATGCAGCAGCATGATATTTCAGCCCATTAGAGCTGAAACCTCCCTCCTATGCCCAATCTTGCTGAATGCTAAGTTAAAAACTTTCTGCTGCATGAACCAAATGCAGAGAAAGGGCTCAGTGATGGAGTCCCTCTGATTAGTGAAGAAATCATACCATCTAGATCTATGAGCCTTCAGTGTTCATATGCTTTATTTAGTGCTCCACACCCAGTGATGGAAAGCACACATATATTTATCTGCATTCTTTCTTCAAACAGTAAAGAAAAGGTATATGGCAATTCTTCATTACCAGTGTCTATTTAAATCACGTTCTTACATCCTAAACTAGCAAACCTAATCTCCGTGACAATGGCCTGTGTAATACAGCAGGTCTGTCAAGCAGAGGGGTCTCTCACTTGGCTTGTTCTGCCTGGTCTTTGATAGGAGATTCAGAGATGCTCCAGGTGTGCATCACGTTTGCTGAGGACAGGAGACTTTGATCACTTCTGATGTTCACTCAACACAATATGCTCTAGTTCCCCAGTTAGTATAGAACATTCATCCCAGCATTATTGAAAAGCTACTAGATTTCATCTATTCCACTTTATGAATAATTTTTTTGATTCTCAACTGTGCTGCACATTATGACCAGGAATGAATACTCATAAATAACAGCAAGCTACAGTAAGAGCTGTTGTAAGCACTATTTAATACCCGCCCTGCAGTATTCCCTTAGTGAGACAGGAGGGGAAGTTTGTCTTATTATCTCTGGGTCACACTGAAGGACACAGATTTACTTCTGTCTCTATGCTGAGTCTTTTGGAAAAACTAACAGGGATAAAGAGACCACAGAGACTGCTGAGGACCATACAACAATACAAAAACATGTACATGGAAAACTTTCTTTGCAGTTAATCAATATCATGCCGTACTGGAAAAAGATCTACAGGAACAGAAAGCATCTTGAAATAGAAATAAAGTGTCCTTCTCAGAGCAGCATCTCATTCAGGTAATAGAGTACACATCGACCTGTCAGTAGAACTACACTGAAGTAAATGAAGTATGTGTTCACAGACAGCAACTGAGCAGTACCATCTAGATTAAAACCATTCGTGGCAAAAGTCGTGCAAAATACTGGAAGTCTTAGATATATAATGTTATTTTTTGACATCCACTGAATTATATACTGCCTTATGTTAGCGCGCTTCTTTTATGGTCATGCTTTGCCTAGGATAGACAACATCTGAAAACTGAAGACCCTTAACTCAAAATAGGATATGCAGCTGTTAATGTTATTTGTGCTTTGCTTTAGTGGATGCAATTTCTGCATTCCTGCTTGCTTGCTCTTGGTGCTTCATTCCTCTCTGATAAGAAAAAAAGCTGGTCATGCATAACTTAGAAAAAAATGTATCCTAGTGCAGCTTTCTTTAAATCAGAAATACATTTTCTTTTGATCAGAAGTGCTTGGTTTTAAGAGAATTTTACTTGCAAAAATAAGCTTTTTATTTAGGTTAATAGAAATATGTAAAATTATTTCACTTTATGTGAAATACAGAATTTCAAAAAGGTTTAAATGTCTCAAAACAGAAAGTATTACTCATTTTCTAACAAGAATGTGAGAAAAGCTATGTATACTTGAAAGCATTTGAAAGGAAGACAAAGAATAATTCATTGTACACGAGCAATGTTCAGCCCACCATAATATTTAGGTTAACACAGCCCACTAGAGCTAGAGCTAGAGCTCCAAGCAAAAGCAGCCTCAGTTATTGAAGCCTGATCAACAAGGCATGGTGACAGTCCAGCTTAAATTTATTTTGTCTTCTTGGCTTCAACAGGGCTTTTTTATGAACACGATCACATGAATTAACATACTGTCATGTTTAGTGGTGCCTTTTACTACAGTTGTGTGGGTAAAAATAGCAGATGTCTAGGGCACTAGATAGGCTAGAGGGTTTTGGAAGAATATGGATTATTTGAGCCATTTAAGAGTCAAAATCTCACAAAGAGAGATGTGCATAGCTATGGGACTACTGCTCTAGTTTAGAGACGGGTTTAGGCTAATCAAAATGCTAAAATATGGCTGTAGATAAGGAACAGAAAAGATATTCATTCAAAGAGAATGTTTCACGCACAGGAAAAATAGAGGTGCCAGTACTATGGTGATCTGGTTAAATCCACATGAAGCAGCATTGTGTGAGCCAATTTGTCTGGTGTGCCTAGGGAATTCTGACATAAAATGAAAGAGCTGCTTTGTGATGACAGCAACTAGTTAAAATCAAATTGATATACACAGGGTATTATGTTGGATATAAGATGAAGGAGTGCTCTGGTTTGGTGACACTGCACATCAAGGTTCTCACTCTGTGTGTTGCAGCCATTCATATAATGAATTTAATTCAGGTAGATGGTGAATATTGAATTTCCACTGCTCTGAAGCAGAAAATTTAATCTAATACAGTCATTCTTATATAACTGTTTTCCATGAGTGGAATAAAGAACGTGCCTTCTCTTGTAAGTGGCAACACAGCTGAAAATGACTGTCAGCTTAACCTCATAAACAAAAAGAGTCTGTCACATCTTTTTTACTTTATTGCTGCCCAGAACAGGAAAAGCTAAAATTCTCTCTATATAGTTCTCATCTATTTCTCATTAGACAGGAAGCTAAGACCTATTCTCAGATTTCCTCTGGTGCATCTTTATTTATAAAACAGAGATTAATTTTATGGGACATTTCCCAGTTATAGTTATTTTTCTTGCTCCTTTAATTAGGCACCTGTGGGTTGAAATGTCCTGAGCTCGACATTGTGAGTATACCAAATACCATACCCCTGAGCCTCCGTTTCTTTTTCAGTTGCTTAAGATATTTTAGAAATCAAGCTAGGTGTGCCATTTTTTGTACAGCCACGTTTTATTTAACTTTAAAAATTTACCTGATGGGAAAAGAAAATGAATCAATGGCCAAATAACAGATATTCCACATTTCATACTGTTACTCAGGACTCATTGAAAGACAGTATGATGAACCTTTTCAGCAGCTTTTCCTTTCACTAAAATGCAGGGAAATAATTAATGCTTTTTGTGGTTAGCATTTACTATTTATCATTTAGACTATCATTAGCTGCTTAGAGACCAGGCTTCACAACCCTACATGCTTGCTGGAAATCTACAGCATGAGAGGTTAGAAGCTGTTCGATGGAAAAGGAAGCCCGGCAGGCAATGCCTGTACATTTCATACCCTCTACTGTCGACTCTGAGACCTGCACACAAGAGGCGATGGGAGAAAAGATGGGCTGGAGGCCCAAGTGAGCTGGGAGCTTCTGCAGGAGCTACACTACAACAGCCTTCAGCAGGATGCCAGGTGCTGTGACAGGCTTTCCTGGACATGTGCGAGCGCATGGATGTGCCTTTACGTTACACCTGTGCAGCAAAAGACATGTCTGGGAAGTGATCCAATGGGCTTCGAGCTGATCGTTTGCCTGAGACATTGTGCCTGAGTCAGCTTTGAGAAACCCAGAAACTCTGGTTAGCGTGCAGCCAGGGCCCTGGAAGTGTGTGCTGATGAAGAGGATCAGATTTGCCCTGACTCAGCTGAGGCACTGACTGCTCTGCTTTTGGTTAGGTCCGATGGATTCCTGGGCCGACAGGGGTGCTGAATAAATTTTATACTGCTAGTTGCAGAACAGCACAGCTATTACCTACATTAGCTACCTGAGGACTGTGATGGCTGAGTCCCAAACAAGGAACAGCTGAGGTTTGATTTGAAGGTGGTGGGTCTGGGAAGGGCTTTGGGATTTGGGTGACAAAGGCCTCCAGCTTAGGGCTACAGCCAGGACAGACAGTGTCCCACAGGTTAAGAGTGGAATTGAAGATAAGTTTTACAGCACTAGCTATAAATTTACACTGGAAGAGACTGTAGGTGAAGGTTTAGAACATGTATCTTTGTGGCTCAGTAAAAATGCTGTTGCTGTTTCTTTTAAGAGACCACAGCCTTTGTGCCAAGCCAGCACCATGAGCCTCAGGACCCATCCGGCTTTATCTGAACTTGTCTTGGCATGCCTAGAGGTTTGGTTTAGCACGTGACAGCAATTATTTAATGACCTGATGACTATTCCCTATTCTGCTTTTGCTTTTGTACAATTTTTGTATCATTGCATGGTTTAACAGTTCCATGTATTTTTGTAACTAACAGGCAGCAACCACCATCATGGATACTACTGGGGAGAACAAACTGTCTCTGACCCTACAATAAAATGCTGTGCAGAGGAGTAAAGGCATGGGATGATAGAAGAGGCCTTGAAAGCAGAGGCACAGAATGATATGGGAGGCCCCAGCATTATAAACCACTCTCAGGTGATCGGTTACCCAAATATAGCCTTGAAAGATAAAAACAGTCTTGAGGACAACAAAGAGAACAAATGCGTTACCAACTTGGGTAAAAAACACCAATGCTGGCTTGTACATCAGGGAAGGAGTCTGTTAACAAACACATAAGACTGACTCCAAGCAGATTATACAGTAAGAAGGAAAAAAATCCTTTAATATCAACATCATGCTCCTTCTGGTAAAGGATTCACCATGCCAGCCCATTCCAGACTGCAGCTATTGAGCCTAGAACCCAGAGAAGCAGTGGAAGGTTAAAAACAACACTAGGGAAATGGGTGTTACCGGAAAGTTTGCATATCCTTAATTTTAACTATGTATAATTTGAACTATAAGTCCTAGTGTTATTGTAAATGGACTAAAAATACTTCATTGATTAGCTTTCTAAGACTTCGATAAAACTAGCAATACATTTTTTATTTTGCATGTACAGTGAACATGGTCTGAAATTAACACCTTCAGGAGGTAATGAGATTTTCAATCTCATTTACATGAAATGAGATTTTCAATCTCATTTCAATCTCAATTACATTTTCAATGTAATAAAATGGCAGGAATTTATACAACCTAGTCTGTAACCTGTGTGCAAGAAATGGGTAACAATTTTTAGCTGTATCAGCAGCTAAAGATGAATTTTTAGTGAAGAATTTTGCTGGATTGCATGGATTGCAGGGCCAGACTTGCTAGAACTAACTGGAATTAAGGCTTGAACTAAGACTACATATATTCTGACAGGATTTTTAAGGAGTTTGGGTTGGAGCTTGGAGCAGAAGAGACCACTGGGCAAACTTTAAGAATTCAGACACCACAGATGTTTAGTCTAGGCTTAGGTTTACAGTTGTTGCTTGCCTATCATTAATGGTAGAGTTTGTTCAAATGAGAGGAACTAGATTTTTGTCTGGGTTTTCTACAGAGATTGCCAGACTGGTTTACGGAATGATGAATTAGACATCAGGTTTTCTTTAAGGTTCAAGCCTTTGAATGCAGCTTATAGGAGGTATTTGTGTACAGCTATAATATGTATATAATATGTAACTATAGAAATCTATCATGATGTTTAATTTACTCTCTTTACTAAATTCACAGTAACCTCTGAAAAAGCAAACTTGCTAAAAAGCAATCTTTTTATAATTACACACTCATTGGTTTGGTAGGACAAGATAATCAGCAGCTTCTTGGAGAAAGTTTGTCCACGGAAGCATCTCTAAAACATACTTTTTGATAACACATTTCATCCAGTTTGTGTCATGTTTTTTTTCTCCAAACGTTTATGATTCATTGCCCCTTATTCTATTCACTTATTTACGTAGGCACCACTTTTACACCAGTGTCATTGCTATTGCTATTACAGTTTACCTTGCCGGTGTCTTACCAACACGCCTAGCAGCAAAACCATCCTGGAAGCTACTCTGAAAAAGTTCAAATCTAATACGTGGTCACATTTTATTGTCCAGTTGCTAGTGAGCGAGAAGGTTCATTGCTTATCCTTGTAAAAGGAAAACCATCTAGAAAGGTTTTGTGCTAGGAAAGCTAGGCTAATTTTAAGGTGGGGACTTACAGAGGAAGCTGGTTTATGGCTAGATTCCCCAACAGCACAGACTGTCTATGCGTGAGGTTAAAAGAGGCCAGGAAGCTTGGTTTTGTGGTGTACATAGCAGGGACTATGCAGTTATTACTAAACCTAAGTCTGGCTGGAGTCACCTTTACTGTGACATTGATTCCATCATGCACAGTGTGCCTTTTAATTCATCAAATATGATTACTTCTGTCATCCGAAAGTTCAAACAGCTCCAGGAGGCTGCAATGGTTTTAAAACAAAGCTTCTCAACTGATATTGCCACAGAGAAATTTTATTTTCCTTGAAATAATGTAATTTACACACTAAGATGGGAAATAATCAGTCCTGCACCAGTAAGTAAATGTTTAAGATAAGCTTCCAATGGCCTGTCTGGGCTAAAAATGGACATTTCAGCAGAAAGAGAACATTTTATCCTTCCCAATGGGCCATGCAATATCTGTGCACAGATCTGAAAGGTCATGATATGCCAGTAGTTAAAGCTGGGCTGCTCTCTGCATGCTTGCTGCTGAGTTTGCCTTTTCTGCCCCAAGCAGCACGTAATGCCTTTTGGCTTCCCACCATTATAAGCTTCCAACTCTTTTATTTGGAATAGGCTTTCGAAGATCCACATGTGGCACCTGCTTTGTCCCTCCTATGCCCTGCAGTTGTGGTTGTCCTCTTCCTTCCGCCTGCCAACTGACCCCATTCCCCCTTCCATCCTTCCCTACCCTCCTTCACAGTCCCACCAGCTACACTCCCCTCTCTTTACTTCGAGCTTCCTCCTCCCTCCTTTTGACATCTGCTCAAGCACAGGCCCATTTCACCACCACCATTTATGTTTCCTGGACCCTCATAGCTGTGTCATGTCATCTCACATGTCTATTTCTTTTCCTCTTTCTGGAGCTTCCACTCTATCTGACAGGTCATAGTCCCTCCTGTCAGCTCTTGGCTTTCATGGACACTCAAATGTCTCTGTATCAGACTCTACCTCTCCTTTGCAGGGAACTCCTTCTCCAAGTCTCTCAAATGTGTGCCAGGCTCTGAGGGTACCATCACACCTTGCTGTCCCAGTCCCCTGCTAATCCTAGAGCCTGTGCATTGCTCAGGAACCCATGTCAGTGCCTGGTGACACTGCAGCAGGGCCTGTCTCCAGCTCCTATGACTGCCCAGCCCAGTCATAGGTCATCTGTGGACTCACCTTCCACCATTTTGGCTCATCCCTGTCCTCAGGCCCTGCCCTGACACATGGAAAGTCCCCAGGAAGTGCCCTGACACACACTGGGAGCTCTGCGTGGAGTGCCACCACAGCTCTTCCTGCTCTCTATGTTGTCATCAACTACTGGTCACCCAATTCCTCCACAACAACTCTCCTTTTTGGTTTTTCTTCCATCTTCTTCACACTCTTCATGCTCCACCATGTTCACCTCTGTCACGCTGACTTAGGCCTAAACCTGTCCACAGTGTTTCCTCTCACATCATTGGACATCGGAGACCTGCAGGCATTTGTAGAAATGTGAAGGCAAGAGAAGGTCCTTTCACTACTGCAGCCACTACAGGATAAAGTAAACCCTGCATTTTCCTCATGGGAAGTATTTCCCTGAGACTGATTGCGTATCCTGCACCTGTTCTGGAGGAACAGTTTAGTGGAAGTGTGTCTGTCCTTAAATTTGACTGGCAGGAGTTGTGACAACATCTCTTTACAAAATAAATGCTATGGAAGAGATCCAGACAGGAGTCAAACTGCATGAGCTGGAGACAACCCTGGAAGTGTATTATTCCTACCTTGAAACAGACCACAAAGATAAAACCTTCTCACTGCTTCACCAAGCACTACAATCACAACAAGTTAGGTCTGACACACAGACCTACGCACCTGGCAGCTGGCTCCAAGTGGAACAGACAACCTGAAAGCACAGGTGGATAAACGTTTCCACTAATCTCAGTGAGAGAGACCGAAACTGTGCCAGAGGCTCCGCTCCCCATACATGCTCCCCGAAAGGTTTGTGTGCCCGGTGCGGGAGTGCTGTGTGCAGGGCGGCTCTGCAGTGATGCTGGGCGGGTGAAACCAGCATCTCACCAGCGCCTGAGCTTGAGCTGTTTCTGCTACCGCTCGGTTTGCTCGCCCGGCTAAGAAAAGGCAAGGAAAACATTCCTTCAGTGGCACAGCACCGCCTCGTGGAGAAATTTAATTAGTGCAGCTCTCAGTTTCTCGGGGGAAGAGAAGGCGGACCTAAGTCAATTAACTTCAGCTTAAACTGGAGTTCCAATGAATCGTGCGTAGTCTGTGGTCTTGTCTGTGCAGGGGAACTGATTTGTATAGGTGCAAGAGTTATTCTCTATACACAGAGAATATACTATCATTTAGCTATTCTGGAACAGTTCTTTGAGAGTACAGGAAATTTTTCAGAGCGGCAAGAATGTTCACATTACACTGGAACTGCAAAAGTAGTCAACGTTTCTGAGTTAACAGGTCTAATTGGGTGCAAATCATGTGCTGAGAGACTGAATCAGATGGATGAAGCGCTCCCATTGTTATAAGGAAAAGCTAAGGCAATATTCAAATATTTGAAATAAGTGACTTCTTCCTGTGGTATTCTGATTCTTCCTGGCATACCTTTATCTCTGCCCTACAACATAAAAATTACATGAACTCTAGCTTTCACAGAGCCAACATTGTTGAACTCACTTGTAACGTGCCATGACAACTTTCAGTACTCTAGGCAAAATTCTCAGCATAAATAACTTAATGAATATAGAGCTTTCTGTTCATGTTGAGATGTATTCAAGTTCCAGCTCAGTTTAAATCAGGTAAGACGTTGGGCCTTGGTCTCCTACTTTGCTAGGCTGTTGGATGCTTTAAGCATCTCTCAGTGTCTCTGTTGAAGTTGCTTTGTTTTTATATAAGTGTGAAGGGGAAATGGAAGTCTGCTCTAAGGCTACTGCAAATAAAATTAAACTGTTCTTCATAGAGGGCAGCTAAGCTGCAAATTTCCTTATTATATATACATATGGCTTCAAAAAATGGGTTGCACAAATTCATGTAAAAAAAAAATTGCTGATAGCTACTAAACATAAAATACCACATCTGCATCATAAATCACTAGAGGATGGGAAAGTAGATGGATTTTGGGTCTGATACAGTACACATGTTCCAGGGCAACAGAGGTAGATACCCTGATTGACAACTAGGATACAGGCTGTTTCATTCTGTATCAACCAGTGCTAATTCTTTTTATAAACTAGAAGAGCTTCGCTGAGGAAGGTTAAAGAGAAGCATCTCTACATAGGTCATGGCCTAGTGCAATGTCTGCAAAGTATGGCATACGAACCATCTCCAGGTAGCACACGGCAAAGATTCCCAGTAGAACTTCAGCTCCCTGCCAGTCTCTGTGTTCAGTGAGCCCCCAAAAGCCAGCCTCAGACACAGCCTGCCTGCAGGCAGTTACAGGAGCTTGGCATGCCTCCCTGAGAGCTGGCTGGATGCAAGTCCTCATCAGCACCTGCCCACAAACCTTTATCTGCCACAGATAAAGGACTGTGTGGGGGCTTAGGGTTTGAGTTTCCTCTTAGCATCAAACCTGCCAGATATCTGAATACCAGTTTTCAGCTTCCTAAGAGTGCACTCTGGGCATCAAGCTGTGAGATATTTAGGGGGTATGTTTCCTGTTCTTTCCGCTTCCTGCTTTCTCCTTTTTTAATTTTTTTTTTTAATTTTTATTTTTAGTTGGAAAGACTGTGGTTTATATGATTTATTTATTTCAAGGAAAACCTGAATCTCAAAGAGAAATGCCAGGACAGAAAAACTATTTTCTGTCCAGGTCTATAGCTACAATAGCTACAAATTTATAGAGCAGCTTAAAATAATTATCATCTAACAGCTTGCAGCCTAGACAATCTATTTTTTATTTCTGTAAGCTAAAACATAAATTACCAATAGTGTTTTCTGCATAGGCTGTATAAAAGCCCTGTTATTTGGCCCAAACCCACATGATTTCCTGACTAGTGCACTGAAAATAAGCTGAAAGGCAGCAAGACTATAGAAAGCCTTTAAAAAGTGTTCACACTGAAGAGAGACAACCCTAGAAGCCCACTGGGAAGGCCTTTTCTTTATCAACTGATGGCAGAGGCCTGTGTGTTCCTGACAGAACTCAGCTACTCTATCAATCAAAGAGACTGAAATCCACAGCAAAGCCAATTTGGCAACTCCTACGGCTGGAGTAATTCAGCATGAACATAATTGCTTTAACTCAGGATTATAATTAGGATCCATTCGACAAAGGTCACTCTGGCTGGGCCATGGAAAATGATCAGGAGTTGTGAGATCCATACCTTCTGGGCCATGGCTCCCTCTGGGCTGAGGAGAGAGTTGCATTCCCCTTCATGATATTCTTCTTTACATTCACGGCAGAACACGGACTGGAAAACAAAGCAAAGCATGCCAGTCATAAAAACACATTAGGGACATAGACAGCAGGTTACAATCATGAACAGTCATACAACAGACGATCCCTTGCCCTTCTCTTTCCATTAAATTCCCATAATCCTCCTAATTGTGCATCTTATTATACACTCTGATCATTAACACAACAATTTTGCTGTTATTATTATACATTTCATCAGTGAAGTAACGTAAATGCCATTATTAAAAATGAGATTTTGCTACATGGTTCATTTAGGGACGTAAAGTCATACTAGATACTTCTGGGTGTGCTTTTCTTGCTGTGATATCTATTTATAGAAGAAGGGTGATGGCTGAAAAAAGCAGTTCTGCTGTATAGTGTTTGTCTAATGGAAATACTCTATTCATAGTTCTGAATCAAATGTCTTCTCTACGGAAAACTATTGCTGACTTTGCTAGGGGATGACCACTTCATAAAAGGCCATATGAAATACCATTTTCTAGGAAATTATATCCTTGCTGCAGACCTTTAAGATGGTCTAAAAAAATCCGTAGAAAGAACACAATGATAGGATACTTAAAACAGGGTTTAGGGATCTACCTCTAGACCTTTATTGCATTTTTAGCAATTGTTCTGGTTGCATCTTCCTTAAATAACATCATTCTTTACATAAGGCTTTATTGAAAAGTAATGTCTTTTGCAGATAAGTGAAACAATTGTCCCTAGTTCAGCCTGAGTGCCTCTGCCACCTAAAGTGGTTCATATGTATCAGGTTTGATGCCTTTTTTTAAACTCTAGAATGAAGATATCTGTCTTGACATGTGTCAAAATCTTTGACCCATCAATGCTGCATTAAATTCTGTGTCCTTGCAGGTAAGGGGAAAGGTCAATAATGTAGAATGGGTCTCTCTTATGCTGTTTTAAAGCTATGCTGTCTTGATGCGACTCCAGACTCTGAAAGATCTCTCAGTGGTAAGCCATTCTGACTGGCATTATAAGCAAGACTGATAAAACAGCCTTGATTTTTAGATACAGAGCTGCATTCTCATGTAATGAATAAAGGATATCAGGAGGACACGACACTGGAACATTTGTCTGCCAGTAATTCCAGCTTTCGCATTTTAATTTTGAACTCTTTCAAGCTGTATTTCACATTTCTAAGAAGCACTGAAAATCATATTTTATTGTCATGCTAAAGAAACTCACTTAATGAAAAGAAGCATTGTGCAAGTCCAAAAGAATTGATCCTGTTATTCAGAAAGTCAGGGAAATTTGGAGCAGTGGAGTGGAGTGAGTATTCTAACTTCCAGAGATATCAAACCTAATCACTTGTTTGCTTTCTTGTCACTTCTCTCCTCTATTTTGTCAATGATCTAGAATGTTTTGTTTTACTTCAACTAACACTGATTTGTTAATTCACTGTGGTTGTTAGCAAACAGCTTCACAATGGAGGCACTTTTTTGCGAGGTATATTGTATGGGAGGCGGCATTGTTGTAATAGAGCATCATTTAAATACAACAACGATTTGCAGTGCATTAAGTGGTCAAAAGTTTTGGGCGTGTTAAGCACTGCTCAAACACGTACAGAGACGTACTTTCCGTCTGGATACCTAAGGTCTTAAAGACTTTTTATCCCTTAATATTTAAGGTTATGCCCGGGTTTAATTGAATTTCCTACTGTGCATCCTACTCTCTTTTTCCTTTGTGCCTTTATTTCCTTATGAGCACATCTGACTGACAACATTTGTCTGATAGGGTTTTGTATACACTTGCTTTATCACTGTGTTATCACACAATGCCTCCACAAGCACAAAGCTTGCTTTCCGTACTCCAATCTCTCTTTTCCCATGCAAGCACGCTTTTAAACCTTTCATAAACATTGAAAAGGGAGAAATAATGAAGAAAGAGAATAAAAACAACCAAGGCATATATTTTGGAGAGACATTCTGGCTGGCTAGTTTATGTGGCATTGGTGTTTATTATAATAATAAAATTCATAAGCTCATGCAGTATTATTTAAGATGTGAAATGCATTTTCTCATTATAGAGGCTACATTTTATACTTGCCTTTGAAATAAATTATCTTCAGTACCAATGTTACCAGTGTTTTCCCCACAGGCCTATTGAAACATTCATGAGTGTATAACTGGGCCTTTCACTAACAATTGTATATCCTGCAAGTAAGTCTGTGAGTGAGCCTGCCACATCCTTGTAATGAAACAAAGCCTGATTTTTTTTGTGAGACAGGATACTCTTTTCACATCTTATTAGATAATGGATGAGATGTAGAATCAGTTCTGTGGCAAAGAAACACCCCGGAGGCTGATCGGTTTGTCAGAATAAATAGGCATCTCCCAACAGAAATGCATTAAACACTCCCTTTTTATGGCAAAGCATGCATCATAAAGAAAAGGCATGTCACTTACAACAAAGAGCAGTTTGTGATAGTTTTATTCATTTTTTACTTTCAGACATGAAAAATATGATAAATTTTCAGTAACAAAACACAGTTGCAGTAAGCAACTGCAAAAATGCTGTCAGTTAACTTGCATTTTATGGCTTCATTAATATTAATACTGTTACTTTGCCCTTGGAAAGGAAAGGATTTGATATTCAGTCAGGATTTAATACTTTTGCATAAATTTAATATTAGTAAGTGTTTAAAATTACTATAAGTAGCGTAATTACTAATAATAGTCACACTTTCTTTTCCTTCTTGTGCCAAAAAAAGACTGGCAGATTGCTGTGATAATATAAACAGCAGATAAACTTTTTATGTCTTTATGTATTTAGCACTTGCTGTTGTTACCCTTGAAAGATTCTCTGGCTGGAAAACAACCAACAAAAAGAATAAATCCCAAAGGTTCAAACCCACCCCTGCATTAAAAAGAGGATTAGCAGGGAAATCCCCAAAGCACTTAAGGGATTTAGGCACTGGAAATTAATATAACCTGTGTGTGGGCTATTACAGGCTTTTGAATATCTGTAAAAATGTATGAGATAGGCCCAAGCAGAAATCCTAAATCCAGTGACCTCAGAATAGGGGGTATTAAAAACCTCAACAGGGATTCAAATCCCGTTTTTAAAATCCTCCTATCATTATGATTATTCAAACAAAAGGTAAAATCAGACCAAACTGCAGTCAGTTCTATGGAATTCAAACCCCACAGATGATGTCTGCAGTGATGCTGAATAAAAACTAGGGTGGTAAAACCAAGCTCCAGTCTCAGTTATTCCTGACTGGCCCATTTATAGTGTTTTCAGTTTGGAAGTGAGAACAGAATGTAGCTCTTTTTTTTGGATGAAAGGAAAATGAGTTTGTCACTTGCATGCTATGCTGGTTGGTTTTTTAGAAATAAGATTTTACCATTTCCTTTTTCACAACATTTCAAAGATTTGCTTTCCCTTGGATTAAGCACCACAGTTCTCACTCTCCCTTGCCTACTGCAAATGCCTTTTCTTTGGTCTCTGATAATATCTCCCTATACTCCTTATAAATATTACTGTTAAAATTATCTTTCTTACAACTTCAATAAAATATTCCCATTCCCTGCACAAAGCTTCAAGTTTGAGCTCCCTTCTGTTATTTTAAAGTTACTCCCCAACTCAGATATTCCTTTTCTCTCTCACCCTTACCTCCTTCCATGTGTCTACGTAGCAGAATGCAGGGAAGTTTGCAGTGAGGCAGTCATAGACAAGGTTTAATCTGCAGCACTGCGGGTGCACTACTAGGGACTTCTGTGCAAGTAACAACTCAAGCACATACCCAGATTTCTTACCAGCCTTCTGCAATCCATGTTGAAATCTAAACTATAATTTCTTCCCTCCTATAGTTATCACTATTGGCTTTGTACTGAAGACAGTGTTTTGGCCGAGGTGTGTCTTTCAAAACAAATATTCACATCCAGATTACAAACAGCATGTGAGGAAAGATGCAGTCATACCTCTAGTACAGTGTTTTATTGGCATTTCAAAATAACTTTAAAAATTTTTATCTAATGTCTGCTTTGATTTTTTCTAGTTTCAGCTTCCAGCCACTGCTTTCTGATTTGCATTTCTTTGCTAAAATAAAGAGCCTTTCAGTATCCCGTACGTTCTTCCTGTGAAGGCACTTATGTGCTGCAATCAAGATACTTCTGAATCTTGGTTAACCTAAACAGAGAAACTCTTCAGCTCCTCGCTAGTTAAACCATTCATCCTCCTCCTCTCCTCCAGCCCCAAATCATATTCATTGCACTTATCTGAGGATTGTCTTGTTTTTGTCACTAGTTATATTTGACTAGTCTGTATCATTGCTGTGCTGCATCAGCAAAGTTTTTTTATATACTTCTGGATCACTGTTGAGTATTGAATCATGACAGGTTTGCTGACAGTCCCTGTCAAATGCTGCTACCAATACCCTGCTATGCACAGACTCTTCACAGAAAACACTGCTTTCTGTGATCTGCCAGTCCCTAACCCTCATGACCAAAGCACGACGAGGCATTGAGGCATCCAGACCGCATCATCTGACAGTGATGACACAATGCTGCTGCTCAGATCCCAACCACATTAGTTGGAACCAGCTCACTAAAGCATTTTATTGATACAATATGGTGAATAATTCCTTATCACAATATTCTGTAGTTTGAAGTCTTACAAAAAGACTTGAAAAAATTGATTTTGTGCAGTTACTTTTTCTTATCAAACTTGTAATCTCATCATAGAATGAAATCAGTTGCTTCTGTTATGAGCTGTTGTCACTGAGAATATATTGACTTGTAAAATCTTATAAAAATCACTTCTTCTTCTGCCTTTTTCTCTTTTGATCATCCCTCATTTGGTGGTGGCTGTCTGGACCCTCCACTACTGATGAGAATTGTGAAAATTAAAAGCTACTGAATGCAGGCAGGACCAACATCTTCATCAGTACTGGATCAAAACTAGCATGCAAGAAATGCAAAGGTTCCTCAAAACCATAACTATATTAACAAATAAAACCAACACAGATCTCCTCACCTTTCATTTAAAATGCAGTGCTTACAAGTTTTACTTTCCTTCTTAGGAAAACAAGTACTTCAAGAAATCAACCTGCAATGCATCTACTCACTCTTTCTTCTAAAATCAAGCTCAAAACCAAACCAAAAGAGTGCTACATTATAATTCATGCTGAGGCTGAAATAAACCACAGCTGACAAGTGTTAATTCTATTATTTATTGAGCTGCCAGAAAACGCTCTTTAAGTGCTCTTGTAATGTAGGAAGGCTATAGTACAGTCTAAAGAGAACCCCAGAGAAGCCATGTATAATCTGAGACACATATGGAACTAAATAGGCATTTTTATGTCTTCAAAACCAGTTTGGTTATATATTACACATCAAAGCAAAATAAGTAACAGTCTAAGATACTTGCACAGCTTTGATCACCACAGCATCAGAACATCTTGGAACTGTAAGAAAACCTCTTTCATTGTACGCCAGTGAAGCAGCAGAGGACTGCTATTGCTGTGCTAGTGACTGAAGCCTAATTTGTAAAAATTAATTAATTTGAAAACCTGGGCCACAGATCTCTAAAATTTGAGGATATTAATTCAATTGATATGCATACCTAAATGTCACTGAGGATCCACACTAAAGGTACTTGTCCAAGATCACATAGCAGCATGTAAAGGAGAAGATTTCCAGTTTTTAGACATTGGACTCCCCCACTAGTCATCTCAGATCATTCCTCTAAAGAACCACACTCTGGTTTCATAAGGTAAAAACTTCACCTAATAGAGGTAATCAGTGAAGTATTTCTATGCTTTTTCCTCCCTCTCTTTTGTAAATGAAATTATAATGGAGGAGTGAAACTAAGTAGTCACTAATCACACAGAATATCCTATGAGTTCCAAACATCAAATATTTATATGTTATAGGGAAAATGTATAGTTGTTTGTTCTTTATCAGACTAACAGGATTTTTTTACTAGACTTTTTCCACCCGAAGAGTGTTTTATTAAATAGTAGTAAAAACAAAACACTGCATAGGTAAAAAATGAATTATCTTCACAGGACAACCTTAACATCTGGTCAAAAAACTTCCTTGAAAATGTAAAATATTTTAAGGCACCAAGTTTCAATCCTAAATAAGCTTTTGTAGTCAAACTATAGGCTGATGACTGGAGCAAACATTTATATTGAAAATATGAACATGCCTTATGGGAAATCAAAGCAATCAGGAAGTGACAAATAGAATGTCCCAAGTCATCTCTCTGTAATGTTTCCATTTAGAAAAATATGGTTTCCAAATGCACTTTCCAAAGTACAAATTGTTATAGTGACCGAGAAGTACATACAGAATTTTTTATTTTTCTCCTAGAAAAGCCCCCAAACCCCAGATTTCACAGAAAAAGATTTTATCACATTTTATTTCCTTTGAGTAAGAGAGGACTTGGATCTCGGCGAGAGTTCAGACCTCCATAAATACAGACGAAGTATTTTTTTACTTTGAAACGACGAACTTTGTTATATATTTCCACCCAAAGTCAATTAAAACCATCCCCTACCCTCCGTGAAGGTCACAGTCCTTGTCATGCTGCTGCTGGGAACCAGACATCTCAGGTATTGGATTGACTTTGCCTCTGGCACTTTGTTATATCCAGAACCAAGTGTGAGACCATCATCCACATATCCTGTCTTTTGGTATTTCTTGTCCTTACAGCAGTAAACTTCAAAAGCAGAATATTTACCATCTGGAGTAGCTATGTTTACTCAGAATTTGTGGCTTTGCCAATTGTCAGTTACAGAAAAACCTGCAAATACTAGAATGAAGATAAATGCCACAGTAGAAAAAGCATTCATTTCTAATGACACCAGTTTTATCAGATATAAGGCAATTGCAAAGCATAGTAGTACTTGCAGAGCAATTTTGGTCTTTTTCCTTATAATAAAGTACACATATTTACTATGCATATTTCAGCTAAAATCAAACTTTTGTGAGAAGCATGACAGTCTGTCAAAACGTGGTTTCAAAAATACAGCTGCATTCTCTGTGCAGCTTTTGCAATCTAAGGGCAATTTGCCATCAATACTGTAGGAGGCAATTTTCTATAAACATAAAAAGCCTTAAGCGTAGGACTGCATCAAGATTTCAATGTTTTACTTTTGAATCTGAAAGCGAAAGTCTCCTTCCTGACTTCTGCAAAACAACCACGGGCTCATTCCCTAAGATCTAGACGATGGCATTTATATCTGAAGCCTCTTCAGTGAGTGCTGGTGAGTTTGTGCCTAAAGCCAAACATACTGTCCTGGAGCTTGGCTTATATCAGGCAGCATTAAGCTAAAAGATTGGCTGGTTAAACTGACAGCAAAAGCTCAGAAAACCTGTCCCAGACCTCCCCAAACCTAACTTGCTGATTTATGTGGATTGGCAATCTTATTTCTGCTTCCCATCCCCCTTTTTGTTGCCTTGTAGTCCAAGTGCTTCAAGGGATAGAAGAGAAGAAAGAAGCAGGGTGGAACCCAGGTACGTCTCTCAGAAGCAGTGACTTCAGTCTCCTGTGGGAGAAGAGAGAATGCTCTTTCCAGATTCCTCTACCCATACCTACACACAAGGGTATTACACAATCTTGTTCTTAGCGTGTTGGCAGGGATGTGAGACTTATTAGCCCATCTCAGAAAATAAGAAGGAAAAGCCTATAGAGTAGAGTTAGTCACAAGATTACATGGTATACTGAAAGTATGAAAACCTGTTGTTGGTTGTGCTATTATGTGCACATAAGAGTGTCATGTCTTGTTATCACTGAAGGATCCTACCTGATAGCTGGCTACCCAAGCAAACGTGAGTTCAAACACTGCAAAATTTTCAAAGCAGACCATGGCTTTGGTTGTCGAAACAGGCATAGATGGCCCTGGCAGAGTTACACGCCTCTAACTGGAAGCAGCACAATATTGTACCCTGAAGCCCTACGAAGGGACGCCCAGTTAGATGCCAACTAAACTACCTCCGGAAAAGGAAGCCAAACAAGCTTAAACAAAGCAAGCAGCTGCCTACAGCAGCAGGCTGTTAAACCCTGCAAGATATTCATGTCCCTGTTACTTACCTGTGCCAGAGCTGTGGACAGCAAGCAGAGAGAGAGAGGCTTCTAGCTTGTCATGCTACAGGGACTCTGACAAGACCTTAGATGTTAAACATTACTACTTTGAGGAGCTCTTCCTAGCCCCAGAAACAGATGCTGCCGCGGACTCTGACCCCTCCTTCAGGACCAGCTGTCACAGCTACTCATCCTCCTCTGCTCTTAATTCTTTTGTATCCGCTTCTCCTCTCTGCCTTCTTATTTCTGTGCAGCAGTAGCCTAGACCCTTGCCTTCTTCAGGTGGCAAAACTGAGCTTTAGTTGCAGGTTGAACTGTGGAGAAGCTTTGGGGTAGCCCTGCTGGAAGTCTTATGGCCATACCAGTAATCTGTAACTCATGCAGCTGTAGCATATTTGGGACCCGGACTACTCTCTCTGCATGGTGGTGTATTATGCTGGGTAGAGGTTTCAGCACTGCTTGGGGATGCAGAACTGCAGAGATCCCTTACTTCCCTCTGCAGTACAGACACGACAAAGAAATTTAATTAAGTATTAGGTTCTTGCTGGCCCCACTGGAGAGAAAAAACAATTGCATATTGACTTAAATCTGTTCTCGTTTAAGTAACTTTAGTAAGTAGTACAGACACCTAATCACATCTATCTAGTGTATAATGTTTAGCAATTTCATGCCTGGATGACTAATAAAATGCAAAGTGGATGCAGGTTAATGTAAGATTTCTACAAATGATTTCCATAATAAATTGCAAAGTATTTATATGAGGAAACATGGAAAAAACCCCAATATCATTGCCACCTTATAATTTAATGGAATGTCTTAGAAACTAGATGCAAGGGATAAAGCCATTAATTTATGAACAAGAGGAAAATAAAGCAGGTGAAGATGTAAAATGTATTAAATGGGATTTTTTAAAAGACTTTTTGTAATCTAGTGCCCATAATTCTCTGTTTTGAGCATGTCATAAAAGAATGTAGCATCCCACTTACAACTGATGAAAAGGAAAAATAAAAGAAAAATAGGAACAAATCTCTAAATATGTAAAATATATACACACGTATTGAAACAGAAACTATATGTCTCTCTTATGGTGGTAGAAATCCTCTGTTGCTCCAGTCAAACAATACAGTATTTACCTCACAGCAGATAAAGTCAGAGCATGAGTTACATTGTAAAGAAAATAAAGCTAGAGTGTATGTTGTCATCACTCAAAAGGATAGAAAGACGTACTGAAATTTTACATGGAAGAAAGCATTACTTTTAGGAACTAGGATGCAAAGAGGGGAAATGATAATTTTCTTGAGATACCATTAGAAAGGGTGGAGACAATGCATTTTATAACAAGCATAACAGAGTGGCTATTTTTTCCTGGAGAACATGCAACACTACAACTGTGATGTAAAAACTTGATTTTCTTTTCAACAAAGTGGTTGAAAGCTACATTAAAATATCACTTCTCCCAGGTTTGAAAAAGATGTTTTGTTGCTGAATGCATATATCAGTTCATAAGGAATGTCATGAGGAATGAATTTTACTGCCTGTGGCTTTAGCTCCTGCTTTAGCAGCTTTGGAGTTCTATTAATATGCTCTTAAAAAGTACAACAAACCTATTTCCATATGATAATACTGCTGCTCTGCATGCACGCCCTGGGCATTTGAGCATCTAGCTGCACATTTATATGTGCAAACAGACCTGGAAATCTGACGGGTTCATTAATGTGGTTCTTGAAATGAACTACTGAACATGCAGGCTGGGAAGCTGATGAGAGCTAAGCAATTACCCTGTGCTTAATTCACACCGAATTGCAATAGAAATCAGGGCACTCCTTTCCTTGAATGTTTTTTTAAATATACCTAACAGAATGAAGGTACTCCACACACAAACTTTTATTCTGTGCCATTCGGACTGTGTTCTTGTAACAGTGTGCAAGATGCACATATTTTGTTCATCTCCTGGTTGCTGGAATTCATCTACATTAAAAAAAGCCCACCCAGCAATATTAAAAACTTCCCGAAGATGGCAGCAGTGACACAGGAATCGACACAAGCTGGCTTGGCTAAGCTTTTGCAGTTGAAAAAGATTCTTGTAAAATTATAGTCAACAGCTATGATCCAGTCCGGGGTTACTAACAGCTGATACATGCAAAACCAGTCCTGACAAGACAGTCTCATAAAGAAATGGTATTCAGATGCACTGAAACACATAAAAAGGAGCAAGGGGTGCTCCCTGTTTCAAGGGCATTGCATCCTACTTCTCTTGAATCTGGTAACAGCTGAAGCCCTGTAAAAAGAACATCCCTCTGAATATGACCATCGAGCAAATAAAATAGCATAAATAATGTATCTGGGATAACTGTGGTGCTCTTTTAAGTGTTTTATTGGGTTCATGATATCTCCTATTTGTAGCACTTGCTTTTTAGAACTGTAAACACACATCTAGTTTATTTACTAGAGAGAGCATAAAATAGTGAACAGATTTGTGTGTCTCTCTGTTCTCAGGAAATGCCTAACTTCTGCACAAGGATCCAGTGAATGTGCCTTCCCTCTTAGTGACCAGATTAAGGGCATTAGGATATTTCTGAGAGAAATTTTGTTTGTTTGTTTTGGGGTTTGAGTTTTTTTTTTTGAGGGGGGAGCACAAAGAATGACCTCAAGTCTTTATTCTGCTCCTCATTTATGTTTGTCTTATGAAGAAGAGAATCAGTTAAAATTAGGGCATAACTAATCCACAGTCACCAAATCCAATCCATGTTCTCTCCAAAGACCAGCACCACTCAGTTCAACATCTGCTTGTTTCAAATTTGAGTGAGAGTACTACTTTACTGGAAATAACAAAAAAACACACAAAACCAAGCCAACAAAAAAAAAAATCCCTGTGTAAGAGGATTCTAATTAGAGGTGTCTCTAAGTCTGAATATTGACACTGAATAAGACTGAGAAACTCTGGACAAATTTCAAAGACAGATGAAGACTTGGTGTTAAGCCTCAGTCTAAAATTGGATGTAGCCAGACCTTGGAACTCCACCAACTCTGAGCTCTGAAGGATGGATTTAGACCAAAGATCTACAATTCCAAGTAATCTGAAAGGGGAATAAACTAAAATAAAAATTGTTTCGAAGTGAGAAAGAAATTGCAAGAATTTTTTAAAACGGTCATATTTGGTTCTTCTGAACGGAGCATCATCTTTGCAAAATGTTCTACAAACACTGCTGGAGAAAGCACTGGAATAATGATGAAAATATCACGCTTCATCTTTCAAGGAACGAAAGCCGATGCTTCCTGAAAAACACAGGCCTAATCAAAAAACAATGATAGCTAGACTGGTTTATGCCAGGAGTACCCTGTCACAATGCAGAGCTCCCATTAAGGATACCTCAATTTCTGTACCTTCCTTTTGGTGCAAAGCCCAGCTGTGTGATTTCAAGAACTTTTCTTTTGAAACAGGAATGTTTTTTTAAACTTACAGAATTTGTGCTAATTGTATTCACAGTGTATATACCAAGTCAATAATGTGACTTCTTGTCTGACCTTTCAAACTAATCCTTTTCTGGTTTGTTGATCCTAGACATTTCTGTAAAGAAATTATACAAACTATGGAAAAATGATCCTTGAAATGTGAGCTTAGAACATTACCTGGTTTACAGGAAATACAATTTGGCACTTGTCTCAGCATCGTTTTGAAGAACCACACAATAAACATTTTATTACAAAAGAAACTCCATTCAGATTCTGAATACATATACATGCGTATAAAACCAGCAAATATTGTCCTGTGTCAGCATATACTGACAGGTAGCAAGATCCCTGTCTACAGAAAATATGCTCCATAAATATTTCATGTTTATCAAGGTAATTTTACCACTCAGCAATTTTTTTACTTTTCTTCGGATTTCTGACATCTACAAATCACCCACGAAGCACTACATTTCTCTAGTTGCCTGGGAGGCAAAACAGCAAGGCATAAGCACTCTAGAAGATTTCTGGAGCACATTGATGACAATTCCTTGAGACAAAGGATGGAGGAGCCAACAAGGGGACATGGTCTGCTGCACTTCCATCAAGGAAGAACTAGTTGATATGTGAAGACTGGAGGCAGCCTAGGCCCCAGCAACCCTGAACTGATGGAGTTTGGGATTTTGAGAGGAGAGAACAAGGCAAAAAGCAGGACCATAAATCTGGAAATTTCAGGAAAACCATAGACCATAAATTCAGGAAAACCTACTTTGGTCTATTCAGGGCCAAAGAGTGCCATGGTAGCCGGCCCCGGAGAACACAAGGGTCATGGACAGCGGCTGATGTTCAAGGATCACCTCCTCTAGCTCAACAATGGTCCATCCTGACTATCAGGAAGTCAATTAAAAATAGTAGGAGACCTGCAAGGAAGACCAAGGCAAGTATGAGTCTGCTGATGAATTGGGCAGGGAATTTGGTGACAAAGTACATGGAAAAAGCCAGTGCAGTCCTAGGACCCACAATTAGCATAAATTTCACTGCTACTAAACATATGATATGCAGTTACACTCTGGATGGCACAACAAATAACATTAAACCAAAGTGCAGATGTTCACCCTTTCCTCAGCACAGTCAGAAAAGCAGATGCAATCCTTAAATCCCAAGGAAATGTGTATCTGCATGTGTGAGTACAGAAGGATGACTCCAAACTGGAACTTCTGAATAACATGGGAGTATACCAGACCTCTGTATAAAAACAGTTTATGTTTGACCAAAAAAATATTAATGAAAGTGTCTTTCTTCAAAAGATCCACTGCAAGAAGACAAATCTAACACAGTGCATCCAAATATCAGTGCTGGCTGAAACAAAGTTTGCCTGAAATCTAGGAAAGCATGATCCAGTCCCTCCAAGTACCTCTAGGACATCCCTGTGCCTACTAAAAGGTCTTGTTCTCAGAACTCTGAACTGGTACATTTTTTTTAGTTTCTGGAATTAAGGACTGCAGTGCAAATTACCTAGGTCTTCCGAATAAGCACACATGGCTGAAGAATTCCTCATTCATGTACTGCTTCTAAGAAACCAGTGTGATAGGGCTTATTGTTTGTTTTTAATAAGAAAGACAGTTCACGAATTCATCTTGTGATAATTAGATTGTGGTCTGATGATCTGATTATATGTGAAATTTCTTGCTATCATGGCCATTTCCTGGACTTATGCAAATGGGCATGACTCCATTTTCTCCAGTGGACCTACATTAATTTATAGCTGCTCAGGATCAGAGCCTATCTGCATGTTTCTGACATCTAGGATATGAATTCATATGGCTGTATGGCATCAAGATTCACTAGTCAAGTACAGCACATACCTAAATATTTCTCATTTGAGATATTCTGCTGCAGTAGTGCACCTCCTCCTGGGCTTCCCCCGCCACTACTCTTCTTATTCATTCCATCTAAATTCACTTTTTCCTTCCATTTCTCTAGCTACATTTACATTTTGACTCTCTTGATTGCATTCCTGAAACAAAATTCAAGCTATTCACTGTCTTTTTTATTTTTTCTCCTGCCTTTAAAAACCTTTTGTCTTAAAGCTATTGAAATTCCTATCCTTTTCTTTTTTTTCCTGATCCCTCTCTCCCAGTACATTCATTTTCCTTTTGTTAATAGCTGGAAGCATTACTCTTCTCACATTGTTCCTGAAGATAGAAAGAACCTCATAATTGCTGTTAGAACTTTATAAAGACAATAATACAACTATAACAATGCTAACAATACCACTGTTCCAACAAAAAAGAACAGTACTACTGTCAAACACAAGATGCATCATCTCTTCCTCTCATCCCCTTCCCTACTCTCAAAAGATTCGGAAGTGGCCACACCTGGAAGCCTTCCAGCCATGAAGGCACACGGCTTTGGTGTATTCTTGTGATAGGAATAAAAAGGTATGTCTTGGAGACACTCATCCTTTCTGTCTCCTGAGGTATATGCTTCGGGCATTCTATGCAAATGAGCCAATGGTAATTAGGGTAGCACGAGCCAAATTCTGTATTAGGGACCCACAGAGAAAGCAGATAATTAATCATAGGGGGAAAAAAAAAGAAGAAGCTTTGCTTTTTTTTAAAATATATTATTCAGATATAACTGATCCTGAGGAAATTATTAATGTGTGTCTAATCCCCAATACTTAAGCTTATATGTGATTCTATCCTGTTGCTAGTCATCGTATTTTGGTTTTTTTGGAGGGGTTTCTTTTTGCACAAATCGAAGGAGAAAGAAACACACCCATGGGTCACTCATAAATAGAAATGTATCATTATCCTTGAAATAATTATAATCTGATGGGAAAACGTTGTAATTTTTTATCTTTTCGCCTCAAAATTCAAATTCCTTTGCTATTGGGAATTTAATGCAAAGAAAAGAGAAAATAGCCACAGTTAGTGTATGACCCCGCTGTATTTTTATTTTTTTGGCTTCAAAGATAACCTACCAGCTCACACAGAAAACAAAGAAAGGTTACTTTTGCAAACTGTCTTAAAAGCACTCAACAATAATGACCCCAAATCACTACAGCTCTCAGTTGTCTTACTGCAGAATTTGGGCGCTATTACTGTAGCTTGTTGATAAATAAGGATCAATAAGAAAACCTTGTTTGGAGTCTTCTGATGTCTTACCTTTACGCAGTATGTTTACTTCGACTGTGTGCCAGAACTGTGTGCCACAATATCTTTCTGATTTCAATCTCATTTTTGGATACATAGGAGGTTGGAATTTTTCTATAAGCAGCAAAACAAAAAGAGGCAAAGCATGCCTGCTTGTACTGAAGTGGCAAAATCACATTTGTCAAATAGAGATGGACTTTAATTTGCTCCTGTAAGTTGTGATCTTTTATCTGTTATCTTCCTGCTGGAGAATCAAGTATGCATCATTTTGCTCAGCTGCTTTATGAGAAAATTGTAGTTCATGAAAACCTGGTAGGTATTAACAGGAAAAGGATGCAATTTGACTTACAGTTCAAGTTATCTCTGTTTTCCATTAACAGAGAGTGCTATGTTTTTAAATTAAAAATGGCCCAAAGCTACAAAATTCAGGGTTTGTATCAACATTTTGTTCGGTCTCATGTTCGAGGAAGCAGTTGGAAATTAATCCCACATTTAGGTTCAGGTCATTTTATACAGCCTCTGCTTAGGAACTCCAGCTCTTGAGGAGTCAGTGTCCACTTTCAGGAGTTTGTTAAATGCTCATCACTTGTTAAGATAAGATTCAAAGGTCAGAATTAACAACTATTTGCTCTAGCTTGTCCACCATCCTGGATGCTTGAACTATCTACCTGTCTGCTCAGTGCACACACACACACACACGCACACACCCACCCCAGCAGAATTACATGACAGCACCTGTTCTCGATGAGACACATACAAGCTTCCAAAGGGAAACAACTTTACAAAATGCAAACCCATGATTTTCTGTATTTATAGTATGTATATACCACCAAAACTATTATTATGACAATAGATTTAAAAAAGGAATTTCCCTTGCAGTCAAGGAATAATGCACACATTTGCTATTTTTTGAAAAGCTTTCCTCTAAAAAAAAGGAATTTCTCTGATTTTTGACAGATGCCACTGCTGCTGTGGGATCCAATTAGGTGTTTTGCCTTGCATAATGACTGCTAAAGATATATACACATAGCATTACACAAGGAATTAAGATGCATAATTGCATAATGGCTGCTAGGGATGCATACACATGGCATTACACAAGGAATTAGGACGTATAATTCTTAATGAGAGTGATGTCTAATGCCTAGGAGTAGCAGGCTAGACATTAGGTCCGCATTAAGAATAGGCTTAATTTAAAGCATTTAAATAATCTCACTCAAATCAATCTCAAGTATAAGCGGATGTTTAAGCAAATTTTTTCATTAAGACTTTACTCCTAATGCACAGCAAATTTATTTCATTCAGATTTTCTAAGCGCTTTTATTAGAAATATATAATGCCAAGCAAGTAAAATACATGATTACCTATATGAAGCCTTCCCAATATGTCATTTTTTTACACCTGACAATAGACGAGTCAACCTACAGCAAGTCTTCGTAAATCTTGTTTTGTTAATGCCTTATTCTCTAGTGAATTTCTTTCTTAAACAAGAAAATAATTCAACATATTGGCAGTGTTACTGATGTTCCTGTTGGGCTATCTCAGCCCACTAGCAGCTCTGCACTCAAGATGTGTCCACACTTGTACAGGTTTTCAAAGGAAACTGGTGTTCTGCCCTTCTTGACTGGTCTGAGTGCCTCCCCATTACACACATGCGATGGACGGTGGATGCGCATCTCAGCACTGAACTGCAGACAATGCGAGAGCTATAAACATACAGAAGTAGCACTTCTGTTAAGACCCTGACAGTATCCTTGTCCGTCAGCCACAGAAACTGTAAGGCTTAACGGGACGTGCGGTACTCTGAGATAACACATGCCTTGTGGGCGTTGAGGCAGAGGTGAATGCTTTTAGTGACCTGCCAGAGTTATCTTGCAGCAACATACACACCTTGGAATAGCCTATGAAATTATAAAGTAGCCCTAAACTCACAGAAAATTATTATTTTTTTTTAATTTAACAACTAAACAAAAGAAATGAGGTGCGTAATAATTAAATGGCCAGTAAAGAGCAAATAGCTCATAAAATGTTTCATTTCTAGACTGCTGAGGAGAACAATAGACAGGGACACAGGTGAATGAAATAAAATGTCACAAACATTCTTCATGCTATTCAAGCATAGCAATTTCCCCAAAAGGTCCTTCATTAAAACAAGAATGAAATAATGGAAGAGATAGTTGGGAAAGATTTTTTCTTTTTTTTCATGCACCTTAATATTTCTCAAGACACACTTCTATTTATAATTCTGATTGGCATTTGAAATGCCATAGTTACTCTACTGGATAATACCACAGCCCTGTATAGACACAAATTTCGTAACCTGCAATTTAATTCATACGCATATATATCTGTAATTCAATGTTTCCAATTAAACAAAATTTAGTGGGTTCGAGTTTTCTAGAAAATAAGGAATCTTTTCCGAAAGGATTCTTACAAACCAATAACCATCACTATTCATTTATCAAACAACAGTAAGTAATGTATCAATTTGCTTGGAAACCTTGCAACCCTACATGATGTTTTAGCAAGAATCAGGTACTACTCTGGGTTTACAGTGTTCAGTATTTTGGACTTAGGGAAAAAAAAATTTAAAAAATAAGCCAGTTCAGCTATATGGGATTAAATACTACGAGATACTAAACCAGCAAATTCCAGTTCCCTCTTGCAGAAAACTTTCAATAATGCCATTAACAAAGTTTCTGAATTATACTTTTTGAAAACAGAAAATGCTTCCTAATTTTGTTGGACAATCAATTACAGATAAGATGGGTGGGAAACTTGTCCAGACTATCGCAATGAACAACCAGTACTTGTCCCCTTTGTCCTGTGAGTAAATATTGGTTTTGTCTGGAATAATAGTCCAAATATTGATTGCAAATCAACTTTTAAAAATATGTCAGCAGATGACTTGTCTTAGTGTCCTCTAGAAGCATTGGATTCCACACAAGTGAAATGCTTCACATTCAAGAGCGAGTTTCTCTTGTGGTTTTTTTTTTCTTCCTGTGAGTAATGGTCACATAAAATCCATATACAGGACTAAAATACAGCTTTGATACAAACACAGATGAATGAATGAATAATCAACATTCAAGCAGCATAACATCAAGACTGTACATTGTAAGACCTTCTTAAGATCTTATTTTAGCTGTAAAGATACATTATAATTAAGTTATTTTATACTGTATTCAGTATAAAATAACTCCAGTTATTTCACATAATATTATTTATGTCATAAATATGACATAAATAAATATGACATATAGTGAGATGTATCCTGTTCAACGGCAAGATCTCTGGAGACAGTTAATATCTTTTGCTGGACCAGTTGGTAAAGCTAGAATATTGAGCAGGGCTGTTGGACATATACTGGCTTCTTCAGTTTGATCCAAACCCCAAAACTTCTCTATTTTAAGAGTTTCCAGGAATAAAAGAAATTAAGGAAGCTTTTCTATAAGCATTAGCAATCAAGAAGATAGTTTTGCAGACATTTGTATAATGAGTTCTAGAGATGATATGGATTTTTGGATGTTTAACCAGGCTTGAGGTTATAATGCAGCTCAGGACATTTGAAAGTTCTCTTTTTCTCTTCTATCCCATACCAATTAATGAAATTTGTGGAAATATATCTGATAACACACAGTTAAAATTGGCCCCATAGGTTACCAAGATCTTAAGGTGGTGTGAAAGATCAGCAATGACACAGAAGCAGTGCTGTTCCATGAGACTTATTTCCACACAAAAACAGGATAAAAAAAGTGAGCTCATCTCACACTCTGACAGGCAAATCTGCTGATAAAGAGGGAACAGGAACATGGAGCAGATACATAGTGATGAAAACAGGGTAAGGACTTACAGAGTAGAGAACAGAGTGCCACGTCCCATTGTTAAATCTGCTCCTCTTTGTGCTCTATACATCATTTTCTTTCGTGCTCCTGTAAGTCTCTACCTTTTTTTCTGCTGTGTGTTCTGAAAGGCAGAGAGATATCTTTTAAAGGCCCTCAATAGGGTTTTGGTAACCTATTTTATGTGATCATTAGCCTTCATTATGTTTCCATCATCTGATTTTCACATTACTTAGCTTCATTTTTTGCTCTCTCTGACTGAAAAAAGAAATGAACCTATATCCAGGTTAGCTTTTTGTATGCTAAACCCAAACACTTTCAATATATTACTCTAAAGGTGTTCTTTTCTTTTCTTTTTTTTTTTTCCCCATGGAAAGAAAACTTCATATTTTTCAGCATTTCAGTGCTTAACTATTTGAAACTTGTTATCGTTTTTGTTGTTCTGCTTTGTTCCTTTGTTTCAAGAGCAATTACACCCGGAGGTGCAGGACACAATAGGAGTTACAGCATTTTTGATGCAATGTAAGTGGTGTCTTATGTAACAAGACCATCCCCTCCCAGGCTTTGCTTCACTTTGTTTACCCCAGTAATACAATCCAGCATCTGATTTGCTTTCAGCACTGCAGCTGTGTTTTAGTCCAAAGGCTTTAGAGACTTTTCTATAAACAACTCCCAAATCTCTCTCGTATCAAATAATCCCCATTCTGTTCTGGGAAAGATTTTTTTTCTGTGAGTGCTGATTAACAAGGTAACAGAGTAGAAGTTGTTTCCTTTCTAACTTTCTACCAATTCATTTATGATAAGACCCCAACACAGTGCTTGTAACACTACTGCTATTTCCAAGAGAGAGAATTTTGATGTCATAAACAATCATGGGCAAAACCTATCAAGAAAAAGCCAGAAGAAAGCTAAATATAGGCTCATTCTCATGCTATTACCAGCTACTGAGAATTCATGAATCATCTATGTCTATTTAATACTATGAGAGGTCATAACCTATGTTGATCCTCCCCCGGAGATGACAAAACAGTAACATTTCAAATGTATTGGCTTTATGGTTTCTTGATTAATGAGGCTTTGAGCTGATTCACTGCTACATTCACTGCTGCAGAGAGTATTGGCAAGTACACACGATGCAAGGGCAAACAGATTGACACATCAAACATAACCCATTTACCACACGTGTAAAATGCACAGTACATAAATATCTAAGGACAGAGCTTTAGAATGATTTCCGTATTACGTGCACAACAGAGGGTACAAACATGTACTTTGTAGTTGGCTCTGTAGTCACAGCAATGTCATGCTTTTGTTAAGAAAGTTCAGAATGGAGAAGAGGAAAGCTGCATTTTGCCTTTTCATGGTTGCTGCCCTCTGGGTTCTGTGCTGCACTCCCAGGGGAGCAGGAACTTGCTTGCTCCCCCAGTGCACATGGATGCGGGGCAAACCCTGGGAGTATAGAGTAGAACAGGGAGTGAGACTTGGCAGCTAGGACACGAATACAGGGTGGGAATCTCCCAGGAGGCAGTGGGGACTTGTACGAAGAAGGGAGCAAATCCACAGCTAAGTCCTCACAGATAGCTGATGAGTCCTTAAAGATCTGGAGGGCTCTCTGGAAGTTTGTTGCAGCCTAAAAAGCCACTAACACTTGATGGGCTGGAAAGCAAAATGGAAGTAATGGCACACTTGTAATGACATGCTGAAAGATTTATCTTTTCCCAGATATATTCATTTAACGTCTTGGCCACTGAATTTTGCTATGTTTAAAATTATTGCATCATTCTAGTTCAGTATGTGAGATATAAGTATGCATATATAGTTCTGAGTTGTACATGTGTGTATACATACATATAAAAAAAGTATATCTAGTACCTGGTTTGGTATGTTTTTAATAAAATCTCTCCAAAAGTGGAAAATTTTTTCCTGTTTTTTTTCAGCATTCTTTTCTTTTTAAGAAAAAGTGGGCCAGTTCAGCTTTATAGTTTCTGGATAGTTGGAGGTTCAGCTGTAATATACAGTAAGAATTCATTACTGTCCAGGTAGGGTAAATACCTGTTGAGTTCAAAAGATAAGTCAATTAGGACTCTTTCCTGTAATTACTATTTTATAATGATTAATCTTTACTGTTTGTCTTTCAGTCTCTTTCTGTGAATCATGTTTAAGTAAACAAATGAGTTATATTGAAATGAAATCTAATCACGGGGGAGAGGTTTTCATATCTTCTGAACAACATGAAGCCATTTATTAAAACTGACTTAACCTCTAAGATTATGCAATCCCTTTTGATGTGTATTTGGAAAGGGGTTCGTGAAGGGAATCCTGTGGCTTAAAGTACAGCAGACACAGCTGAGATCTACCTGTAAAAAACTGAGAGTGAGATGCCCTGCAGCAGGTCTCACCCAAGGTCCAAAGCACGTCTAGTTCTGTCTCCCACATAAGCTTCCCCATTTCAGTGATATATGTCTTCAGAGATCCAAAGACTTACTGATGAGAGAGAAGTATGAGAGGAAGTCTGGGCAAAAGAAAGGCTTCAGCCTCCTGACTGTGCAGACATCCTCAGCCCAACATTTATCAGTCTTTCAGAAGTGTAGCTGGGTTCCCAGTAAAGGACTGTAAAAAGGTAGTACCTTCAAATACTTTTCTAGTCTGCTTTTTCTATACAAAGGAACAGTGTTGGTGTGTACTTCAGGCTAGATTCAATAAAAGATGTGGGTGCACAGAAGTGAAATACTTCAGTATTTAATGTCGTAGAAAGAAATACAGACACTTGCACAGGTACAGCAATCTGATTTAGGTGTTTAAGAGCAGCACAGAGAGGTCTACACAGAAACAAATAGGTGGTATTTTGCAGGCAGACACAACACAGAGAAGAAAAACCCCCAACAAACAGCCAGTTTTTGCAGTGCAAGTGTGGTGTGAATGCGGCTCCCCGGCAATGCTTGCCAGGAGCTGCTGTTTGTCACACCCTGCCGGGAGTCTGCTGCAAGGTGAAAAAGTTTGCAAATGAGGTGCATTGTTTAGAGAGGCAGAGATGAAGGCTGATTGTAAAGACCTGTAGAAGAACCTTATGAGATTGGATGACAAAGCGGCGGGTTAAATTCATTGTATGTTTTTGTGGCTTTGTACTCTGATTCAGTACCAGATTCAGGAGGTATCAAACAAAGATAGTAGGAGTGAAGTTCAAAGCAGCTGACTGGAAGGAAGCAGTTCCTCATGCCATGCATAGTATGTTTGTGGACCTTAGTGCCAACAGATATTATGCAAGCTGAAAATCTACACCCTTTCAAGAGAGACTGGTCAAGTACACAGCAGACAAATCCAAAGGAAATAATTACAGACACATCCATCTCGGGAAGTATACTTAGTTAACTGGAGTCTGAGAAGATGTAAAAGTATCACACTTGCTTCTTCTTATCCTACATTTTCCTAGGGACCTGCATATGACTACTGCTGGTGACACCAGAGCTGGCACAGCATGGCCATTCTGCCTCTGCCCAAGTGAAGAGTCCAGGTGAGTGCCAGTGCTTGGCCTGGGACAGGGGTGCTGCAGGGCCAGGTGGGACTCTGTGAGGCTGGATGAACTGCTCAGGGTGGCACAGGCAGGAGCACAGTGGCTGAAATTCACTGTCACACAGATTTAGAATTGGGTGTTATTACTGGTACCAGGGCAGAGGTGCTGGCACTGGTACCACCCACCACTGCTGCCAACAAGCTCTGGCAGTAGGACCTTGTTGGGCACGGGAACCAAAAATGAGGTCTTAGTGCACCATGACAGCTATACCAGGCGCCTGCAGGAGCTACAGTGAGCTGATCCACCCTGCAGTTTATTGTGTTGAGGGTCATGTCAATGCCAAAGTAACTCAAAATGGAAAGCATGCCTCACTCCTTTACAACTTCATTTGCACTAAACTGCATTTTCTGTGATGCCCCTGCTGGAGGAGCAGCTCAGAAACTCATTCCTCATATACGAGATGCTGACTACATAGAAATAGATCTGGCACTACATTAAGCAATGAAAAACTATATATGGAATGTGAATTTAAAATCGAATTTAAAATGCAGGGCTTCAAAACCAATTCTTCTCCCCAGTCTGTTATAAATTATACAGCCTTCAGTATAAGCTTAAAGAAACAGCAGTTCTTGACAGCAGTTAACCTCTTTTTTCATTACTGGGGCTCTTCCAGTTCCTTCAGATCAATAAGGTTCCTATGCATCTTTATAAATTTGAGTAGCAGAAGTTGACCCCATCTTGCTTTTCTGCTGAAAAGTAGAAACAAAAGTATTTTCATGGATATTTGAAACAGGGAAATTAAATTCTCTCTTAGTTATACCACAAACAAAAGGCAAGAGAGAATGCTATAAAACTTGGGACATTTTTTACCCTTGAATTTCTTCAGATCACAGTTATTTTTGTAATTTCTTTTTACATTGCTTTTTGTAATCCTGAGAGTTTTTTAATGTGAACTGACTAGGTTAAAAGGTGCCTATATTTCATAACCTATTACAAAAAATACCCCTCTTTACTTTATAAAACTGACATTGCTTTTACATTTTGCCATTTACTTTTAGAAACAGCCAGGGTAATTGAATGAGGCAATCCACATCTGCTCTCCTATCCAGTAAGTTTCAAACCAAAATTTAATTCAAGATCTTTTATACCAACAGTGAACTTTTCATTCAGTGCTGTAAGGACTAACGTGGAAGTTAAAGCAAACAGATTGTTCACTGATCAATGGATATTTTAAAAGAACAAAAGCACAAGGGAAAATGTATATTGATTTTAAATTACTTCACAGATTGATTTTACATTTATAATCTGAGCAAATTTAATCTGATAATTTTCTTTTAAAATTAAGTTATACTTTATATTAGTATTTTCTATGTAGATACTTCTCTACTGGAAGAAGCCAGGGTAGTTATGTATGTATGCTCTCATCTTTTTAAGGGTTTTGTAGAAACTTTGTCACAGTGGATAGAATTATAAAAAGCCTATTTCCCAAGATGGCTAACGCTTGTATAAATCATTAACTATAAATACAGGTAAATGTACTTCAGCTGAATGTGTTAACTACTCAGATAGCTAAGTAAAAATGCAAGTTGCTACTGAATAATTTACAACATGATTACTTTTTTAGATGATGACAAGAAACCAAATGCAATGCTTTCGTCTCCTTTTACTAGGAACATCAGGAAAATCCAGAATATCCTTCCAAAGACAGTAGAGGAGCTTTTGACAAGATGCTGAAACAGTCAGACAACATATACAGATTTGCAACTAAATTTTGTTTACTAGCAGGGATTCTTCTATGTGTGGAAGCTGTTATGACTGCTACATCTATTTTTGGAGCTCTATGTTTCCTTCTGCAAGTAACATATCCATGGGGTTATTGTTGTTATTGTTTATTATTATTACTATTATTAATTCTGTTGAAATAACAGTGCTCTAACATCAGTTGTTGAACTACTACTTTCATAATAATCTCCAGGGTAGCTAACAGCAGCTTGAAACACCCATATCATTGCTATCTAAGAAGTGGAAACTGCAGGAACATTGACTTCTGATTGCAGTTCTGCTTTTAGCTGCTGTCTCCAGCAAGTCACAACTCCTGAATCCTATCCCTTACATTTTTAAATGACTCAGGAAGTACTTCAGAAACTTCTGAAATATGCAAACTGAAATCCCTCATGAGGTGGGTCAGAGGATAGATCCCTTTAAATTCTACCCATGGCACTGGCTCTCACTCTCCCTTTTCCAGGAATTCCTACCACTCTGTCTATAAGAATTTGAAAATTCTGGTGAAGGACCCATGTATGGAAGCACTTCCTAATGCACTTCCTAATGCTTGACAGATGGAGTTGGGCACTGCAGATTTTGGGAAGCACATGTGAGCATCTGTACTCTTCTGAGAGCAGAGAGAGCAGAACCTCCCTCTGCACGGCACAGCTTGGCCTCACTGGGGCTGCCTGAGGCACCTCCTGGTTGAGGTGACACAGAGGGGGTGATCACTTACCAGCTTTTATAAGAAACTTGTCACTAGCAACAAAACGGAGCCAACTGTAACCTTGGAAACTGCCGCGAAATAACCACAGAGAACTGAGCACAACTGCTGCACATCAGCATTGACATCAACATCTGGAAATTGCCCTTTAAGCTACCAAAACCCCCAGGGTTTCTCACTAAAGAGCTTTAAAAGGGGCTATCTAAGAGCTAGGAGCTTGGCCCATGGCTGCTCAGTGAGAGCAGGAGGTGTTCTCTACGTAGCAGAAATCACTGCCTTCACTGCCTTCCAAAAGCGGTGCTCCACTGGAAACACGACAGCAGCTCTAATTCAGGGCCTTGGACATATTTTCACCTTACCTGTGAGGTTTACAAGCAGTTTTTCAAAATTTATATTACAGGGTATGCATTCCATAAAACCCTAGAAAAAGCCCTTGACCCAGAAAAAACATATTAAACAAAAGAGCTGTAAGAGAAAGAAAGGTATATGCAGGCTGCATGCAAAGGAAATGTCTGTAACAGAGTTTGTACACCTTTAAACAAATCTCCTCACTTTCAGATAGCTGGGGTGGTGTTTCTTTTTTTCCCCCAATGCAATTATTTCTGCATTTCAAAGCTTTAGGATGTTCCCTAGGAGCACACCACCCACGCCCCCCAGTTTCAGACTCCCCCACTTGCTACTCATCTCAGTAGTCCTGTTAAACTTAACAGAAGCTTTAAAAAATTCGGAAGCACTTCCCAGCACTAAGAAGGACTCAGTATGTTTTGGATAAGAATATCCCAATGCTCAAGATTAGAAAACCTGTAAATTCTTCAATGTCATCAAGCAGTTCTGAACCTATTAACCTTTGCCACACACAGCCTCTGTTCCACAGTTAATGTGACTCCTACGTTTCCTAACCAGCAAAAGCCTTTTGTAAACACACAAAATTCTGGCAACTTCACTCATGAATGTGATTATTTCTTCTATTCAGTCATCAGGAACATATCCTATGACTGCCTGTCACACAATGGTAGAGAACCAGTATCTGTATTTTCATTTGAAAGGCCACTCCTTTCACATTTTTCTGTCTCTTTCCCTTTCTTCCCGAACTGCAAAATACCAGTGTCCTAACTGTGTACATATTTATTTGTAATATATAAAACACAGAAATTTTGAGTTACAATGACTGCAACCAGAAAATCAGACATTGAAGACTTCTTACAACCCAGTGAAGCATAGGCTTTTATAAGACTCTCAGTAAAAGCAAGAGAAATTAAGCAAAGTTTGGATCTGGTTTTAAATTTCTGCCCACGGATTTTAATACTTAGTAATACAATAAACTGTGGAATTTCACTCCGAAGACCCATCTCTATGCTGAATATTGTTAGGAATACAAAGTACATATGAACATGGCACATTAACATTGTCAAGAATACACGGCTCTGGGACACATAGCGCGTTATTTACTGTACTTGCTGAACTTTCTGAACTGTGGTAGGAAAACAGATCAAACAACAGGCAAAAGGAGTTGAGTTTTTAAGACTATTTCCTTAAACTACTTTTATACCGTAATACAAGAGAACAGGGAATTGTTTGAATAAGGATTTTATATACATATATAGCATCCTGTTTTTTTTTTTTTTTCAGATGAAGCTCAGGGCTGATTATGTATGAAAGGCAAATTATTCTCTCAACCAACAGAGGATGGTCTCTGTAGATCAGAATATCAACAGAGAACTGTGGTAAAATTCTACAGCTGTCAAAGACTACATTATACATGGGCTGTAAATGAATGGATTTCAGTTCTAAATTCAGACACTCTTTCCATTCACAGAAAATTAAACTTATTCTGAAAAGGAGAAATATCGAGTATTCACTCTCTTTCTAAAATTATCTGACAGCTTCACTGGTTAATGACATACAGCCTGTCATTCCTCCAAAAACCTGTGAAAACCACAGGTGCTGTGTCACTAATGCACCATTCTCATAATTAATAAAACCATAGGGATGGACCCAGCTTTATCAGAAACAGTAGCAACATACTCAAGGCCTTGTATCCTGCTCACTTATGATACATTGCCAGTGACTGTGACTAAGAAGAGAAGTGTACATATTAAGGATGCCTGTGCAGCTGAGTCCAGGCTATATATGCTAATATGACATTTTCTTAACTTTTGACTTCCAAGCTCTTCATCTATAATATTTTTGTAACAGATTTTGAAAAGGAGCTTATTTATCTTTGGAAAAGCTAATGTCCTTTCTGGGTCTTGGTTATGATTACTTACTCTTCTGAGGCTATACAGTGTCAAGAAAGCTTAGCTGTAAGCGTTGAGGATCACAGATAATATGTAGAGATAATCTCTAAAATGAATTTTCTTCTGCATACAAAGAAAATGGTTGCATTGCTTAGTTTATCAAGCTGTATTTGTGACCAGAAGTAACTCATGGATTCAACACATGCCTCTATTCAGTGCCGTGCACCAGCTACATTTGTCATGAGTGTTTTTCAACTATAGTTTGACCAAAGGCTTTAAAGCAATTCAGTACATATGTGATTCCTCTCAAAATGCCCATGTCTTCCCACAGTTGTAGCCAGATACAAAACAAAATGCTGCCTATTGGTTCAAATGAAGCAAAGAAGAATGTACATAAAAACTTCCTGCTTTGCTTTGTAAAATTCATACATCTTTTACAATGGATACTTCAGACTGCTTGTAACTTAGATGCAAAATCTGACATGGCAGCCACAAGCCATGCAGGGAACATCTTCATCTTCCAATGCTTTAAATGTGGGTCACCTTTCATAGGCAAATTCTATTCTATTGAATGTCAGATTATGCAAAATGCAGATTGAAGAATAAATAATAGCAGCTTATCTGAATGAAAAGGAAGAAATTCTCCTTCATGACACTAATTTCTATTTCTGCTTATCAGTTAATGTCTCTGTTCTGAGCAATGCATTTGTCCACACGCTGGACTGATTCTGAAGCACTTTCTATGCCAGTCCTGCCTGGCAAGGACATAGCAAGGTGACCCTGTCTAGACAGGGCTGTTAGGCAGAAAGGAGCTGCTGTCTTCTCACAAGTTTTGGTCAAACTGCCTTACAAGACATTTAATAAGGGTGAAAGCAGATGACAAGAGCTTTTTCTTTAGCCTCTGGCTTTTCTTGGCCTAGGGCAGCCCTTGAATTTATGCAGGCACCAGCTGCTAGAAAGGCTTAAAGAGAGGCAGAGCTGAATAAAGAATCTTCCCAGAAGGTGAACTCAGCCCTGGGCACGCTGGGGAACAGACATGTGGCTGAGCATATGTCTAGGTCACAAATTTGAAATACCAGGATTTCAGTTTCCTTTGGGGAAACTCTGGACCCAGAGGGAAAATCTCCAGCTGAACTACCAGGCCCTTCTCTCTCCCTTCCACCCCCAAAAATTAAACAAAACCATGCTTCCCCTGCCAAGGGCAAGAGGAAAAAAAAGAAAGATGAAGGGGATGAGGTTTGTCCCTAGCCACTTAACAGAGACAGTGTAGTCCTGCCCCCACATCCAACTAAAGACAAAGTCCAGGTATCTTTGGATGGCAAAACTTACTATAAGAATGGCCAAATTCAAAGTCCTTCTCCACTTTTGTAGCACATTTATACCTACACACACAGGAAGACCCAACTCAAGTATGACTAAAGTAAAGAATTTAGTTCTGAAAAGGTTGTGTTGGCTCACAGGATGTCTGCCGAGGGAGCATGCAATCTGTGTGTCTCTTTTTATACTCTTGACACCAGAAGAGAATAGAATGAGGGAAATTACATCTGAAATAGCAAATGTAGGGGTTTTGAGTCACCACCCAGAAGCATCTTTTTATAGATGAAAACTGCAATCGTTTTGACAAGCAAAGTGTAGTTGGGTGTTCTTTGTATAATTTGACTTAACTGGGTTTTCTTTTTATAGATCCCTTTCCTGCCCACAATGGCAATTTCCTGTTTACTGCCTTTTCCAAGTACCACATTAATTTGTTTTCATTTGTAATTAAGACATTAAAAATTACAGCAGTGTTCAGTCGTAAAAGCTGAATACTGTTACATTCTCTACTAGTAGAATTGTTTTGTTCTTACAGACAATGGAGAAGAGAGAGAGAGAAAGTAAAAATATTTATTTGTTGCATCACAGCAAGTATGTTCTCCTGAAAGAAAATAACCACGAATTTCTCAATTCTGACTTTTCTACTAGAGGTCAATTCTATTTACAAGGGAATGGGAATTGTTATTTGTGACTCTTTATTGCTAATGAGTTTTATGCGTTCTGCAAATATTTCTGTGAAATATGACATGCAATTTATTTTTGTGAACATTAGCACAAATAAAACTTGATGGAATGATATGTTTGCAATGGAAAGTGAGCAAGTCCAACCATACTTAAGACTAAACCATATTTATTTTTAAATTGAGTAACTATTCTGGAGAAAAAGCATTGTATAATATTACAGTTCCAATAAGAAACATCACCACTACAAAAAAAAGAAATGTATTCCAAATTCGACAATAATTAACTAACTCAAATGTGGAATATTTTCAATATTTTTAATGCTCTTATATAACTCAGCATTCATTTAGAGAAAATAAGATAGAAAAGAAAGCAATGAGACTGTACCTGCACTGCTTTGCTAAGCTCAGTATATTGTGTCTAATACTACTGGTTATGTAAATCCAATATTTGTATTATCATTTGTGAAAACATTTGATTCACTAATTGTGCAAATTTAGTAACTGTGTTTTTGAAAAGCTACAGTGTGCACAAGGTCCTCCAGTCTTAGTACAATTCAGTTTTGTTTGGCTTCAGTTTTCATACACTGGTTCTTGTTAAACTCTTAAATTACTAGTTTTAAAATCCTCTGAAGGATTAGCATATCCATTAGTACTGTCCCCAGGAAGGGGATCAGTCATCCCTCACTATCTTCTGCTTACTTAAATGAATCTAGCAGTCTCAATTTTTAAGGCATATTTTCCTGTTCTAAAATAAATTCTATCTATCAGATCCTCCTCAAATTTTCAGCTGTTCGCAGTCAACTGTTCCCTTAGATTTTCTCACATCCAAGATTCACTGTTTCTGTTGCATCATTCTGGGAGTGCATGGGTAGTTGCATGTCCCTTACAACGCAGAGATCTGTGTCAAGGTCACCTCTTTCTTAAATGTAATATATTTGGGAGGTAATCGCACAGCTGTGCAGGTATATTAAAGTACATTTGGTTTGTGATCTCAGTGGCTGAGAATGACTGCATCTTTGTTTACAGTTCCCATCAGTCTTTGTACCATCCACCAATTCCCTGATGGGTCATTTCCATTTATCTCCAGATCACTGATTAAAATGTGGCTTTGTACCAATGTCTATGAAAGTCCAATGAAATCACTCCCATCCAGGATAATTTCTCATTGGCAACAGCTTTTTGACATCTGTTCAGTACATTAGAATGTCATAAGTCACAAAGTCAGACCCCTTGCAATAAATCATAATGTAGCGTTTCTACCCAATTACATTCATCAACCAAATCTGCCATGATGTCTGAGATTTAAATCAAGTTTTATGACAAGAGTTTCTCTTTAGAAAGTCATGCTGTCTGAAATTGATTACTTTCTTGTCCTTTGAGTTCTTTATTAATTTAATTTCATTGGCAATTTCTTTTTTTTTTTTTTTGTCAGGAATAGGTGTCAGCCTAACCAGCACTTGGGACATCCTTCTTGATACTTTTAATAGGGAGAAGGCACTATATACTGCAACAACAGCTGGCACTTCATCACTGTTGTTATTTCATTTTACCAGAATTTACTCTGTTCCAAGATTAACTAGAAAGAGCATCAACAGACTTTAGATCTCCTTATCTAGGATTTTTGAGCATGTATTATAGAAACTATCTATTTAGAAATATTAATGCCAAGCACAAATTTCTGCAGTCCTTCCAAGTTAGTAAAAGACTGCAAAGTCTGTGTGTGAAATAAAATGCCTTATGATACTTTTGTCCAAATACAGAGCTAAAATATTTATGGTGCACTACTGATAATCTTGCTGACTAAATCTAAAGATGAGACTACGAAACGGAGGCTTTCTTTAACATTGGATGTACTCATCTTGGTTATTCTTATCTTTTTAATTTTTCATATCTCTAGAAACCACGCATATTTGTTCAGATCAATCTCTAATTTCTTTTATTGATTTTCTACTCTTGACAAATTCTAATTGATATTAAAAATAATCTATTTTTTCTTTATCCTGTTTGTCATATACTGCTCTCTAGCTCTGTTTTATGTCTGCTTTAGATAAATTGTAAGCCAAAGCTGCCTTTACCCTATTATGGTCAATAAAGAATTATGTTTCTTGAATAATGGATCATTACTATCTATTAATCCATTTTAAGAGTCCATTCTTCATTTCAAGAACTGTTTATGTAATATTTATATTTATATTTGAAAACGTGTAACACCTGTACTCCAAATTTAGCAATCATATTTTGTGAAAATATTCCTTCTTCATTGTGCTCCAGTGAACACATGATACATTTTGTACCATTTAATATTTATGTGAGCAGTCATGCTTGCAAAACCTACAGAATAAAGTGCTTTAGAAGGCAGGAACAAGCCTGATGGGTTTGGCCCATGCATTTCAATATTATGATCACTTTATGACTGCCTGCTGACATTTTGAAAATATTTATAAACTGGTTTCCTTACTAAAATCTCTAACAATTCAATTAAAATGGTTTTCTTCTGTATCTTCCTAATTCAGCCTTCTTGTAACTTCCATGAACAATTTAAGCTCTATACCAGTTACTGTCAGGACAACAGGCTGAGAAATTTAGTTAATACCTTATTCCAAATTAATGAAGATATGTGGAATTTATTAAAAATGCTGAGAAGTTAAAATTACTTATTATAGCTGCTTAGATATAGTTTAATCTATATATCTTTAGATAAAATAATTTATAAAAGAATTTAACTGTATCTTCACTGGAGATGGTCAGGGTTTGAGACAGATCTGGAGCTGGTTTTGAACTGCGAATCCTGTAACACTGAGTTTGGGCTTCCTGAGATTAGACAGAGCACACACGTAAATTGGTACCTTCAGAACTGAGTTTAAAGCTAATGCTTAGCATAGGGAAATGTGGCTGCCATTTCTCCTTTGTGCTAAACCCTATCCTCTGGTGAAGAGAAAAAGTGCAGCTGCATATTTGGTACTGGGTATAGTATTTCTTACACGGCTAGCAAATATGAACTCTGGTAAAATGCTTCTATTAATTCTATGGATGACAATAGGACCAGATATCAAAGCATTTCCTTATTTCTGCAGATGGCTGATGATCTCCAGTAGAATTTTTCCTCACTGATCATCTTTCCAGCTGTGCATGACCAGACAGAAATCAATGAGACAGGATTGCAACTCCTCACCAAATCCTTGCAGGTCCTTGGTGACTAAGTGCCATTTTTCAAAACTCTCCTTGAACAGACTACAAAGAACTACACAATAATGTAACCGTAGCTTCCGAAGCTCTTTGAACTCAGTCTGGATGAAGTACAGGGATCAGTAAGGAGCAGTCTGCACTGGCAGAAGGGTGAATTGGACGGCATTTCCCAACTCTGCCATTTCAGAGCCTCAGAAACTTACAAAAACAATCAGTGCTTAAAAAAACTCAGTCATTGAGTGTGAGAGCTCATGAGTGCTTATGCATATCTAACAGGACTCATCTACCAAGAAATGAAAACTTTTTTCTTGATTTCGTAATGCATTTTAATGTGCAGGGTTTTTAGTCATGCTTATCCACTACCAAAAGCCATCTATCTCAGAATCAATGCAGCTTCAGAACAATTTTGCTTACATTTTGCTGCTTGAGGTATCATGTACGGTGATAGATAGTTCATGACAGCATATTTCAATAAAGTGTCAAGACTCTTGGTCTGTGATGGGACAGCACACTATACAATTAACTGTTAATTATTAAAAGAAAAAATGCTTGCCATGGCTCTGCCACAGACCCAAGCAGGAGGGAAGGTACTGAGAATGGCATTGTGTTGCTGAACTTCATTAACCTATCCCATTTCCTAATCCAGACTGAAGCAAGCACTGTGGCTGATTGCTTTCTACAATCTAGGCTAATTTGTGCAGTAAGCAATTTGCGCAGCTCTCTACCACTGCTGCTTTAGAGTCAGAATGTGATCTAGCAACTTAAATTTCCTTCTCCCATTGCTATGCAAGGCCCACGCAGCAAGCAGAGAGAATCAAGCAGGGCAGGTTATTTCTCTTTTAATCAATTAGAATTTCTCTTTTAATCAATTAGAGGACAGACAATAATCTTTCTGCACACTGTGTTTAAAGGAAATTAAAGCTTTCTGAAGGATGAAAAACATATACTCTTACCATCTGAATTTCAAGGATTATAATTATCCACAGTCATATGCAAGTGAGATAAAAAAAGGAATCTTCCTTTGGTTTTAATAAGACCTAAAGGTGAAAACAAACTAATCTGCTTGGAACTGTAAAATAAGTCTGAGATCAATGACAATTTGACTGGTATCAAGAACATTAAACAGGTGAAAACAAAACAAGAAACATCAAAAGAAGAAGACTTTGCTTGTTGTTTCAGTTTTGAACCACTTCATACTACATGGAAGGTCCCCAAAATAAATTTCACACACCAACCACTTTCACTTGTGGTATCTGAGCTCCAAAATGGTCCATTTTGAGCTATGTTTGGATGAGATCATATCTCCAATTAAACTAAACACACACACATTTGCCAATTTTTGAGACAAAACAACAAAAGCCCTTAAAAGTTCTGACTGTGCACCTCGGGAAAAAACAATCTTACAGCCACTATCTCCACACTAATGCAACTAGGCTTTAGTGAACTATCCATTTGTTCTCTAGGAAGAAAACAAAATTTTGAAAGCATAGGACAGATTAATGATTTCCCCGTGTACTTGAACTACTGGATTTTACCTATGATGCTATTTAAATTTAGCATCTTATTAAATTAAGTCTCTGAGAGATGAAGTGACAACTAGAAAGTCTGTGATACATCAGAAGTAGTGGCATACCACGAAAAGCGTCGACAGCACTGATGTTCTTGGCAATATGAGAATTCTTAATTTACAGCCACCTTTCATAGTTTGTTTCAGTTTGATGCCCTCAACTAAGAAAAGATGTACCCAAAATTGCAATCTCATTTTATTAACTTCACAGTTTTCAGAGTTCACTGTCATGTTAGAATTTTCTTAAGACATTTGAACACTTGTCAGATATATTATCTTAGCCTTGTTGTACTGCACTATATACTAAGATGTCCATCCTAAAGCTGATATTGTAAGAAAGCTTCTGCTTACATATGTAATACGGGTACTACTCTGTCCCCATCACAAAGAATGTGCAAATGTCCACTTCAAAATGTCCCTTAAAGTTGATCAGTATTGCTGCAGATATATAAGGTATTGGAAACAACTTTGGGAGGACATATACTACAAAAATTGATATCTGTTTTTTAGGTATTGCTAAAGTAAGTTAAATGTCCTAAACATGAGTTGAAGCCAAGGATGTCTTTCAGTTATTCTCAAAACTGTTTTTTCCCAGTTTTTTCTTCAGTATCATTTTTGTTTTCTTTCTTAATGAAAGATACATATATGTTGGTTATGCAGTTTGCTCAGTTTCCAGGGCCACTTAAGAATATTTTCTTTGCAAAATAACAGAGCATTAGTTTGAGGTCCCTCCCTTTATTTTGGCCTTCATTACTTGCGAGGTAAAGTTATCCTTTTCCTCTTTGCCTAGTCCAGAAATGTGTGTGGGTAGGTAAGAATGAATTCAACACTGGTTTCATATTCTTTCTCTTAGCTGTAACAGGGGTAATAAAGACCTCTTCATGGTTTAAATTGATTTATTTGTATGCCTTACAGAGAGGACCTTTCTTTGAGAGTTGCTCCCACTGAGAAAGAAGAGAAGGAGGAAAAAGTTGAAGTGGGCACAGTGAAGCTGCGTAACACACTAGGAATTAGAAGTCATCCAACATTTATAAGAACAGTCTTATCCATTCAAATATTTTCTTATTTTGTGCTCTATTATGTACAGGCTCCCACATGGTCAAGTTATTTGACCATTTCTTAATTATAGTAAAAATGGGATGAAAATGAAAGAGTTCTAGCATAAGCACTAACCTGAGCTATTTATTTATTTTTTCTAGCAAAATGAATCCACATCTGCGAGCTGTTTATTTATTTTTTCCTAGCAAGATGGATCCACATCTGTCACTGCTTCCATAGGAATGTCAATTTGCAGGATGACAGATGTGCTGGTGACACCATTCTGCTATACAGGAAAAGATAATAAAAGATATCCTTCCCAAACATGTAAAAGTTTATCACCACTCTGTTTCATTTTGCATGTTTGTATACACTGGACTTCAGTAATTTTCATTTGGCAATACCATAAACTTTGAATTTTATAAGGCTGCAAAAATAGCTGCAATGTTTATATAAAATTTACCTAACTAATCTATCGATAAACTGAAGTCTCAAAAGTTCTTGAAGAATTTTTGAGATGTTTTCTCTGTACAGCACTTCTAAGTGAAGGTGACAAACAAATTAACTCTCAGTTGAGTTTGGGATTTTTGACAGTAGATTTCCAGTTTCATAGAGGCTTTACAGGTCCCAACAAGTAGCAAAACCAATCCATCATTCTAAAGGGTCGCTGCCGGAAGCTCCCAATTCCTCTCTTTCAAATTCAGTGTCTTGACATGGGCTAAAACCATGAGTAATGCTCTGCAATCATTGCAGTCTTGCATGGTTGAATCAAGCAGCACTTCCTAAGTGTTCTGAACTTTGGTCCCAGGACGACAGAGAATGGACTTCTCCTTCTCTCTCATTTTAAATCAAATATATTATAAGCAACTCAGACTTTCTCAAAACAATCTATTGTTTTCTTCCCAAATAGTGCACTAAGTTTTCAGCCTCTGACAAGACAAGAATGTGAAAAACATAAAAGCCTGACATTTTCCCCAGCATATCTATGAAAAGCAGACAGAAAATATAGCTGGAGGGTTTGGGTGGAGCAGACATACCCTGTGTGACTCTGTCTGACTTTAATATCTAACAAATGGGGCTCTATATCACAATTCTGTTGTTCAGCATTGATTCTGAAAGTATACGCTTCTTACTGTAGGCTTGAAGGTTTAATTTGCTATAGTTTTTTAAGTGTGTTGAACTATAACTCCATTAGATTGTTTATAGGTATTTTTCCATAGGTCTGAAGAGCTGTCTTTTAATTTCCAACAGTTATTTTTCTAGCCACAAGCTCAGCATGCACTGTAATAAATAGTAGTAGTAGTAATAACAATAACAACAACAATAATAATAATAATAGTTTTCTGAAGACGCACTGGAATACCCACCTCTGTTTCTAAGACTAAAAAACACCAAAAAATTACTGCTCATGCTACATTCAGTCATCAAAGCCTCCTGCCACAAATAGAGTCCTTAAAAGGTGAAAAATAGAAAAGGAGCCATCCTGTGGGTCTGGCATTTATAATTTAAAGAGATCTTTTCCAAAATTTAAGACTCTTGCCTCCTCTAAACTTGGTTTAAGATATCCAATCTTGCAGAGATAAAGGAGGCACCAGGTTTTCCATACAAGTGTTTTCCATGTCCCCAGAGATTAGTGATGGAGTAGTGTTCTTCATGCCTGACACTGCATATTATGACACGCAAAAGGCTACTCCTGTTAATATTGACCTGTAATCTGGTAACAAACATGTAAAAAGTGATTTAGCTCTGATCCACATGGCCACATGTCTGTGGATATCTGCATTCTCAGATTATTGCAACAATTACATATTTTGCCTTGAAAATGTCACAATATTTCCATTCAGAAATATTTTTTGTATCTGCCTTGACATATATCTGATTATTGCATCCTGGGAATATAAAAATAATGTTTCACCTCAAACTGTGTGAAAGCAACAATAAAGTTGGATCGCTCCACAAGGTTAAAAAAAAAGTATATTTTTTCATAGCATGATTCTTCCAAGGCACAATATTGAAAATTTATACTCCTTCATCTTAGTCGTATTGCTCCAAACATTCTTTTAAACACACAGATCTCTTTTTAATGTTTGATACCTTATCCCAGAGATAATTATTTAGCCATTCAGACTGGTCCTCTGATGGACTAAAACAAAGCAACACCCCTATTACTACTACTAGAAGAAAAATAAATACAAGACTGATTTTTCTTTGGGTGGTTTATCAGGCTCTTTTTCTCTTTTAGTGAGACCCTTAAAAAATCCCAGGTAGTCCATTAGTGCTAAAAAGATTTTGTTCCTTGATCTTCACCAATTGTATGCAGAATAACTTAGAAGTCATTGTTAAGTCCCCAGCTGGATAATGAACTGAGCTCCTCATTTCTTCCCACCAGAATCAACCTTCCTGACTCTATTCTTTTTCTGAGGTACAGTGGGTGACAAAAGGATATTAGCATTCTCATAGTCTTCTTTCTCAAGGGAATAATATGTGTTTTCATCCACCAAAGAACCTTTTCTCCTAGAACGGCTGATGGAAATGGTTTCAATAGAACTCTTGTATGTTAAAAGACCAACTCATGAAGTCACTCTCCGTGTTTCCTCACTAAAAATTTAACGGGTATGTGAACACTGCAAGTGCTACTAGCAGGAGTTGCAGCTTACCCTAAAGATACCACCTGCTTATTTAAAAACTGTGTGCCTTATAGTTTCAAAACCATAGCTATAAATTCATACATATGCTGAGCTGAAACCTGTAAAGAGGAGTAAGAATTTCCCAAGCTCAAAAACATCTCATCTTCTGCAGCATCCTTTTTAGATCCTTTTCCTTAGTGGGAAGGTCTGCATTCTTATAGTCATGGAAACAGGCTTGTGAGGTCAGTGACTGCCACTGTTGACAGATTAACTGAGAAATAATGAATTTCTACTGCATTGTAAGATGCTTAAAAAGGCATTTCAAGCTTAAATTGACCCAATTAAATAGACTTACTTATTTTATATGTATATTCTTCCACATAACTTATTTTAAAGAATTGAGTAACGTATCTGTTTAATTTAGATTATGTTTTTTAATCCAACCTCTTTGTGGCACTGCAAGCTCAACCTAAAATACCCTGAGTGTTTTCTAAGTTGTTCAAAATACCTAAGTAGGAAACTGTTTTCTTTGTTTCTTTATCGCAATAACATCTTAAAATAATTATGACATCTCTATATATCTCAGCAAAATAAGTACTTGGCAGGGGTTGCAGGGACTCAATTTTTATTTCCAGTTAATGCTTCCTCCTGATACAATTCCACCATTTTGAAAGGAACGATATTATTCTATCTAGAATAACCTATTGTGCCTGTTGTGTTACAGCCAAGAAATTAAACTTTTTCTTCTGCTGGAATCTAAACAGATGAGATATAGCTTGTCTCGGTATTACACACAGAAATAAAACACTTAGTATTGTACAGCAGCCCATTGCAGAGATAAAATGGTGCAATCCTGATAAAGATATAGAAAAGGAAAAGAAACATTATTTCATTGTGAGAGTGTTTTGTGGATAACAAGCAATAAAGCAATACTTATTTTATGTGCTATAATTACTGCACAGTGCAGACTGCAGTTTTATATTTTTTAGGTCTTTGTCATCTCTAACTGTCCTTTGTGGGATTTTTGTTCTTGTTTTCGTTTTCTTTTTTTTCTCTTCAAGCTCCTTTCTTGAGATTATCTTTTATAACTAAGTTTGGCTTCCAGTGTTTGGCCTCTGCTTTTCTTTGGGAACCTCTACTGTGATCAGCTCAAATAGCATTTTTACAAAGGTAACTCTAAAAATGTTTACACTGTGAAATTGTACATCTAGCCACACTTCAAACTATCCACACATATTTAAAAATACTATGACTTGGAAAGGCACCCCTTGAGAAGCTGTAAAAAAATGAGGAGCAAAGAGGGTTGGGTAGAGAAACAAAGTTCTGGGAGATCAGTAAATGTGAAGACATGGAAAAAGAAGTTTAGCTCAAGGCTAAACTTCACCTGTATGAATGGCATTGATGATGAATGACCAGGGTTTTTTTTTTTTACATGTTTTTAGAGGACAGCATATGGGGAACATCTAGGAAAATGTAATGCTTGATGGATTTTTGATAACTGCAATGCTTTAGACTCATTTAAGGATAAAATTTAAAAATGCCTTTAAAAATGTGTATTTTGAAGTCTTATTTCGAAGACTTAGTAAACAGGTGTGAATATGTACACTTCCCTCTTTTGTTTCTCTTGACCAGCTTGTGAGACAGATTGAATGAGACAGATTTATACGTTCTGGCCTGATAATAAATTCCCTACTACAGGAAAAAACCCAAATGTCTGGGATATCTTAGGAGATTCAGGTGAACACAAACAAGACAATCAGATGAAAATAAATCACATACATAGAGCTATGAATATTTAATCTGGGGAGAATCTTCCCCAGGATTGGAGGGAAAATATTTGAGAGTGTGGGGTTCAAATGGGAAATGTGACCCTTTTCACACTGTGGCAACACTCGCCACTGCGGAGGTTCTGCATAATCCTGAGCTCACAGCTGAAGACTCCACAGTCATGGACAGTGATGACTACGGCATTCTTATCTGAATTAATAACAGCATCAACAGCTTTCTTCTTCTAGATTGCTCACCTAACAGAAGAAAGTGGAGATGACAGTTTAGGTACAAAACCTGTTAAACTCACTGTATTGGACAACTAACAAACAATTGCTGATACTCCAATATTTTCATCAGAATATCCTGCTAATACGGTAAAGCATTAAAACACAAATATCTTTCCTAATGTAAATCACTGACTACTTCTTATTCGTTATTCTTATTCCTACTTGCTACTCATTTCAAACATGTGGTGCTAGTTGATTGTAATATCTGTGTGGCATTGCAATCTCATCACACCACATTTGTTCACTCTTAATCATCCTGCATGTAATCCGCTAAACCAGCTTTCTCTACTCATACCACAACTGAAATTTTAAACCCCATTTTGTATCTGTTAAAACAATCAGATGTGTTTTTAATAAACCTTTGTCATATATTTAAGGCAATAAGAAGACTGTTGATATGAAGACTGAACTTTTTTTCTTTCCAGGCCAGGCTATGTCCTAAACTCATCTTACTGATACTTGGGCAGCACGGTTTATAACCAGACTGTACTTTTTGCACTAATAACTCAGCATAGCCATGAATGTCTTCTAAACATTCAGAAGTTATCTAAGACCTATGGTATTAATTTCTTGATATTCCTTTTTCACAGATCCAGAGCTGCTTTCCAGTAAAGGTTTAATATCAGGTAGTCCTTTCATAATTCATGGCATAAATAGGTAGCAGTTAAAATAGGTAAGATTAAGGCATTTGAAAATAATTTTGCTGATACCTCATACATGTATTTAAAGAATATAATGTGTAAAGATAATAAGAAAAAAACCCTCTTAACAAACTTCATAGCCCTTACAAGCATTTTAAGCTCTGCTTTAAGACAGATAAAATGAGGTATAGCTTACCTAAGGCTAAATATTTAAACATGGGCACCTGACACTGAACACCTGTTTCCACATTTAAATTTCAGGGCTACGTGAATTAATATTTCTCAAAAGAAGGTGTTCTTGCAATTAAATCACTCTCTGGGATACTAAATATCTTATTTTTGTTTCCATTTCTCTTGGAGAATTTTTTTGCTATACCACAGTTACCAGTGGTACTGTTTTACCACACAGGCTGGCAACAAGCCATCTAATGTGAAAAATGCCTCTGCAAGCCAAAGTGACAAATACGACCAAGAAGCTATTGACAAATACCTACTTATTACAATAGTGAATAATATAGTACCATTTTATTTTGCCACCATTTGGATTTTAGTGACTATTTTAGACAGTCAAGTGAAAATACGTCCCTTAGTGACTTGTCAGTTTTATATGTTAACTGTAGTAGTAGCATAAGCCAAAAACTTTACATCAGGGCCTCTGTCTTGGAAACTAAACCCTATTTACTCTTAACAATTTTCCTCTTTTGGTGAAAAAAATTCAAGATTTAGAAGTATTAAAGAAGCAAGGAAGAAAATAACTAATATGAACTCTTGATTCTAAAATAATTAACGATTCAGCCAACTACAGTAATAATCTGAAACTATCAATGGCTTAGATAACGTAACAGTATTCACGCATTCTGAAGGAATACAACGGGTATAAAATTTTCTTCTTTTTCTGGTGTCACTATCAAAACGGACAAAAAATGTATAGCTATATTCATTCTACCCGCAGGCAGCTCTAACTGTGGTATGAAAAAGAAATCACGTATGGTAATAAGTATCAAACAAATGGTACTATAAAAGCCTATCCATTTATATTAAAATCCTTTTTGTGATCTGAAAGAAAGTAATGAAAACCCCAGCAAATACAGTTTACAAGCCTGTGTGAGGCTTCAGAACATATGTCACATAAGCTCAGACTCATCTATCATTAGAGGTCAGCAGTGAAAAAGAAAGCAGACTCCCAGAAGACCCAAAGAGAAATGTTCTTGAAACAGCAAGGTCATGCAGCAGTGTGTACTCAAGAAACACTGAGGTCTACCACATCAAACAAGGGCAATGTGTGTGCCATTGAAACCTGAAAGATGGTGGTGGTTAGCCTCAGCACAGAGTGCTGAACTTTTTCTGTCTAGATACATCTTGACAGCATTCTCCTTCGGTCACTCATGCTAAGGCCAAATCTAATTCCTTTCCTAGTTTGGCCAGCTCAGTTTTATCCTCACAGGAGACAGCATAATTCCAGTGGCAAAACAATTTGCCCAGCAATGTGAAAACCCATGTATTATGAAACGCAAAAAATATAATCATGAAATGACAACATCTGCTAGTTATGGAGAGTCCAGCACAAGGTGTGTGTACCACTTAAATACTCCTTAAATCTTTGTGCTAGACCTCCTACTCAGAAGTGAGTTACATGGAACGTTTTAGCAAAAGTATGAGAAAGCAACTGTGTAATTCAGACAGAACACCACAGAAATTTTGAAATGTATCTCTTTATTATTCATAATAGTTCAGCATGGCTAAGGTTAATGGTGGGTTTATCTTTGTGTACTTAATCAAAGGCCTGATTCAGCTTCCTTCACTGAGAACTGCTGAGCTGCTGTACAGGCACGGCCATGGCCTTGCTGCCTCAGGTTATGATTCCTCTGTTTAGGCCTACCTGTTCGCCTCTATAGTGTGAAATCATTTCACTGAAGGACTGAGGCTCCTGGTTTACTGTTCAGCTCTGTAACAAATGAGCAGAGACTTTGTGGAAAGTACTAACTCAGTTACTTTCTATTAAATACGTGACGTGCAAAAAAGCCTACAGATATTTGAAAAGAAGAAATTCTTTCAGTGCAATGGTATTTGCTCTTGCATCCCCTTCCTTTAAAGCTGAATGATTCACCTGTGGTGAAATTCTGAGGACTTCCTCTGCCTCAATAGGGTCCTAAAACACATCATCTCTATTTCCACTGAGGAAAATGGTCAGAGGCATAGAACTGTCTGTGCTTTTATAACCTTTCCCTTTTCTGTGGCATAGAATCCTGATCCACTTTGACAGGTTAATACACATCACTTATAGGCAATGTCACCCCTGCTAAGCTAACTGTCTTGCACTGAAGCCAACTTATTGCCCTGAATCAATTCTTTTCAGGGACAGAAAACCTGAAATTGAAGACTCATTCTTGTCAATCCTGTGCCCATGCTTCCTGAGGCTCTCATCCCACACAATTAAAACAAAAAAACCCCAAGAAAGTAGAAACGCTCTCAGGTTCACATGAAAGAAATAATCCTCGGCATCAGTCAGAACTCAGAAACTGATTGTAAAGAGATTATCCAAGTCATCACCCTTGCTACGGGCCATGAATTTTGGACTTTCTGTTCTTGCTTTTTGGATGTGTAAATTCCAAAATAAAGGTCTAAACTTTTTTTGTGAGATTTCAGCCACAATCAGCCTCTTAATGATAATTTGCTACTCCATATTTCAATCAAACATTCCTTTCCACTTTTCTTCTGTGTTACACATTTCTACTGGTACTTGATTTACAGCTACTTATTACTATCACTTTTCCATGTCAAACTGCCTTATTTTGGTAACTAAGCGAGGTCAGCCAGTTGACTCTCTTAGATAACCATCAATAATGTAAAATAAAGTATGGGATAGACATAAGTGAAACTTGATCTAAATATATTGACGTATGCATTAAGTGCTTGGCATCAGTATTAGCGTGGCAGTACACAAAGCATGACACAGTTATATTACCATAAGTAGCAAAGAAGATTAATGTGTTTTATCTCTTCATGTCATCATGCAGAAAATCACATCTTAATCCTGCTTTCTACGTGGGGCAAGAATATACTGTCAATTACTAATGCTTCTATTCTATTTCTTACACATTTGCTGGATTGCTATCAGTAGTAATACTGTAATGCCTTATTTAAGATTTTCTCCCATAGAAAAGCTGTTCATTCAACCTTCTCTCATTATAATAAATGCACTGTGCTTTCTCCTCACTTTGACCATCATAAAACTCCTTTCTCTTCCCCTCTTAAACCTAGGCATTTCTCAGATGTTGTCCTCTTCCGAGCCTTCATTAAATCTTCACCCTAGTCTTCTTCCTGACTGCTGCCATACTTATTCTCCCTCTCTCCATTTTCATTCCTTTTGGCCTGTGTGGGATTTAGATTTTGCTCACTCTTTTCTAATCTGCTGTCATTTCTTTGTTTCCACAACCCTGTCCTCTCCATGCTCTCTTAGTAAAGCTCAAGTTACTCCTTCAGCTTAAGCGACTTCTTGACCCTTTTTTACTGTTTTGGGTGTAACAGTTCTAAGGATTCTGTTCTTAATTTCCTTCCCTTTGTATAATATATTGTGGGGTGATTCAATCCGTAGATGTATATTTAACCTGACAATAGGCCTCCTTCTCTACTACGTACTTGCCTTTTCCATCCACACTAAATTTTTCGTGTATCTCCAGTCTTCTCATAGATTCTTAGCTATGCCATAAAGATAAATATGTTTAAATTAGAACTCTTTATTTTTCTCCCTACTGTATCTTTTGATTTCCATGGGCAAGAGAACTATATTTAGATGTGTAACTTGGTACTAACTGTTCATTTTTACCGCTTTCATTTCTTTGTGATGCTTTGAAGTGTTTTTCCTATTCATACACACATCTGGAAACACTTGATGAGAGCTGTCCTGGCTTCTGTTCTGGTTAATAAAATATCCTCTTTTCTTGCTTGCATTCAGATTGCTATTGCAGAGATCATCTACCTAACCTGTAACTTTAGTTATGTCCCTCTCCCTCTGCATCCTCCTTCATCTTTTTTTTTTTACATATTTAAGCAAAAGCTATCTGTCATCTTTGAAAGACCTTTCACAGACTATTGTTTCTTTACATACCGTCTGTCATTCACCAACACAAAATATTGATTCCCATCCTTATCAGTCCACTGTGATAATGTCAGCCTCAAACATCTAACTTTATTATTGCTTTCTACTTTAGTGCACTTCCAGCTCAGAAAAGCTCCCTATAAATAGCTGCATAGAATTTCTTTCTCCAGTTTCACATCCTCCACAGTGAAGCATCTGCTTGCTTTAATGTCTACCTACAAAAATACTTGAGAACAATTAGGACACTCATCTGCTGAGATTCCTGTTTGCTGTCCTATCATTTCTCCCATACCTTCACTTCTCTGTCTCTATCTGTTGTCTTGTGTCTTGTCTTTTTATTGTTAGCATGTTTTTTTTGACATATTTCATATTGGGATTTGTTCCTTGGCTATTCCAAATAAATTGCATAGCAAAAAAAACCTCTGAATGTCTGAATACAGGTATGAGTTGGTAGCAAAACCATATTTGAAGTCAGAGGGAGAACAGAATTAGATTAATGAAGTTAAGAGTTTCAAACTCAGTATTACACTTATGTTTTCTTAATTCTGCTTAATCTTTAAAGCTCCTTTCAAAACAGTTTAAAACTGCAACCAACCCAGAAAGATGGATTTATTATAAAATGCACAGAAATAAACTTTTACATTAAGATATAAACTACATTCAACAAATTAATGTTCAATTTTAAGAGAGACATACTTAAGTTATGAGGTAAAAAAATAAACTAAAAAAATTCTCTTTTCCCTTTCCCATCCATTCTTGCAAAATCCTGCCAAAGAAACAAAGTAGTTATCAGCAATTTCCAAAAAAATGTTATTCCAATATTGGCAAATGTCTATCACTATCCTTAGTAAGCCTGTAAAAGACATTGTTCAAAATCTATTGCTGTATTCTTAGAAAAATCAAAAACTTTCAAAAGCATCTTGACACACACTGGTTCTTCGCCCTGAATGACCACGCTGAGATGCCCAAGATACTTCCCAACCAGACAACAGAACAAAAAGCACACAGGTCTATAATTAGGTATAAATCCTTTGGCTGAATGAAAGGCTGTTATTGAGCCTGAAAATGGAGTTTGGAAATCCAGAGTGCTGTATGTGCAATGCTACACATTATAACCAAGAACATTAGGGAGTCTATTATACAGTGGCAACCACACGCCCACACAATAAAAGCAGTGTGCTCGTGTTGTCTTCCCTTTGTAACACTTTTTGGAAAAAATCATAATAATAAAAACATATAGAGCAATTTTGAGCCAGGAATTCAAAGGCTGCAAAATCATTATCTGACACAGGGAAAACTATCATATGGAAAATTACTACCTTTAGTATTACCTTGAATGCTTGAAATGCTTTATATAAAAATGAGAAACATTTTTTTCTTATTACTAAGTTTTCAAAAAAAATTTTGTATCTGCAGTACCATTATACTAGAAAGAGGTGCATTTAGCTCTACGGTGTGCCAAGCACTCAGATGCTCAGATGACAAACAGTATCAGCCATTCAAAAAAGTCCTGGGAGTCTGGCTTACTGTTGGAAACTTCAGTTATTTTCTTCAGAATTTAGAAATAGCCATTCATTTTCATTATCTTTGTAAAAAAGGAAGGCTGAAATTTTAATTAGTAGAGTTAAAAGAAATGTAAAGCAACCTTTCCACACTAATTCACCCGTCAGCAACACATTATCTAGCTGTGCTTCCTACAGTCTTTGTGATCCTGTCATGTTACCAGGGTGATATAACTTAAGTACCACAAAACAGTAGCCTGCCTATTCACACCCACAGCATCTTCTTAAACATATGTAAGTTGCCCTAGCACTTCACAAAGTCTGAATCAGAAGAAATTATTTATTTTATTCTTCTCTATTCGACTTAAATCACATTGACTAGACTTAGTGACAAGAAACACAAGGAACAGGACTATCATGGCCCCACAGCGTAACTGGGACTTTGCCCCTTTCAAATTTAAGTCACAATTTCTCAGAAGTACAACAAAGTTGTCTCTACAAAACATTGTGATAAGGCCATGCTGTCATTTAAGTAGTGGGACACATGTTTTGATGTTTTTCGAGGCACTCTCTACAAGTTACTTTTGAGCCATGAAGACTGAACAAGCATCAGAAAAGGAATGGAGGGAAAAAAGTCAGACCTGTTTCAGTTCTAAAATTTGTTTTAGTGGCAGAGAAAGGTCTACATGAGTTTTTACTTTCTTTGTTTCCAGCCCATACCCTTTAGAAATTACTTCTAGTTCAGCTTTCCCTTTTAGTTCTAAGGCAGCAACTACAGGACAGGTAGAATAAGAATATCTCTCCATTAAGAGATTCAGATTACATTTTAACTGACAAGTCAGAGATGAAATTATAAAAGGAGGATCTTTGACTAGTTATTTAAGTATATCTTTCAGCTATGACGATAACAGGTTACCAAAAAAAAAAAAAGCATAAAAGAGTAAGAGAGCAATATCCACACTGGAGCTGGATATTTGGATTCACAAATTATTACTGGCTTAAAGTTAATCAAATTCATGTATCATGTTTTTCTTGTAGTGGCAGTGTGCCTCTTCTGAGTGAGTGAAAGGAAGCTGGTAGAGTGGTAGGAGCAAAGGAATTTTTGGGACACTGCAGCAGGAGATACTATCTTTACTATAACACACTCTTCCACCCCTTTATTATACCATGAGGGTTCAGCCTTCAGTTGGTATTGAGTTCTCAGAGGCACAAAGCTCTGAGATTTTGCTGCAGAAACCAAGGAACTTTCTGTGTTTTTTTTTTTGTTTGTTTGGGTTTTAATTTGTTTTTGTTTGGTTGGTTTTTGTTTTAAATATTAAATACTTAGAATACTTTAATATGGAGAGCTGAATGTTGCCCAGCAGGTCTGAAATCTCAATGCTGTCCTGCATTTCTGGAGCCAGATCTTCAGCTGCTATAAACTGATATAGACGTTCTGTTTTCAGTGAAGCAAAGCCAATTTACATCACCTGGGAGTTGAAACTACATCTGGTAAAGCATCCTTGGATCTTGGATACATAACAAAAATTAATATTCATTCAACAAATAGTTACTGTAGATAATTAATAACTGAAACACTTAGTAAATTTTCATCTGTCAAGTGGAGAAGAATCTATTTCAGTTCTATATCAAATAAGCAACCAGTTTCAAACAAAAAGTATTTTTCCTTGAATAAATTCTTCATTTATTTTTGCTAAGCCTCTTCAAAAAACTGTTTGAAAATTCTCTACTAAACAAGATCTAGGAGGGTAAATTAAAGTACTAAGCGATGGATAATTTTTAATATAGTTTTCCTTCCTTTTGCTCATATGTACTCCTGTGTGATTATATGGTTGACATTCTTCATGAAACATGCTGAGGTCAGAGTGAGTGAAGCTTTATGAAATTAAATAGAAAGACTGTATGCTATCACTTTCTCATTCAGTCCACAGGAAACCCCAAGTTGCATAGCAAGCAATGGTCAAAGACAGAGCACTAAATCTGATCAGGTTCACAAGCACCTTCGGAATGGAAACACTAGTTTGAACTCCTGGGCAAGATGTAAATATATACATTTTTTAATTCACAGCATTCAAAGTAAAAAGAAGGACAGTTCCTGTGACTTGGCAATCTGTAAGGTACTGTGAAAAGCGCATTCTTGCTGAATGGATCAAATCATCAGCAAGACTGAACATCTCCCACAATTAGTTATACATATATGAAACAAATGGAGAGGTACACAGTTTTGCTTTATCACGGATGCTGCAGCTTCACATTCACAGGATACAGAATTCTTTTAGGACTAAGAGATTATTTACTTATTTATTTTGCATTTCCAATGGTAGAGTAGAATTTCTTATCTGATTTTGCATGCACTGCATGGATAGTATGGCATATGCTTTCCTATTAGGGAATGGTTAATGACTTTCTGAATTAGTCTGAAGGCCTATGGCAAGGAGTGGATGGGTAGTACATTTGACCAGTCATTAAAGTGTCTTTTGCTGCAAAGAAAACCCTCTAAGCCAAAATGTTTCCTGGGTCTCGCATTAGCAGGCTATATGACCCCCTACACCAGAGTTCTTATGCAGTAAGCAGCTTTTGAATATTTCTGTTAAAATTGGAGAAGGAGATGGGAAATGCTCTTTTCACCTTGTTGCAAGCAGGTGACATATCCTGAAATCCAAACTGTATGCTAAGCACTGCTGCAAGGATGTTTCCAGTAAAAAAAGGGGGTTGCCCTATTTTCTGTAGATAGAGGTAAACTTTACATTTACTAAAAAATATATTTAAAATTACCATTTTAATTCAACAGGATAAGCTCAAAATCATTGCACTTTTAAATTTTTTTCTGTTCATTCAGAGCAGACTTCTCCCGTGGTGCAATCTAACAGATTTGAAAAATTCAGCAGTTGGTATGGGACACACAATGTCCACACTATTAATGTTTCAGGAGCTTTATTTCAGACCAGCTTTAGTCTGTCTTGTGGACTGACTGCTCATTAGCAGCATGAAAGCATGATATAAGCTCCTGGACATCATCCTTCAGTTTAATTTCTTCAGGACAAAAGGCCAGCTGATGTGCCCTGAGACCACACTATGATGTGAATCAAAGTGCAATGAGTGGGAAAAATCAAGAAAATTGCTTAAAATGGACTCTTCTGAGATGAGAACACTAAGGTCAACACACATTATGATATTCTGAGATATTATTACTTTTAAACAATATTATTCCTACTCTGAAGTTTGTAACTCTTTAAAATGAGAAGGTTCCCCCCGCTGCTCCTTTCCATCATTATTCATCCTGACACTTTGTGAAGAGTTTTAAATTGACCAAATATTTAACTCAATGAGAGAAATAAAGAAAATATATTTTTGTATCACTGTGATATTCTAAACACTACCTTTTAAAATCTTTCTGATATGAAAAAATTAGATGAGGACACAGAAAATTATGAAAACTGTTCGCATGCAGCACCCCAAAATCTGAAAGGAAAACAGTCTAATTCTTATATTTTGATTATGGATTAAATCTGTTTGTTCAAATAGTTTGTCATCTACGCGAGCCAGGGGACCAGCATTATAATGGTATGGTTCAGCCTGGCTTTGAGCCACAAAGTGCTGCCCAGAACACCAGAGAGCTGTGAAGGATTAGCTGGTAGTACATAAACCACTTGCAATTTAGAATTTGAACCTACTGATATATAATTTTCTCACTACTTACTACACCATAATCAATGATAAAACAGGAAATGATGCATATATTGTAATGAGATCAAACTTCATTTAGGGTCATAACTCAGATGCCTAATTCTACCTAACTTTGGTGTTTAGAGCTTCCAATTAGCTAATTCCAGATGCATTGATTTAGACTAGGTTTAGATAGAGATCCCAGTAGATTTAGTTAAAGATTAATGTTCACTTAGTCCTTATCAGCTGTGTTCAATTTATTGTCTACTTTGTTTCACAGTTATACGAGACAATGGTATGTCCATTGTCCTACCAAAATGAGAAAACTGCAAAGGAACCCATACTGTTGTGCAGATATTTTGTGAAATGGCTCACCTAGGAACTGTGCAAGGAGTGTCTAGTTCTGGCCAATACCAGCTGCTTCTTAAGAGAGAAGAGACATAATTCATTTTCCTGTGGCTCTGACTTATCCTGGAAATTTCTCTTTTGGCTTCTGATCCCATCTTTTAGTCTTAGAATTTTTTTCAAAGCAACCACAGATCAGGCTTCCCTGATGCTAGCATTCTTCTTCAAAGAAAAAGTGAAATCTTTCTGGAAGACACAGTTGTATTGTCTTGTATATCTCTGTTCACCACTCAGGTAGTTTAATTTCTTTTTCTCTCCCACTGCTTGTTAAATCATCAGGATGCTGCCTGGTCTATGCTGGCAGTTTCATTGACGTCCATGTAGCTCTGCTAACTTTCACCTTCTCAGAATCAGGCACATGACAAGTCCTTAAATTCAGGACAAAGAGCTAGAGCTCTGAGTTGCACAGCAAGGGCAACTCACCCATGTGTATTGAAAGCTTTCCTTTCTCAAGGATAAGTGTGAATGTTGTGAGCATGAATTTTACTACTGAAATGTTGATCTCCTTGATTGTATACCAGAGATACCTAAAACACCTTTGGACTTTGTTATTCAAACCCCTAAAACTACCTCACATATTTCATATTCTCACTAATTGCTTTGACAGCTAACAATGGGGATGTTTTCAGCAGAATTACTCTATGTCACTTGTTCTAGAACAGAAGGACAGGGATGATTCCGCTTCCTCAGCCATCTGAAAATGAGGTGTGAGAAACTGATTCTTTCTCTTGACTCACCACAGCACCAGGTCTGCACTGCAGGGTCAAGGTATCTACATCTACAGAGGGGCTATACTGTGAAAAGCAATTCAAGCAAAAAATAGATTATCAACCACATAGCATTTTAGCTCTCAGTATGTGATACAGGAACAGACAGCTGTTTGGAAACTCCTTTTTGCCTTGAAACCCTATTATCTACAGCACCACTTGATGCTCCTAGATGAATGATCTCTTGGCTGACTCTGACTCTGGGTGGAGCTGTGCCATCTGAACACATGTGCCATCTAAATTACTTGGACAGTATTGCAAGAGGTTCAGTGCCAAGTGACTGTAGGTTTAGACAGGCAGCATACCTAATATTGTAAGTGCTGGCTCCTTTGTAAGAAATCCCATTCTCTCTGACAATGCTGAAAAATTGGCTTTCCTTTCCATCCAATATGTGATTGCACCTGTTGGTGCTTAACAGAGATCCTCCCCCTCCAGCCAAATCCTTGTAGCAATAAATGACCGTTCAAATGGTGTTAAACAAGGAGGTTCCTCATCAACCTTGGAAATTAAAATCCCCTTTATTTACATATTAGAAAACTAAGTAGGTTCAAAACTGAAAGGTCTCTAGGGACTCCTCAGTACAATCACAAATTCTCTTTTGGTATGTCTGACCTCACTGTGGCAAGTCCAATCAAATTAAACATTTTCTAAAAAACACTGTGGAGTTTGGTATCAGGACACCATTTAAGGAGCCACGCCTAACATGCTGCCTACCTGTGTTTGTATCCATACTTACCCATAAAATCTGGACAACTACCCAAATTATGTTTCATTTGTAGATATGCTGCCCAGAAGAGATGAAAAATTGCCAACAATTCAGAAAATGTTTGACTGCACAGAGTACTGATGGGAAGAAATACTGGCCAAATTGCAGGCACAGTTCAGGGAATTTCCTGCTCTACAAAATAATTAGCTTATTAAATCACTTACTGGAAGGCAATCAAATACCAAACTCTATCTTCCAGTGAGGACCCAACAAAGCTAAATAGTGTGGTTACTATCACTTTGTTACCAAGGTTGTATATGTTGTGGCTGTATTTAGGTGCAGATTTGCAGGAAAAAAAATCTTACAATATAAAAAAGAACTGCACTGCTAGAAAACCTTTCCTTTTACCTCTCCATCAAAGTTACAGATGTATCCAGCCTTGGATGATTTACAAACTCAGTCAATTAATGGAGTCTTTGAGTTAGTTCTGCTTGGATTTGGAATAGAAGTCCCTAATTAATGATCAATAAGATGAACATCTGAGGGACTTATTCAGGAAGAGAACAACTCTGTGTTGACGAATATGGTACAAAACCAACCTCTTCAGACAACAGATTTTTCCTTTTTCCTAGGAAAGCTTCTGGATTATTAACAGCGAAATTGCTAAAGACAAATCTCTCCTACTTTTCACTACTGAGGGATGTGTTTAAAATGAATGTAAAAAAAACCAAAAACGTTCCTGTGTATGAAAGTGCTGCGGTCCCTTGTAGGACTTACAGAAGGCTGCCACTGCCATGGCACAGGGATCAGCTGTGAGTGCCAGACACAAACCGCAACCACCGCCACTTCACCACACTTGGTCCTGACTCCTAGCAGGACATGCCACAAGAACAGTGGAATGAACTCCTACTTCATGGTTGTGTATCACCACCCATCACACACAGGAGAGACAAAAAGACAAAATCCAGATGTCAGCTTACAAGTTATTAACTGAAAAACTACCGGGTGAGCTAAGGTGAACTTCAATTCAATACAAACTGGCATACATTATCCTTATTAAACAGTGGGACTCTCAAGGAAGCAAGGAGGTTTTTTAATTCACTTAGATGATGCTTTTCCTGAGGAAAAGCCAAAAGCACTTAATATTCCAACGCAGTTAATTTTCAGAAAGATGTATTCTTTCTCTTTTCAAAAATATCAAGTATGACTTTTAACCAAATACAGAAAAATAGCAGTTCTGTTTTTGTTTGGGAGGATTTTAAGTCATACTTGTTGATTTAAACAACACTGTTTACATCCAGACACTCAAAGGCAGTTAAAGGACTGATCATCAGATATCCCATTATCCACTAAAAATTCACTAGAAGTTTATTTTCTGCCTGTTGGTGGAATTTAAATATTACTACAATTAAATACAATTTTTTTTCAATGCATTTCAAGCAATTCTGTTCCACTTTGCTATGCTTTTATTCACTGCTCAACAACATTGCCTTTTAGGAATTCAAGGCACAGTGCAGCTAATGTTTTGTACCTATTTGTTTTCCTGGGATATCTCCACAGGGAACTGGGTACATGGTATTGTTCCAGTAGGAATTTTTGTTTTGCTGTTTAGATTAACGGAAATTTATATATGTGCCAGGGAAAACAAGGTCAGAGAACTGTCTGTCCCTCTGGAGGAATGGTAAGCAGTATGGTAGTTGCTTATTCCTTCTAAAATGAGCATCAGCAAAGGAAAATTTTTAGAAGTGATGAATAGAAAAATATCTTAATCTGTTTGCACACACAAACAGACACACAGACTCACATTTTATGTATGAAAAATTGCTACCTTTGAAACAGCCACAGTAGAATAATTTCTCAAAATGAGGATACTTCAAACATCTTCAGCTTATCACCTCAATACTGTAAATTTCTATTATGTTCTACAGAAAGGAATCTTAACAGGCAAGTAAAGAATCTGCTTTGCTTCTTCCTTAACTCTCTCTGTTTTGCCCGTAATCAAATAATAATCACCAGAAAGACAAACTGACCACCTAGAAAGAGATAATATATCCTGGGATGGCAACTTCTGTAGCACCAAAGTAATTTGGGAACAAAAGACACATTCAGGTTCAGAAGGGTACGTGCTTCCAAATCTCTTTGACGCTTTTAAAAATCCCCTGCTGTTTTGGTTTTATTGTCTCAGAGTTACCCAGGCAATTCCACTCACTGCAATGGAATTATTTGTGGTTCACAGTGGAGTACATAAGAGGAATATGATACCCTTCATCTCTACATGACAAAAGAACTTCCTCTTTTTCCAAGGGAGGGTTTTTAATTTAAATCGTTAGACTCAGAAACAGGAGTATGGAACCCCTGAGGCTTTGAACAAGTTTCTTAATCTTGCAATTCCAGGCCTTTCATCTATAAAAACTGGAGTAATACTTTCTCTCACAGTAACAAATAGCCATTAATGAGAGTGCCTGCTGCCTCCTGCCATGGGACAGGTGTTTTACTGACAGGGCCAAGAAAAGAAAAGGGATTTCTTACCAAGGCATTTGCTCATAATGCCTACAACAAATGCTGTAATTCAAATATATAATGTATTCAAAATGTGGGTTGAATAGAAATACTGTTTCGGAATGTAAAACCACCGTATTACTTGGCATTCTATTTTAATGTAATTTTCCAGTTCTTAATGTTTTAGGGGACATGCACATTTTCATATTTTTCCATTAAGAGTTATATTCTTACTAAAACATACCTGGCCTTCACCAGTGGGAAATGTATTTAGTAGCTCCTAACCCAAAGCAGATTCTTGTGTTACTTCAAGTTTGAGATGCTGAAGCAATGTGATAGGCCTCGCAGTTCATCTCCTACACGAGGTTCAGCAAAAACTACCTTGGCACTATGCCTTGGTGGGCACACTGGGTTGGCTTTTGACCTGCTTGCATTGCAGCTTGTATCCCTCCCATTGTCTCACTGACACATCACTGAGAGGGATTTCTACTTAGACATCATAAACAATTTATAACCTAGAGATGTGAAGCATCACCTATGTGAAAAGAGCCCCATTAGCTCAGTAGTTACTGTCAAGCAGCTGGTATTTGGATCAGCTCTCTTCATAGTCCTCTTTTTCTTCCAGAGTGGTGTGGTAAGCACAGCTCATTGCCTCTGGCAAGGAAGACACTTTCCTGCATGTCTAGCAACACCACAGAAGCAGAAGCTTTAAGTACTGTCCCTCCCAGAGCCATGAGAAATTGTAGGGTAAATACAGTAGCCTTCTAGCATAAAAGGAGTACAGCACTGTACAACAATATTGAATCAAATTCTTTAGCAAAGCAAACTGATAACCATTGAAACTTTATATCTTGACTATTCAAAAACTTTTCCAAACTTCCTATCAAGATTCAAGATGACAGAATGGAAGATATTTTGAAACACAGACATTTAAAAAATCTTATACTCCTGAATTCAAAATTTTAAAACCGGGGAAAAAAGCTTCATGTTTGGGTGCAAATGAAGCCATGAAGTAGGAGCAGGAATAACAGCAGCAAATCAGTCTACCAGCAGAAGCTGGATCCTTTCTTTGGGAACTCTTCTAGTTAATCTTATAATTCAATAACTTTCGCCTACATCAGTGAACCATCATTCTGCTATTTATTAAATTCTTCTGTAGTCACAAAATCCTATCAAGGTTCTCCTTTCATTTTAAATCTGTCAGGCTTCATTCCTAGTCCCCACAGACCATTTTTATGATGATAATACTGAGAAGTCTACATTAAGTGAGATAAAAAGAAAATGGAGAAATCCTTGAAATCAAGCAGAGTTCATCTTTCTTAAACTACTGCAATAACCTACTGTACACTTCAGCTGAATATTGTTTGTAATATCTTCCCTTGAGTACTGCAGTAGTGTTGGAAACTAGTACTTTAGCAAATTGAGCAGAAAATGTAGTATTTCTTTTGGCTCTACCTTCAACTGATATAATGCAGTCTTGTTTGTCTTTTTAATTTAGCTTTTTAAAAAGAAACACCACACAAGGAATATTTGCTGCATTGCCAAATCCAATATATAGCTACAGATTGTGACACAGAAATTGCACCTAGCTGCTCCGGAACTAACTTAAAAAAGCAGCTCCTCCTCTCCTAGAATATAATGGTGGTGGAGTAATGGTAGTCTCTCCCAGAGATCTAGGGCAAGGAACAAGAACTCTTACAAAAATGGTTTTGTTGGAGGGATGAAGACACATCAAAACACACTTTAGGCCCTGTTAAGAAAAAATATTTTCCAGTCTTTGTTAACAGAGTGGAACAGCTATTAAAAAGTACCTTCCTACTCTCCAGCCTAAGTCCTCAAAATTCCTCAGCATTGCATCTGACCACTCTTATTTCCTGATTCTTTTTTCCTGATCTCTTTCTTTCCAACAATCCAACCCCAGGACCAGAACTGTGCTCTGCAGTTCATGGGAAAGGGAAGTTGGGCCATGGTCATACTTGTCACCACTTTTCCAGCTGATCTTGCTACCTCTAGCAGGTCTCTCATGTCTAGCCTTGTACGATTAATAATAATGTGAAAATAAAGGGAATATTGACCAAAATAGAGAAAACATAAATATGTGCAGGGACAGTGGCTTTTTTCGTTTTCTCAGTAATATGGCTTTCAATACTTTTTTGAAAGTAAAATTTTGAACTATATCTTGTTTATCAAATAAACTATAAAATTAAACTGAACTGATTTTTGACCAAACTAAATCTTCCAAGAAAATATGATAAAATCCCTGAATGACCTCTTTATGGTTCAACTAATAAAACTAGATTTTTCCAAGGGTTTTTGTGTACTTCAAAGACACTGTAGAAGAGACTAATGCCTGTTGTCATCCTTGCACCACAATGTGGTAAATAATGGTCAAAAACATTTTTTCTGTAGGCTGAGGTAAAGGCAAGGGAGAAAATGTCATACTTCATTAACCCTCCAGGGAACTGCAGTAGGTTCTTAAGAGAATTTAAATACAAAACCAAAGAGATGAACCTTGAAAAAATATGCATGACTGTTAAATAATGTAAGCAAAATGGGATGTCTTGAATGCCTAATGCTGCAAGAAGTGTTTTTACTTGATAGAGCCAAGAAATTTTTCAAGATAATTTCATCCTTGTGTAATTCTTCACTGTTTATGACCGCTAAAAATTACCGCTTTGACTAGAACAAACAACTTCTCAGGGAAAAAGCTGAATACTTTGCATTCATGGATTGGAAGCTTTCACTCTTTCAAGCTGTCCCATCATTGTAACCACCCATTTTATGGTGTGCAAATTACCAGACTTGATGAAGCCTTGTTGGATTCCATTTGCATAAGACAATTTGGTGTAAATATTTCAAATAAGTTATATAAAAAATACTAAATGATTCAAAACCATTGCCCAACATGTTTGCAGTGTATTTATAGATCAATTACTCCATGAGCAAGAGATCTTTGCACAGAAGAAAGCTCAGCTTTAGTGTATACTACAGTTTGACAATGAATAAACAGACATGCAAATGAATTCCTGACACTGAAGTCTTGAAGCTTTTGTACAAATGAATCCACAGACAAATCTGAATCCACAAAAGAATATAAACACATCAAATGGAGGAAAAAAAAAATCAAGGATGCATCAATACGAGCACTGTAATTTGGAGCAAAAATGCACTTTCAAAGCAGAACTCCTTGCCACCTTCACCTACCGTGCTTTGGTTCACATTTTCATTTTCTTACTACACTGAACTGAAAGATGTACTCCAAGACATCACTTAATGCCATATGCTGCTAGTGGACATTATGTCTATAGGATGGATTAGAGCTAACCTGAAGCAGAACTCCTACAATGTTAGTAGTATGGTATTTCATTTTGCAGATCCATTATTGCAACTCCATTTGCTAATACAGACAAAGCGTATGCTGGCAGGACTGTGAACTATAGAGTACTCAAGCAGGACAAGATCCTCTGCAGGCTTTGAGGAGATTCAGACCTCAAATCGATATGTGTTTCAGTCTTAAGATTAAACTTCAGTTTTATTACATACTGCAAATAAAAATTACTTCAGGTTAAGAGTCATAATGCTGCCACCTGAAGAAGTTTAGATGTGAGCTGGAAGTCTGGATTCACATTTTTGTCTTGGAGTCTCATCTGCTCTTTCACTTTCCAGTCCTGCATGAAAGGAGAAACAAAATCTTGACCATACTCAACCTAATGAGAATTTTGCCACTGACATCAGTGGAGCAGGGGTGTCATTACTAAAATGCATTTCAGTGCAGTCCCTATAAACCATTTTACAAAGCTCCTTCTAAACTGGAGTTGAACTAAGTGAAAACACAACACACAGTCATCTAAGAACACATCAAACAGCATTTTTAAGAAATTCCCCCTTAAGATTATTAAGCTTCTAAGTGTCCTCTGCTCCATGAACATTTGAATGCCTAGTACACTGAAACATCTAGACACCTCCTCTTACAGACCTCAAGTAAGGATATCAAGTATATTAAAGTAGAAATATCAGGCACGGTCATATTAGTTCCACATCTGAAAGGAAAATTTGCAAACTTCTCATCAGCTACTGATGGCAAAATACGTTCAGAGTTCATGCTCTCTCCCACCAAAATACAACCAGACTGAAAGAATTTCTTAGGCTGCAAACTCTCATTACTTACATTTATACACATTACTATTTTCACAAGCAAGAAAGTTGAAATAATGTTTTAGAAGAACCTTCTCTTACGCACTGAGATAACATGGTATAATATATAACGCCAGGCTGCTAAATCCAATATCATTGATGGATTAACCACCAAACATTAATAACTCTAAGTAAAAACGGAATAAGAAAACCACTTTCATTTAGAAGCGGCTATTAATAATCCAGTAAAAAAGCAAAGATATTTTCTATATGCTGCATAAATATGGAAAATTGACACCCTACAGGCTGCAAACATAAATTTACAGGAAAAACAAACCCAAACCCACTTCTTTTGTCCTATATTTTGTCATGAAATATATTTTGAATTACATACATCTGTGCCCTAGAGGTGTTGGATCTAGATGGTTCAAGGAACCGTCCTATCATCATTAGGTCACTAATGCAGCTCTAGCCAAAACACTAAAATCTGATTTTTGCTCAATAGATTGCATGGAATGGATTGCTACTCTGAATTAATTTCCAGAGGACAAGGGTTCATATTACAAGTACCAAGCACACAGCAGAGAGACCAAGAAAAAAGAAGAGATTTGTGACTCAGCTAATTTGCTCATTCTAGAGACAATCTTCAGTTTGAAGCACTAGCACGCTGACATGGCACAGCCCACTATTTTGTGCATGACTCTTGTTTTCCAGAGCCCTCCATTGACAGTGATTACAATGGCGGCAACTATCTTACTAGGGAGAAACAAATTTAAAGAGACAATAATCCATTACCTTTAAACCAGATATTAAAAAAAGAACTGGGATTCACTTGTAATTTATATCGAAAGGAATACAAGTTCCAGTGATAAGACAGCATTTCTCTACTACAAAAATCAATTAAAAACCCCAGTACTAAGTAATGTTCATTTGACTGAAATTCTGCTTCTTACTGACCATTATTTATGACAAGATTGCTTCAAGAGGAGCACAAAATTGACCAGGTGGCATCAAAGATGCTAGAATCCACTTTTGTTCATCGATGTCAACATCTAAACCTACATGAAAAGCAAAGCATAGCCTTTACTAATTAAAACCTGGCCACTATACAATATATCATGATTTGTTAGAAATCAGCAATTCAGATTACTTCATGACTTGTATTCTTCCCTTCTTTTTTTCCTTTCCCTGAAAGCAGTGAATCCATGAAAAGATCACTGTCAGTAGATCATTTCATAATAAGGAAGTCCAGGTTTATAGCATGCAGAAGACTAACATAAATACCAAAAATATACAACAGTATATTTATATTAGGATCAAAGGACAATTTCTTTAAAGGGTTTATTTCAAATGGGCATGCCCTGAATTTGTCCCTGTAAGGACATTTAATTTAGTATTTCCCTTTAGTGACAGGGTCATGAAAAAAATTAGATACTCTTCTCTACTTCTTCTATTTCTTCCAATGAGAAAATTGCCTTATAAAAAGAGTACTCATTTCACAATTTAACTAGCTTTCTTCCTTTATGATAATTACAATTTCAGTTTTAGGTGTTTATTTTCTTTTCTCCATTTATATATGGTTTACTATCTCTCAGTATATTTAGAAGCCACTTAGAAACCATTCTTATTGCTCTACCACGATTTTGCTGTCTTTAATACATTATTATCCATAATAATAATGTATTTAGTTTTAACTCTCTTCAGTTTAACAGAAGAGTAGTTTGATTTCTTATTCTTTAGCAACTAAAAGGACCAGCCTTTTTTTTAAGGGATCAAAGACCAAAGATCAGATTCTGTGTTTTTGTATAAAAAGATGCATTTGATGACGTTCCATTTTCTACTGTTCACTTAACTTCCCTTTCATATGGTCCCAGCGATAGAAGCATTAATCTCCACATAACATCGAAATTCTGCCTAAGCATATCTGAATAATCTTATCCTACAGAATTTCTGGGAAGCAAAGTTTTCAGCAAATTAATATATATGCATGCTTCTTCATGTCTTTCTCCCTAGTTGGTTTGGGCTTGACAGAATTTATTTTTAGCCTGTGCTTCTCCTTATCCCACATCTCTGTCCATTTTCTTGAAAAAATGTACGGATAAGTACGCCTTCACCCACAGACACACACAAGCTGTAAGCAACTCACAGAATTACTGTAATTATGTTACCAAATAGAGATTCATTTTCTGGGCTACAGATATGTCAGAGAAATTTAGATGCGAAAGAGAAGAAAGTAGTTTGACAAAGCCTTTTTTTTTTTTCAAGTGGAAATGCAGGTAAATCAACAAGCATTTAACACAGAGGTACATTTAATGCAATACTTTATACTAATAGCAGGAACACGTAACTAATCTTTACTCTTTGAAAATGTGGGATCTAAAAGTCCATTAATAGTACTCCCTAGATAACTTACCTCTGATTCTCTACATTAAAATGTGAGTAGCATCAAAAAGATGTCCAGTTAAGGCTCCAAAATAGTAAGTCAAGTTTGGATACTAATATAAGTGGGAACAAGCTCCTTTTTATCCTTTGTTAAGATTTACGATAACTGGCTGAAATTTTTAATATTTTTAATATATTCTAAAACATCCAAAGTAATTTTTTTCCTGTCAGCTTATTGATGTATGTCCATGGCACTCCATGCTAGTTTTCAGCAGTGTATTTTTCAAATAAACTTCCTTTATTTTTTTATATTTTGTCTATTACTCTATGTTTTGTGTTTGTATATTGGATGAGTAAACCCTTTAATTCTCTGCCTGAGAACTGAACCACTCTGAGGATGTTCAGTCATATCAACTGCCTTCAGTGGAAAAAAGTAACAACTGTTGCTTCCCACTGTCAGACTCTTAGGGGACAAAATAGCTATTGGTGATAATAGTTATATACTAGATAACAGCTGGGGTAATCCTGGTTCTGAGTCTCCTGGCGCATTGTAAATGAAATTGTTCATTGACTTCCTACCAACTGTATCAATAAATGACATTTGTGGAAAAGGTTTTCATGACGGGGCTGCCTGGTCTTTCCAAGAGAAACTTCATCACAAGGAATGGCCTGTGGATAGCACATTCATGGTGATATTTTGAGTCCAGGCTGAGTTAGCAACACACACAGACTCTTCAGTTCAGGGTGTTTGCTTCACGGATGAGTATCAGTCATAGGGAAGTGGGTGAACAGCAACACTGAGAGGTTGGGCTTGCATTCTCCAAGGCACCTTACAGACAGGAAATATAAGGGCAATTCCTTGTTTCAGTAAGCTTAATGCAGTACCAAGCATGGACTCCCACAGTGCCATTTTTGCAAACTGTTCAGACTTTATCTACAGTGTAAGGAGCTTTAATTCACCTTTTAAATAAGGTTAATTCACCTTTTAAAAGTGCAGGGCATTAGGCATATTTTTTACACACAGGCCTGAAAATCGCTGCAGACAAAAAAAAGCAGGTCATTCAAATGAATTAAATTTCAGTGCCTAAAGTAACTACAGGACAGGCCAACAGGCTTGAATAAAGCTGATTGCCAAAGAGCTCAGGCTGCTTTGTAAATGCAGTTCTTTAATAGATAATAGAATGTGTGAGTGTACTAGTGTGAGTGTACAAGCAGAAAGTGTTCTACTTGGATATTACTTTTAAATTTCCAAAGGGTTTTGAATAATTTCTGTGATTTTATTCAGGGCTGCTAAATGTGTTACTAACTTGGAACCTAATAATAGTAAAGTTTACCTAGATGTTTTAGCACCAGGAGCTGCCTGATTAGTTTTGAGTTAAAACAAATATGTCTTTGAAAAGCTGGGGAACATGATTTACCTGTAGTCTAATGATTCAAAACTCATCTTGTCAATAGAAGTACGTGATCACTCATTACCAAAATGCCATCATCAAAGCAGAAAATATTCTTTTAAGCTATTCAGCAGCATAATAGTAGCTTCCTAATTAATAGTAAATTAACTGCTGAAGACTGTACTAAGTCATATCCAGAATAACAAACCTTTTTTTCAACAGGAAAGATTTTTTTTTTCAGTTATCTTCAGAAGCTCCTTAAAGAACTGGTGCATGATGAGTAGACAATTATCACTAAATCTTGAGAAACATACTTGCATAATTTCCCCTAGACTCCTGACACTTCTTGTTGATTGAAGTTAATTGCTTGTGTGACCTCCTGCAAGCCAAAACCCAATTCTACTTTTATAAAGGGCACTCTTTATAAACCTGTTCTTTTCCTGACCACATAAAATGGGAATCTGGTTAAGCTCATCAAACAGAAAAAAACAGAGCCTGGAAAGCTTTATAAAAGAGTTTCTCACATATAAATAACTAAAGTCCAAGTTCTCATCACTAAAATTTCTTTTCATTAAGTCTTTTAGAAGCAGAGAATATTTCCACTACAGAAAGTAGAACTGAGTTGTGAAAACTTTCAGAAGACACAGAATGTTTATCCCCCTCTGCTCTATGAGAGCTGTACTACTGCCAGTGCTGACAACTGGAGCATTTTCCCGTCTCATAGAAGGTGGCAATTGCAAGAAACAAATATTCAGGGAAATCCAAGCAAGTTTACAGTGACTTAGTGATTTAATTAACTTGATTTTACAATTAACTATGTCATGATATGGTGTGTTCCAGCTGAAGGAGATACGTGGTTCTAAAAGATGAAGTAAAAATTAGTTCAGTGGGTGTCTAACATGGAAATATGTGACTCTCCAAATTATAAGGGGTTTTGTATGTTTTTCTGTGACCTATAACACTGTCCAGAATATCAGTGGCACTGAAGGTGGTGACTGTCTGTTTAACAAGCCCCTACTTTCTTGTTACAAGATTTACAAAGGGCTTCTTTAAGACAGCCTTACAGCCATTCTCTGTATACCTGTACCAGGCTGCCAGCCTGAAAGAGGAATGCTTTATTAGTACACAGAGACAGGACATCTAACAATGGAAAAATAGCCTAAGGATACTCTGCAAGCTTCTGATTGACTCAGTTTGCACTGAGGTCAAATACCTACTCTCAGCCATTAGCAGTTGGAGTTTCATTAATCTTCTTACCTCAGAAACCACAGGCAACTCTCCTGGAATACAGTAGCATTAGCAATTTACTATTCTTTTATCATGGCTTAAAGTATTCTGACTGTGATAGCTATTCTTATGTCTGGGTTTTTTTTGAATGATGTTACATTAAAGGCTAATATTTATTACTCCCCATTTTTGCCTCTGCAGAGGAGTGAACAAGCATGGAGATTTTTTTCCTGATCCTTGATTATTACATAATTTCTGTATATTCTTTTATATTCAGAGACTCTTGTTATGCTGTAAACTTTATTTATCTGATAAACTAATAGCTGTGACTTTCCAACTTGCAATGTTCTATACGTAGCATTTCTGCAGCATGTGTGAATAAGCAGCAGAAAATGCAACAAAGAAGTCAAAATAGCAAAATCTCTAAAATTCCCAGTTAATAATCCAATAGCATTGTTAGCTCAGCTAACTTGTCAAGTCTGTATATTTTACCATGTATACTGCAGATTCAATTTTGATCTCTAAATTAAATGTTGAAAGAAAGACAGTTATAGATAATACTTTCTATAGATAGCATCCATTCTTGGGAATGGATAATATCTATCTTTATGGATAGATAAATTCATCTACTTTCCTCCTCTTTTGAGTTCTTCCCTGCTACCCCCCTTCAACTATTCATTATGCAGCTTTTGTGAATCATTTATTGGTCTTTGAATCTAATTTCTTATGTTGGAAGAAAGAAAACATTTGCAAACCACTCTCTTGAATTTTCTTAGTATCTTCAGGAGCTACACAGGGTTGACCTGGCTCAAAATGAACCATAATAATCTACCAGGGACCATTATATAAGCAAGAATCAGGCAAAATGCAGAAGCATGTCAAAGGTCCTCCTCAGGGCATTTCCCAGTTGTTTTACATTGCCCAAATACTGCAAAGCAGCAAAAAGTTGAGGATCTAGTTCTTAGCTATTAAAATCCTGATCTCTTAAAATATTTCCGTATCTGGTACGACAGTTAAAACATTTACCAGAGTAAATCCCCTAGGAAATCTGTCCTGCACAGTGTAAGTCTTGAAAGAAAAGAAAGGGAAATAACTAAGCAGAAAGCAAACTAACCTAGATAACTGGAATAACATGTTACTGTAACCCACTTGCTTCCTTCCCCTCTCTCCCCCTCTTCTGGTCATCACTTCCTTTCATCATGCCACTTTCAAAGTTTTAGCTCTGAGGCAAGGATTCTAACTTTTCCATGGTATTAGTGACAGAGGCAGCCTGTAACATGGAGACAATTCCAATGCAAGAAGTATAGAATTGCACACTGGAGTTGTAACTAGGCTACTCCAACATCTGCACAGTGATAGAGGCCCAGTGATGCTCAGTCATCCCCTAAACCACTCTATCTAAACTGAGTTCAGATACAATTAGGTGCAATGAAACTGAAGCTCCACCAGTGAGACATATATTTGCACCTATGTAAATGTTGGCCAGATTAGATAACAAACTATCTAACAAAAAATTATCACTCCATCCTTTGTGCTTTTTATCTGCCTGGTTTTGGTTTTTTTTTTTTTGACTGATAAGTGCTTTATAACCTTTTTAATGAAAGCAGTCAGTCTGATGCTACTTGTGATAGGAGATCTCTATTTAGATTATGTTCATGCATTGAACAACAAATTAGGCCCATAGATACTAATGTTTGCTTTATCATACTGCTTTATCTGAATTAGGAAGAGAATTATCACCCCACCATGTGAAAGAGCATGTGTTCAGCTCTTTCTGGTAAGTGAGGCTGAGCAGAAGTTGCTGTGAACAAATGCAAACCAACAACTTCAAATAGTTAAAAGGCTTCTTATGAGACGCTGCTGAAATGCAACCTTGGGAAAAGTTGATGCAGGTACTATATAATTCAGGGACTGTATAATTCCAGTAGCTGTGCTCCCAGCTCATCCCTGTTTCTGGCTTTGATGCAGCTATTTTTTCAAAATGTGACCGGAGTAGGCAGAAAATGGGAGAACCAAGAACATGAACAGCTAGCACTCTATGGCACAAACTGTGCCAAATAACAAATAAAAATTGCCAGGTGCATTAGACAGAAATTTCTCAGCAATTTGGAAGACTTAACAATCTTTAGTATTCTAACTTTTCTCCTTGTGATGTAAAAGAGACTTCAGGAAAAAAAAATATTTAGCTATTTAGCTTTCACAATAGGTTTTATTCCCTTGACTACTAGATTTAAAGAGTAATGTTCTGAAATATTAACTCACCAACAGATTGAGAGGTCTTTATTTTAACACTATTAGCACCTCAGGATATTACTAAATTTATTCTCTAATAATAGTGATTCTTGTTCAAATGCACAGGGTTCAATTTGTTGCCCTGCATGAGATTTAGGAAAGAGCAACCTAATGACTTTGTTTCTGTTGTCTGTCTCTAGATTGCCAAACAGTGATTATGCAGTCACGTTAATTGTCTCTGCTCATGAAATGGCAATATTCAATTATGTTCACCACTTGGAAATATCAATGAAGAAAAATATACCAAAACCTTCAAGTATTCATCCATTTTTTAACAAAAGTAAATTCCTAATGAAATAAATAGGAACAACTACTGATTAAAAATTGAGCAGTGATTTTTTTTGTTTTGTCTTTGAAGATTTGACATTTTTCAGGTGAGGAAGGTTTCTAATCTTGGTCAGATATGTAAGTAAAACAAGATCAAAGATAATTTAAAATTAGAAAAATCTTAGCAATTCTAGCAAAGAGAGAGTTTTGACCACCACTGCATACTAAATCACGTTCTGCAACAGTTCTACTAGAGTCAATACAGTTCCTGTTAGTGTATGTTACTGATAACATAAAATAATTTATGGCAGTGAAGTCAAGGAACCCTATTCACAAGCAGGTATGTGATGTAGCGGCCACTGAACCAACACAAAACTTGCCACACATTTAAAACTTATAAGGATGACTCAAGATATCACCACTGTAAATAATGCCACCAGAGCCTAACTCTCGGGAATATAATTACCCCCTTGAAAACACTCAGCCCAACCTGTTTATGTCATTTTAATCTCACGTAAACTCTAAAATTATTAGATGTAAAAACATCTGAAAACCATGGGGTCTCAAACCTTTGAGGTCAAAGACCACCAGCAGCCCCAAAGTGTCCTATATATCCTAAATTTCGAGGGGCAAGCACTAGAATGGCATTTCTTGTGAGTCTGCAGCCCAGCGATAGCAACTGCCAACATTCCTGTGTAGCGCAGTCCCCTCACTGAACATGAGTGAACTACTCTGTTCCAGCTGTTCACAACATCAATGGTCCCCAACCGACTGTTCATAGCTTAAGCTGTGCTTTTCTTTACTAAATCACAGCAACTTCTAAAAGTTCCTGCTTAGTAAAGGAGTGACATGAAAGCAGGAATCACTGCATGACTTTTTGGGATCCTGGAAAATAACTAATTGTCTTCGTAAGGCTTCCTCTACAGTCCTCAAGACACATCAAAAAATTGCTAGATTTCTTCGTTCTCAATGTCTCAGTGACAATTTGTCTTTCCCAAGGGTGTGTGACTTTAAATGGTCTTTTATGATATTACTCTCCCCATAATATTCCTTGTTTTATTTTTGATAGGTTTTAGTGAATTCAGAAGAAAAAAATGGCTGATGTTACTACTTCTTTGACCCAACAAACTTAAAAATCAGTTAGACAAACCCATTATACCACAGCATATGCTTCATGAAGTGGGTGTTTAACACTTGTGCCGAAGTTCTCCAAACATATTTAGAATAATCCCCAGTCAGTTGACTAACATGAACCAAACAGGTTTTATTTCCTGATAGATTTTATCCCACCATGTGATGAATATCTTTTCCAAATAAAAGGCAGAGGCTGCAGCTCCCAGCGCATGGAGCGCCTTCAAATAATACCAAGATAATTCTTGTTTATAACTCTCTGCCAGACTGGCTTTGTTGATATGCTGAGTTATCTTAAGATCCTATTATCTCTTCTCATGCTTATCCTTTCAACAGAGACACTTGCTGAGAACATTATAGTTGAGGGAGAGAATATGCTATCTTTCTGTTCAAGCCATCTGTCTGTTTTAACATGGCCTCTTTCATTTACTCCTCTTTTAAGTTTTTTAGACACCTTTGGGATATTTACTGGATAGACAGAACTGCCTGAAAGCCTTTTTGTTTGTGTGTTTTTTGAGTTTTGTTTGGGTTTTTCTTTGGAGGGATGGGGATGGAACCTGCTGAAATTACAGAATAAATAGTTTTGCCATTCGGTGTTACTTGATGATGTCAGAGAAGGCAAAATCCTTTTCTACATGCTGAATCAGGAAAGCAAATTTAGCAGGTGTGAGTTATATTCACATAGTTGATTCAACCCCAGCAACACTATTTGTGAGTTTGGCATAGGCTAGGCAGATCAGTTGCGTGGATTCTCCTTTTCCGGCTATGTTCACAAGAAGCAAACAAGCATGGGAGCAGACAACAAGGAGACAGCGGTTCTCTCTTCTGCCTGAGGAGCCTTGAACCTTCATCTCTCAGAGGAAATTCCTGAACACCACTGCGTGTTTGGATAACTCTCCTTGAACGTACTTCAAAGACCATCAAACGAACAATGTTGGAGAAGTGGTTCCTACCTTCTAGAGAGAGGAGAAGCTGTAGTTCCTTTTCCCCCATTGTTGATTTGACTTAAATCTAGCCGAGAATTTCTGTTGCTTTGTTTATAACAAAAATACTCTACAGAATTGAAACAGACTAGCTTGGGCCAAATAAAACTTTTTTATATGATATGATGTTGTTTTCTTTTGGTGAATTGAAGTCTTTTTCATTACATAGCTGAACCAAAGGATCAGTCATTGATGTGTTCCCTTTACTGATCAAAGGATGGGAGTAAGAAATTCAGACCCAGAACACCCTTTAGAAAGATGATACATCCCTGTCCTCTGATTCTCTTGTGCAAACTGAACACCTTGACTCAAAGGGGAAAGCAAGGAAGCAAAGGCCTACAAAGGATAGAGCTGAGTCTATTGTATTTTAAATTCAGTAGTATTTAAACTGAAGCTGTCAATTTGTTCTTTTGTTCTTTATGCGAACAGAACTACATTTACCAGTGAGGAGTGAGAGACTGAAAATTGTCCATTGCTTTATACGTCATGGTAAGAAATATTATCACAAAAAAAGAGTATTATCTACCTCAAATAGAAAATAATCTCAGGAAAATCAAAAGCAATCTCAGTAATCTCAATCTTTTTAGTTTCAGTGATCCATCTTTAATGGTAAAATAATGAACCTTTTGGATAACTATTCCTTTAAAACTGTCACAGAAGTGCTGTGAGAATTGCTGTTAGAGAGAACAAAGGATAAGCTGTGTTAATAGGGAACAGTTTTGGGGGGAACACTAATTTCTAGGAGACCCTGAAACCTTTGATGTCTACAAGTATCATCAGTTGCCACACACCATGCTCTGAAATTAAATATATGCAATTATTTCCTGGATTGTGTTTCCTTAAAATACTGTGACTTTATTGCTTAGCTGAAATATCACTGAAGCACGAACAACTTTGATCACAGGTCAAGATGAGAAACAACAGTGCAAGCAGCGAGTTGCAAAGTTACTGTGTGGTTCAACTAGCAGATGGCTTGCTTTCCGAAAAAAAATCTGCCAACTGGCAGGAGAAACGTTAGACTGAGAAAACAATATCTCAGTTTTGTGGAGACAGCTTCCATAGTGGCATTCCTTTTTATCACGAGATGGACTTTGTCTCACTGTGAGCTTTCAGCTGCAGTACAGGCAAGAATTTTTAAATTCACCCCCTTTTTCACACACACATACACACACCATGAATGCCACTATAAAAATTCTCTAATATTAAATCTTCTATTAATATGAGTTTGCTTACAGTCTCTAAATTTAATAAATCTCTACCAAAGCTTCAAGTTATGGGTTCTCAAATAAGTTTTAACAAAGAGGAACAATTTAGTGATCTGGACATGTGTAGTGTCCTAAGTGTGGCCAGTGGTGAAATTCACTGTTAAAAAGTCAACATCATTAGGAGAGCATTTTGCTGTTATTTCAATAAGAATTCACATGCAACAATGAATGAAGAGAAAATATACATATATTACTACATTTATTGTGGGAGCTATTATTGGCTTTCAATGATAAAGGCTTACATAAGAAAATGTCACATCTCAGACACTGAAATATCTTGTTCTGCACATCTGCTTATCTCTGGTCCACAGTTTAAACACAGCCCATACTCCTTATTGCTATAAAGGAGACTGAAAAGTAAAGAACAATAAGAAAGATCTAGGAAAGCAAGGAGAGAAGATTCATCTGAGAATATTGAGAATATTATTAGTACCATACAATATATTCATAATGAGCCCTTTAGAAAAGAGCAGCATTTAAACTCTGAAAAATCAAATGGCTAAATTTACACAGCTTAAAAAAAAGAAATTGTCACTTGTATAACATGTGTGAATCAGCAGAATTATCACTGTCAGTAGATCTACTGAAAATGAGATTTCTGGAAGAATGGGAATTCTGTGAAAGGGTACCTTTTGCATACAAGGTATGCAAGAGGATTTACCAAAAACCTGAAAAATTCCTAAATTGTTTCGCTTTTTTTTTCACTTTCAGACTCTAAACTTAGAATTGTTTGACAAATAGCTCTATGTTACTTCTCCTCACATACATTCTCACATCATTTTAGTTTGGAAACTCAGTTGTCCTCAGTAAACTAAGATTTCCTACTTTCATTATTCTCTATTTCCTCACTTCAAAAGCAAAATGTCTTAAAGGTGACTTAAAGTTTTTTCTGTGTATAACGAATAACAAGTCTATGCTCAGCTCTATATGCCTTCACCTTAGGCATTTCCAAAGACAAGAGCAAGAAGCTCCACTAGAGAAGCAGTTTAGCAGAGAATGTTGTTTATTCTTATCCAGCTTCTGTGCTGGGTTGATATAGCTGCGGATGAGGAGAAAAGGTGATTGCATCTTCCACCAAATCATGACCCAGTCACTTCTGGGCCAAGCTCAGACACGCTAAAGTTTCAGTGAGGCTGCTTTATCTCAAATTGACTTTCCCTAGTGCTAATCTGATTAATCCAGTTTTACTGCTGTGAACGGATGGATTAGTATAAAGAGATCAGCAGGGGAGTTAAGAAGATACCCTGGACTATTTCAGATTCTCTTCTATCCATTAATTTGTAAATCCAAACATACAATCAAGTCAGGAGTAATTTCTATTAGAAGCTATGGAGTACTCAAAGTCAAAGTAATCATATGCAGTTTCTGAGTTCTTTGTATTGTGATGATTTTTTAGGTATATGTGATATCTAAAGTTTGATCTAAACACAAGAGCAAGTAAATAAAAGCATGCATATTGGAAATATCTACAGACTTACCCATCCGCATCCCACCCCCTCAAGTTGTTAACTCCAAGGACTTCCCTTTTAGGTTACTGTACCCTGACACCTTTAAATCAATCTTGTTGTGTTCCTTCTTAATAGAGTATCAATGCCAATATATTGATGAAAAATGCATGAAAAAACATAATTAGCACAGGAGAAAAGACATAGGAGAAAGTATATTTCAAATAATGGTATACGTTTCTCATGTTCGTATGGATTCAGTGTATTTCCAATATGAAATCGCTTGTCATATATTGCAATAAGATCTAAGACGTAAATAATGGTTGGGATGGTATAAAGTCTCCCATATCTAGAACTTGAATAATATTTATAACAAAATACAAAAATGATGAAAAAATGTGCAATATGTTGTTGTGCAGGAACATCAGTTATATAATAGAGCAAACGCCATTCAAAGTGGAACTGTAAACTGGAAACTGCTGGAGGCACAGAGTCCTTGTTTTTCTTTCCTTCACTTGTGACTAAAATAGGCACATATATCTACAATTCAATATTCATTTCAGTTCATGAAAAAAAAAAAATCCCTCATAATATTTACACTAAACTATTTCTGGTATGTTTTATTTTTCTTACTTGGTTTATGGGTGAAATCATCTATGTCCGAGTAGGTAAAGGCACAAAACTCCCTGATACTTTTGTCATATTTAAAAAAGTAAGTTATTGTTTGGTTTCTTTTCTTTCTGTAAAGTTTGCTGTTTATTACTGCATTTATTGGAAAATTTCACATGTAAGACTGAAATATATACTTACATATATTCAGTTACATATTCACATAGGCCTATAATTCTTAATTCATTAAGCACAGCTTTTTGGTTAAAGAACCATAGTGTACTAGGCATTCTACAAATTAATGACACAAAAAAGACTCCCAGCCAAAGAATACAGGTGAAAATTGGAAATGGTTGCATAAATTATATAGTCAACAGTATTACATCACAGCATCTATAGGCAGAAAGAAGAAAAAAAACATCTGTCAGTATTTGGAAAACAACTCCAAGAGGATATTGTAAACAATAATTTTGAGCTAAATCTGAAATCAAGCCCTGTCAAAATATTAATCCTAGATCCAGACCATAGAGATGACAGGATTCCCTCAAGGAACAGCAGGTAAATGCTGGCAAAACCTCAATCTTATACTGTCCATATCAACACCCAAAATAAAGTGTTTTAAAAATATAGCAACCTATAGATCAAATTGTATATTTGGTAATGTTTGGTATTTTTACAATGATTCTACTACGGAAAATAGGTCGCAAATTAAAAAAAAAGACACTGCCATGAAAAACTGCTTGTGAAAATGAACTAACAAATTTTAAAATTATCTGGCTAAAAATTTTTAAATAAAAAAAATCACTTTAAAATCCATTTTTTCTGTGCTTCAAAAATTAACCATTCCAGTCTTTCATATACAAAAATTGCATTTTATGGATTAAATAATGATGAGTTAGCGCTAGAGGACTTTAGGGAGATTACATAGTGCTTTTTAAAGAGTTTCTCAATCTAATTAGAATGACTTGTAAAATTAACTTTCCATTCTTCCTTGACAAAATAAAGGTTCTTCCTATCTTGCACCACATTATCCATTTTGCTAAGCTACAGGCTGAAGGTCTATGGTAGTTTCATACCATGATATCAGCAACATTCTAAGTAAAATCAAGCAAATCTTTCTCACTGATATCAGGAAAAAGTGTGGCCAGGTCAATATGAGCACTTACATTTTCAATGAGCATGTCAACTCTGGAATTTAAAACTTATTTATTTTTTGAACTTCCAATTTCAAAAACTTCAGAAAGACATTGAAAACGAAAATAGGTAGCAGAGTAGGATTTAGAACACTCACTGGTGTATTTCATAATACATATAGTATAAGTGGATGTTTAAAGTAAAAAGAAAAATATAGTTGACATATCCTGGGCATATCCTAGTGGGTTTAATTCAGACTAAAATCTGACAACCCATTTAATGTTTAAAAACTACTTCTCAGCAGCTACCTTCTGAAAAACGATGTAGTTTTGCAGTCCTAAGAGACATCTGGAAGCACTGAGGCACAATTAAATAAGCTAAGGTTAAGGCTGTTTTCTTCACTGAATTTCATTACATTGAGAGTTCAAACTATTTTCTTGCATCTTAGAAAGAAAATGATTTTTGCACTCAGTGAACACTTACATGCCCCTTATCCCAGAATTTGTTGACAGGACTTGTTTTGTTCTATGACATAACGATCGTGGTCGCTAAGGGAGGTTTGCTACAGTTATGTGCAGCCCTTATGAACCTTTCAAGCAGACCTAAATTAAGAAGTATGCTTTAACATGCATGCGCCTTATTTATTAGCAAACTGTATCATACAGCTCATGTCGTACTTGCCTATATCATGATGCAACTACGGACATAAAGATATAGGCTGTCACACCCTACTGGTACTCTGCTTCCTCTTAAGATCACCAGAAAATTATTTCTGCCATAACCATAGTCTAGCTTCATAAATGTAGCCACCCCCATAATAATTGTTTCAAACAAAAGCTAACATACATTAACATTAATAAGCCATTGAATGAGACTCCAGAAAACTCACATTTCTCTTTCATTAGTTGACTTAAGATCTAAGTTAGAATATAAATGGAAAAAAAGGCAAATTGATAAAAGTTATTCAAGGGGTTAAAAGTACTTTATGGTCTGTGTGCAAAAAGAGAAGAGGGACAAAAATAAACCTCAGTTTGTGAGAGTCCCTCTCTTCAAGTGGAGGATTAAAAACTGGTACTTAGCAAGAATGTTCTGAAATCGTGTCTCTGTAGGGCATTAAAAAAAAATCCATTAATAACATGTTTTCTGTTGTTGAAGTGTCTGTTATGAGGCTCAGGCTGTGTGAAAGCCTGTCTCTCCACAAGAGAGTTATGACAGGCTTGTCGGGAGGGATAGGAGATGGCTGAAGATGGATATGTGCTGCCCTGTTAACAAGTGGTGGGGACAGGCGAGGAGATGGATCAGTAAAAATTTCCATTAAATCAAGAAAAACACAACTTGCCCCTAACATCACCTCTGATAGTTTCTTAGACCAGCTGCTTTCCTGACACCCTACTGAGGAACAAATTGCTTTCCTAGCAGGACATTTGGACACTCCTGCATTAATAGATATGGATCCCAGCATGTCAAGCCAAGCAAGAAGGCAATTTAATATGAGCAACACTGTCATCTCAATTTAGGACAACAGTTAGGATGCCCTACAGGGCATAACAACAGCTTCTAGAAGTACACAGTGTAAGACATTCTTTCTGTCTTAAGGCTATAGAAAGCTGGTATTTCTAGTAAATAGCCAAGCCAAGGAGAATGGAAAACGTAAATGCATAGATGACAACAGCATTGTACTGTCTAGGAGCATCAGTTTCAATTCAAAGGCCTTTCATTTCTCTAGAGAACTGCAGCAAAATTTGCAGGGAAAGAAGAGAGAAAAAACCTTGAGGAGACAGGAGTAACAATAGGTTGCAGGCATTTCATTTTCAGGTGGAGGCAAATTTAAGAACAAAAATTTAGCCAGTTCAGACAGCTGTCTAGCATAACAGTGTAACAGTGCTAAGAAACAGGGAGAGCATAGAAACTTTTAGTATGTACTTTTTGATAGTGAATGCTTTTAAAATCTGAAACCATGCTTTTATTTTTGCAGAATCCAGTCTTCATTGCAATCTCTAGCAAATTATTAGGAGGGAACAATGTGAACATGTCATACTTTGAAAACTGTGTGCTGTAGTGGGGCAAGGTCTCCACAACTATCTGGAGAGAAAGGATTGGGAATTCCCTAGGTAACTAGCACCTGCATTCCTGCAAATCTTAATTAGTTTTGTGACTCAATGATTCTTTGATTGTATTTGGGAAGAGAAGAGAAGGATGAATAGTGGAATCATCTGATGTAGAGAAAACCAGGACTTTTTCTGAATCTGACTGTCTCTTTAGGAACAAAACCTCCTCAAAGTCTGAGGAAGATGTTTCAGGATTAAGTGGCATTACAGTCAGACTACCTTGAAAGGCAGTTTCAGAAGGAAGTCAAAAGCTTAGGGCTGTTGGAAGGGACTTAGGGGTGACTATAAGACAAAGGGAGCAAGCAAACGTGTCTTAACTGGAAAATAGAAGTGTTTCCTCTATGATAAAGCAAAGTTATGACCCCTTATCTAGACATCTTGATCAAGGATGCTTTAGAAAAAGTATTCCCTGATCAACTATCTATCACAAGTACACTATTAATTGAAATGTTTCCATCAGCAGTGCAGGCCCAGTGTTCTGAAAATGTTCCCCTGAGCACAACAGTGTGTGCCCTTTTGTACAGGTGTAGAGTTACACCATGTGTTCAGACGTCTAACCAGTGTCAGGAAGACATTACATGGAGATTTGCTTCTTGAGAAAGACTTGGCCAACACTAGATGTATTACTTCGAATTTTCTCAGTGAGCATGGGGTTTCACAGAAGTGCTGAGGGTAAGTTTTGTCCTCTGTCTTCAGGGGACCTGCTCCAAGGTTCTTCCTCTGACTGGGGCTCTGCATTCCATATGCAGATGGTACGAACAAGAACAGCAGCATTATTTGATTTGCAGCTCACCAGTTCCAGAACCAACTCTAGGATGTCTCGATAACTGCTACTCTGACAAAATCAGCAGCTGCAGTGGAGGGCCAAACACTTTTTTCAGGCGTGTAATTGGACAGGGGATCCTTTTGACTACAATTTTCTTATTCAAAACAACAAGGAAGTAGAAGGCTGGATGTTCTGGTGGCTTTGTACATTGCAAGCCCTTTGCACAGCCAACCTATGATGCAAGAGATCTGTGCTGTGACTTGAGAAGAAAGAGGATGTAGATAATTGTTGACTGCAATGCCAAAAATGTGATTCCTTGGCTCTACTGTTAGCTCGGCAGCAGGAAGCTGTTTCTGGTCTCACATGTGTCACATGTGTTAGTCAGATGGTGTCATTCAGGGCTCTACAACTTTAAGTTGATGTTGGGTAAGAGTGAGAATACAGGTTTGTGGAAGTAGTGACTGTTTGGAAGAAACCTCCCCTTCCCCAAGCCCCAAAACATTATGAAGAATAAGAGAGCAATACTAATTTAAAAAACCACCATCCAAATATTAGAAGCTACACAGTTAACCACCTGTGAAATTATGCCATAAAACTTAACAACTTGCTTCTTTGTAGGGAAATGTCTAGATATTCGCTTTACGTTCTCTGAGCTCTGCTCAGCTCTTCTTCAAATTATCTTTTTGTGTAAGAAAACCAATCAGTTGCTTGTTAAAACATTCTAGGATAAGCAGCAACTACCACTTTCCTGAATCTTGACTTATCTTCACATTCAAAATGACACTATATATGACAGGCAACACCACACAGCTGATACTGCCAGGTTTTTTTCACCATTGCTTCAAAAGCACATGGAATGAAACAGCTCTCTGAGTAAATGAATCAAAGTGGTACTCACTTACTCCAAAAATGTGGCGGAGCAAGTCACGACATCAGAAAAAAATCTTCCAATTCCCTTTGCAGACAGGCCCACATTGAAAAACGAAATAATTCGGAAAATTTTCAAGAAATGTTTACAGAATATTTCTAATAATGTAAATCAGGAATTGTAAATTTCATGAATAGTATTTTAGCAGAATGATCTTGTGCCATTCTTATCTCTGTAGTTGTTTACAGAGCTCACTCGTATGAGTAAAACCAGAATGTTAACTTGTGAAGTTATTCCAGTCCTGTCCTTTAATCCTATTGACCACATGCTTAATTAGTCACTAATTTCAATTCCTTGATCCACAATCAAATGCTAAGCAATTCAGTACAAGTTCTAAAGACATGACAGCTGCAGTTAAAGTGTGCTACATGGTGGTATAACTGAACTACATAACCTACTTGCTTGATCTGACTCTGCCTATCATGCTCAGAAAGGGTAGCCTTTGTTACATTGAAAAAATTATTAGCTTTTAATGAAAAGGCAAGCTAGAAAGATGAATCTCTGGCTTTTCAATGTCCATTTTCATTTTCTTCACCATATGATATTTCCAGGTTTAAAAGAGTACCAAGGGATAAAGCTTTGCAAAACTAGTCCTGAGAGTTCAGATCTAAAAAAGGCCGTATATGAGCAGTTAATCATTCTCTAGAAAAGGCGCTGCTCAGCTGAGTGAAAGTACATGCTAGGAGGTGCTATCATTATTAAGAAATTGGAACTACCATGAATTGCTTAGAATATCAAACAAAGCAGACGTCCAGAAGAATGAAAGTAGCCAATGCTAAAAGTGACGTTAGGGCAAAAGAGAATCCCAGTTAAGATTCCCATTATCTTTCGCCATCTGCCTGATGATTCAAGTTTAAAATACCAATCACAACTATTTCATCAGAAATAATCATAATGTGACATAATTTTGTTAATTAATAACATATTTCTTTTCAGAAGCTAAGTTTATATTACAGGCATAATGCCTGCAAGCCACGTGATCATCCTTTGGGAACCAAATGAAAATATTTTCAGATTTTTTTAAAAAATATATGCTTTAATATGCTTTTGAAGGTAGGTCAAATGTACGAGTCCATACAAAACCTAATAATTTTCAATTCCTCAATACTCAATTCCTAAATACACTTCTAGCTCATAATGAGATTAGCTGTTGTGGTGTCAGTAAGATAAAGGGAGTTTCCTGCTCTTAATATTTCTGTGCAATTCCCATCAACTGTTCACAGGTATCATACATGCATATGTGCAAAAACATCTTCTTAAATTATTGAAGAAACTCTGAAAAATTACATTGTGTATCCTGATTGCTGTTACTCAAATATTTCTGCAACTTCCATTTATGATAACTTTTCTTTGGCTATGGCATAAACCCCTATACTCTGAAAATAAAACCAGATTAAATAAAAGGTGTGACCGAACTTGACTGTCAAATTTGTTTTATCTGGTTTGAGTGACTATTTTGAACAAGCCGTACGTGACAACAAAACTCAGACATGAACAATATTCCACATCTAAAAGCCTAATACTTTTCCTTACTCATCTTCTCCGCATATTCAAATAGAAAGGTTTAGCTACAGAAGTCTGAAAAGCAGAAATACATGAAAAAAAAAAAAAAAAAAAAGGGGTCACAGCAACTGTTCATTGAATTCCAAAATAAAAGGAATGTCTACGAAAAGAATTACACAATTCACAACATAAAAAATATCAGTAAAATGCCATAGAGAAATAGACAACACAGTTATACTACAGGAGTTCCATTAAATCAATAAGACTTCTCTGCTGCTTACAAATATTCCAAAATGCAACTTTTGCTGAATTGTGTATATGCAGATATTGTTTTCTGTGTAAATTCACAGGTAAATCTTAACAAAGACATAAAATGGGAAAATTGTGAAAAAATGTCTTCTAGAAATTAATGCAGCAAGAACAGAGGTATTTAAAAACAATATAATACTTGAGGCAAATGCTGCATTTGAGAGGATTGCACAAGGTGAGAAAATAAACCATACACAAGAAAGATAAAAGAACACATACACACAAGAAATAGAAATGCTACATGAATAGCAAAGTGCTGAAGAACCGATATACTACAAATAAAATATGGAGGGAATTACGTGAATCCAACTGTACCCAAAAGATTTAAGATAAATATGAAATTTTGCCAAAAAAATTGAGGGTCTTTTTCTGTTTTAAAACAGAATTAGTTGAAAATACCTAAAAAGACAAACTGAAATACTCCTTCACTTCCTTGATAAAAGCTCTGGAGGCTTTCAAATGTGTTTTTTATAGAAATTGTTAAGGTAGGGGGGAAAGGGTGAAACCACAAGATAAACGATAGAATTCAAGGCATGGAAAACCCACATGCACCTACGCACACACCAGAGCACAGCTATGCATCTTTAAATCTGAGAAACACACCTACAAGGAACAAGTTGGTCCAAAGGACAGAGAAGAAAATAGCACTGAAGAACTATCATGCATAAAAAGGTTTCTGGAGCTCTTTTGCTTTCATACTTTAATGGGCAGTCAAGGAGAAATACAGTAAAATAACTGTAAGATTTATGTGGCACAAAATGTAAATGACTTTTGCTATGAGAAAAAAGACAGGCAGACAGACAATTTCCTCCCTTTTACACAATACACGCCTCAAGTTCCACAATTTCCATGAACATTTTCAACCAAATTAGTTACTGAATGAGACCAGTTACAGCATGGACTTTCCTATGTCATTTCCAGACTGTTCAAAGAACTGGGAGATGGATCAAACATTTTGGAGCTCTGAAACTGTGGACTGTATGAACTAGATAGATTTCTTTTTTCATAGATTAAGTTAAATGTTTCTTTCATCATAGAGTGCCCATAGTGATTTTATACACGGTGGCTAGTTTATTCTGTGTTATCATGAAGTATCAGCACTGCCATTTCATAAGCAGCTGGCTATTTGAAGTAAAAAAGATTATCTAATCAAATCCTGGCAGTAGGAACTCACTAGAGAGGAGAAAGAACTAATGTAACTCTGAGCTAGGACTGGCTTTCTGTAAAGCAGTACTTAGAAAGACTCCATGGGTATGAGCTCTCCTTAGGTTTATGTACGTTAGTCGCTGACAGCACATGGGCATTCTGCAGTATTGCACTTACTGGATTTTATTTGTTTCAGCTGGCTTTTGTTTGGGACTCAGTATTTCTAGAGCAAAGTCTGCTACAGACTGGAATGAGCAGAGAGTCAAGCAGCTATGGAGAAAGTTGTTGATGGCTCATCTCACCAATTTATCTTCCAAACCAAGTGGAATGGGAAGAGGCTAAAAAAAAAGGCCCTTTTCTTGGAATAAGAAGTATGTTAAAATGGACATCTTCCTTCTTTAACTGAACAATAATATCAGAAAAGAAAACAGGGCCATTGTTCGTGTTCCCTTGCTGTGTTATTTTGGATTAGGAGAAATAATTACTGCGATTTATATACGTCAGTCCAGCATTTGCTTTTTCTACACTACCACACTGCTGACTCAAAATCAGGTTGTGCTCCCAGATCATCTTTTGCCCTGTTGCTGTCTCTCAACACATTTTTTTCTCTTAACATACGGTTTGTACTTGTCTGTATATAGACAATTTACATTTATTCTTACTGAATTGCTATTGAAATCCAAACTGTTTTCTGTCCCCCTGCTACATATCCTATGCAAATTTATAACTTTACTCTATAATCACTCATCAAGGCATCAGAGAAAATATGAAAACCTATCAACCTCAGGAGAGATTTGAAGCAACTCTCTGCTTTAATTGTGAAATGCTGATAAATAGTCTACACACACCTTTCCAAGTAATTATATATCCACCTAATAAAATTATCATCTGGTCTTGCATTTCCTAGTTCCCATTTGTGAATTTTATATGAAACAATGTGAGAAACTTTGATGGATTCAATATAGAAAACATCACCTACTTCTCTCCTACTCACAAGTCCTGTTACTCTGGCAAAATAAGCTACATTGATGTGACAAACTCTTGCTAAGTCCATGCTTCCTGAGACTTTATCTTTTTGTCCTCTTTCTTACTACTAGTAGTTCAATTATTTGCTACAATTTCTCCTCAGGAATTCAAAACCACTTGTCTGTAAATCTCAGATTATGCTGTTTTTTTCTCTTTTTAGACATAGATTTCATGCTTTTGCCTTTTGTAAAATCTTTCCTACCCTATTCTTAGAAGTGATGATTAATATGCTGGCTATTCTTCAGCCATTCCTACAAGAAAAAAATTCATCAGGTCAAGTAGATTTGAAAACATGTCTTTATGCTGTCCTTTCCCCACTATAGCAGGTATTTTTAATTCTGTTTCACTGGTTTTAGTTTTGCTAACCATCTAAGCAGGTTTGACCTTTTAAATTTAGATTTAAACATAAAGAGTAAACACTTTTGCCTTCTTGGAGCATTTTAATGATACAGATTCCTCTCAATGAGAAGCCAAATAAAAGCTTCCTTGATGTTTCTTGCTACCATTTCTCTTACTTCTTTATGGAAAGCTTTCTGAATACTGTTTGGTAGACTTTATATTAAAAATATTTTATTTCACACCTTGCACTTTCTGACAGCCCCTGTGTTTCTTCTGGTTTTCTAGCTGTTCAAAACGATACAACCTGCTTAAATTTTGCATTCATTTCTTTCTTACTTTTCAGGTCATTAAAAGGTCATTTTTCAAGCAAGTTGGTCTCTCCTTACCCTTCCTAATCCTCCTTTACACTGAGATAATTTACCATTGTGACTTTATGATTTCTTTACTGACTTATCAGCTCTCTTTTTCTGCTTAGAACTGATTTCTTACTCATTAGAGAAGAATACTTGTTCCTACCTTTCAGAAGTTGCTGTTTTCCTCTTGCCTCTCTTGCAGAAGTATGTTTTGTTTGATTGGTTTTTTGCTTGCTTTTGTCTAGGGGACTTATTCTAAAAAAATCTACCTTTAAAAGATTCAAACTTTTTTTATTTCAGGAGTTGACCACTGGTCATCCGTACAAAAGAATTTAAATACTGTTTTTTTTCTGAAGCATAATGAAAGAGAACGTGTTTGAGTTACACTGATAACATTTTTGCAGTCACAAAACATTTGCAAATGTTATTAGGGCAATTTATTTCTGCCATGTGCCGCCTCTTCAGCAGGAACACTCTGCATGGGTTAAATGTTTTTTAATGCAGTTTTGGATAGTTATATGTCACACTCTGAAAATAAAGACTAAACTGTTCATTCTGTGTGGACTGAAATCACTCAAAAGATCTTCTGCTAATAATTAATGTCACACCCCACTGGGACAAACACTGTTTGCATGGCTTATAATGAAAACAATTCAAAAACACTAATGTGTTTCGCTGAATACTGAAAGCTTGTGATGCATTTTATGAAAACACCACTGGTGAGAACCCCAGCAGCATACAAAAGCTGTTATTGCATCGTACATTTATTGTACAGTTTATTTCCTCTTTGATTTATTTAACTCGCCAATTACTAGTTGTTTCACTCCTCTGATAGCAGGATTTGGTGATTTAGTGGGTTTCTAGCTCAGAGCAACCCTACTGTTTGGCAGCCACATTTTTTTCCATCTCCAAATCCAAAACATTTTCCTGAATAACTTTAGGTAACAACTTTAGGTAACTACTTTAGGTAACCAGAAAAAGCTTCCAGTCAGTGCAAATGGATTTTAAAATATCATACCTGTGGATACTTGCAAACACAAAATTTGGTATAATCAGTATAAATTCACAAAAAAATTCTGCAATGACCAGGAACTGATGTAAAATATCACGGTCATGTGGCCAGGCCATTCTTTATACAATTGATGCTTATACATCTTTGTGAAGTTTTCACCCACTTAACAGACCACTCATTCTGTACACACTTGCAGTTGCCCCCCCGCTCCTTTCACACCCACGCACTGCAACTTCTACACACAGCTCATGATATCATAGAGCAGTGAGGGTTAGGAGGGATGTCAGAGTTCTAATTCCCCTGCCATGGGCAGGGACATCACCCACTAGTTCAGGTTACTGTAACCACCCCAATTCCATGTTCATTTATACAAAGGTGTGGCAGATAGTTTCCCATAATTCTGAATACATGCAGCCAAGGCACACATACTCTTATCTATACTTTTATTCCTTTATTCCAGAGCCACTCATCAAAGGATGTAATAAATTCTAGGTTTTCCTTATAGAATATGCATTTTCAGACTCTGCTTGGGATCTCTGGAGAACCCATTCCTCTTACTATCTGGTATTCTCCATCTCAGCCCGCTTACTAGGGATCAAACAACCAACCAGAGGTGTGGTACCACCTCACATAAAGTCACAGCTCTCAGCAGAGGAGGCAAGTTAATGTTCCTGTTTCTATCCAGGCTGTTCCCACAAAACAGAGGAGCAACTTCCCACTCTTTGAGTCAAGAGAAGGAGTGGCTATATTGATGCTTCAGTGAGAATTTTGAATAATTAGTAAGTTCCCACCATGTCTTCTCAGACCTCACCTTAGGGCTGCCTCCTTGTTGCCCTCACTTTCCTATTTACTCCTCCATCTCCAGTGGGAACTTGTGAATTTCAGTTTTGATCTCCTGGCGGTTTTTAAGATTTCAGTTTTCTGATTTAGGTCAAATGTCACTGAAAGTCTATGCCAACAACAGGTATACTCAACTATTCAACTATTTTGTTTTTCCAGAATGACGCTGCTCAATTAGATTTTAACATAAGTATCCTTACCATAAAAACTAAAGAATTTCAAAAAGCATGTTTAGGAGACCTACAAGAAGTTTCCTAACTAAAACAAGGGAATAAAATTTACATTAACTTTAGTTTGAAGAGGAAAGTAAGTAAAAAACAAAGTCTTGTCAAGCTTTCTTTATATATGATAATGTTGTAGAACATGCCTCATATCTATTTTTTGTTTGCAGACTATATTGACTATACTTAATAACAAACACTGGCTTTAGACTGGTAGCCTGAAAGTCAATATTTTTTAATATAACTATTTCAGGTGTGCATAAGAGACTTGTCAACGTCATTTGATTTTACATATGTGAGCATTTTCACTGGCATAAAAATGACAGCGATACATACAAAACTTATTACTGCTATTTGATATTTCTTAAGGGAAACAAGGCCTAGTTTTACCAGCCTATTTTACTGCTCATTTAATTTAGTCTGAATGAGTGAGCCATCAGTATGTTTAAGCCTTTGTCTTTATCTCTTCACTTATGCCATTTAAGTGTCAGTGGAATAGATTTGCTATCATGGTAGTGATTGCTAGCCAATATAATGCGAGAGCTTTTGCAAAAAAAAAAAAAAAGAGTGAGATGAATTATTTAATTTTTGAGAAATATAAGGATAAAAAAGAGTTAACTGAGTCTTGGTTATCCACCCATGATTTTCTGCCCTTAGTCAAGGCCTCCATTCAAAGATATATTATATTATCCTTATCAGAATTTTTACTTTTCTTCTCTCTCTCATGAGGGTTTTATGAGCACACACTGCATTCTGGTTTTCTATTATTTCCCACTGAATTGCAGTTGGTCACTGTGCTCCAAATCGATGTCCTTGCTTTTCATTCAGAATGTTATTACTATGTAAGGGATGTCTTTTATTTAATTTGGTCATTATATTTTCATTTTATTTTATTTTCATAGTTCGCCCTTGACTTTGCAACATTTTCTTTACTCCCTTTTTTATAGCTTAGAGACCTTAATACAATTGTTAAAGTTGAGATGCAACTTCTATTCTAAACTCACATTCAGGAGCTTATAACTTTACCGAGATATTCTCTTTCAGGCTAAGTGTTTTTTACACTTTGTTAGAAGGGGATTTTTGTTTGAAGCTTCATAAGAATCATCTTTTTGTTTTGAGCTATCCAACTTGAAAAGACAGCAGTTTTACAGCAATCAAGACAGTTTTCAGATGTTTTTTTGACTCTGATAATTGAAAATCAGCTTTGTTTCAGCACTTCGAAATCAGCTTTGATTGTAGAATGGTGGCTTTGCTATCTTTTGAAATGGTTTTGAAATAATAAAGTTTTGCATGTGACATCATTATTAAATACCTTACTGAAATACCAGTGGTGAGGGAATTGATCTCAGAATAACTCTGTTCTACTTAATTTTATTTAAAAAAGCTATTAATTTTTTGTATGAGAACTACATTTAGCTATGCTTTAAGTATTTTTAATGCCAATTTCATCTCAGTCTTCATGAAGCATAGCCCAAAGAGATGCATTTCAGTGTCCAGTCAATCTGGATTCTGTATGGTACAGAGAAGTGATGTAACATGTGCAATGAGAAATAAACACTTCTCTTGTACTGGTGAAATGAAAACGAGTAGCTTTGCTTCATTCCAAAGACATACTATTGTAACTATAATGTGTTTGGAAAAGCTTTCCCTTAAAGATCCAGCGAGAAACCCTATATAACTGTAAACCAAGGAGGAGCACTGGGAAGCTTTACACAGCATCTTGTTTGTCATCACAAAAGAAATATTTTTCAGGAAAATGTCAATGCACACTACAATCCCTATGGCATGCTTGTACTCTGCATTTTGTGCCATTCCTTTTTTTATCACAAAGACTTTCGTAGTCTTGGTAAGCTATCACTTTATACTCTCCAGATGAAAAATGGTGTCGTAGTCTTGCAAAAATGAACCAAGAGTGTGCCTGACCTACAGAGACTTTATGTATTTGCGGAGTCAAAGTAAAGTTGAGAAGGACACTCTTTGGGCATTTCTTTGATCAGCTAATAAAGAAATATAAAAACTTGCAAACATTTTTAATTGGAGATACTCCTTTTTAGTAAAAAAAAGTGTCATTATTTGTAAGTTTCAAACTGACACAAACTACTGTTTTTCATGTTTGTACTTACACAGAATAGACTTAAACCCCAAATCTCTACTAAATTTTTTTACTCTGACATCCAACAACATGAAGACAACAAGTGCCACAAAAGCAGTAGAAAGAAATGGTTTTTCGAGATCTGTGTGAGCTGCTCACTTTATGGATCTTGTGATTTACTTCTGAGTTGGGCTACAGGCTAGAATTATACCAGCCACATAATGAGGAAAATTCTTCTTTAGCATTCAGAACACTGAATTTTTATCCTAGCTTAGCTAAAAATGCCAGTCAATAGATTCATTTTAATCTAATGTCTTATTGTTCTGGTCCTAGCTCTTTACTCCATCATTTCTCATTGATTAAGCACCTCCTGCTTTTTTACAATAATGTAATAATACAATCCAAAGTGCCTCAGGAGGCCTTCACATGAAACTTCATATGAAAGGCAATAAATAAGCTTATTTGATCCATATTTATTTTCCTTTTCATTTATAAGTGATTTCTTGCATTCAGCCCATGTTTCTCTTTCTTGTTAAAATACAGAAATTTTTTAGAAGATTGCTCAAATAAGCCTTTTGCACAATTAGAATCCTCCTCTTGGCAGCTGCCATTCTCAAGCAGCACATCCTGTCCTGATTGCATTATTGTTCCCTCTCCAGTGACTCAGTGTTAGACCTGTTTATTCATACCAAATCTTCCACTAACACCTATTCCTGATAATTTACAAATTAATTTGTATTTGTCTTACTGATTATGAAACTGCAGTCAGTATATGAACTATATAAGCAAGAAAGTTCAGGCACCTCTTGCGGTCTGGGACAGGCTACTGTAACCAGGACTTTTTAATCTATTAGCTGAAGGAAATACAGGTTGATTTAAAATGGCTACACTTTTGTATCATGTGCAAAGTGTTTCTGTCTATCAAGTAGGGGAGAATAATCTTATCCTGTATGTAAGCGAAATATGAAGCCAAAAGACAGAGCTCTGTTTTTCATACATGCAGAATTAACTGGCAATTCCTCTAAACAGTTTATTTTTCCTTCTTTCTAATTTTTGCACTCCACCTCTTTTCTGATGGGCCATATCATAATACATTGTCCCCTGACTGTCAGACATACTTCTAGGCACTTCGTTGAAGAGGAGAGGAGTAGTAAGAAAACAGTAGCTGCAAGTTCTCTCCAGTCATACACTTCCATTATACTTAAGACTAGATAGAATTATGAGTTCATCTAATATAATCTCCTGAGCATCATAAGCCATTAAACATCACCCAGATACTGCTACATGGAGCCCAATTACCTTAATTAGACAAGAGTACTTCACTCATCAAGAGACTAAACTGTGCTGTGCCACAGGCATAGTCCAAAATAGACAAAGATGTCATCTAAGCCTGTGGCTCTTCAAATAACAAGGAATTTCTAGGTGAGCGATGCCCCCCAAATTCCTGGAGATAGTATTTAGCTCATCCACCAACTCTGGCCTAGTATATCAGGCCTCTGACAATAAGCCCTGAGAGAAAATTTTGACATTCCTTTAAATTCAGTGATCAATTTATCCTGATATGAGCATCAGAGCAGATATACTCAGTGGGTACCTAAAACCAGGAATCTCTCCAGAGAAGGTACTTTTTTTTGGAGGTCTTTTTCCACATCTCTGTGCTAAAATCAATTTAGGGTAAGCTGAGGATATTTGAAATTGTGCACATTTTTGCATTGCACCTACTGTTAAACATTGTTCTCTTTCCACAGGTGAAGAAAGTGGAAGCCCAGGCATCTTTGGCTCTGGAATCTAACTACTGAACAAATTACAAAGTCAAGTGTTTAGTATCTCTAATATGAAAACCCCTAGCATCCTTCCAGGGAACTGTTTGATCTAACAGTTTACAACGACTAAGAGTTAGCTGATAAATCCTAAAATCAGTTACTGATGTGACTTTAAACCCGCTTGCTATTTTATCTCAGCCCTCAATTTAAAAAGGGTCTCAAATGCTTGCAACTTTAGCTCATTCCTATTTCAGACAAATTGGTTAAATTGGGACCATTCATCTTCTGAAGACGAATCCCAGTCTGAGCTGGTTTAAATTCACAGACATCAGTTTTATCCTCTCTAGTTCCTAGGTCTGTGTGTACAGTTTTGACTTATCTTTACAAGGAAGAACTTGATTTTATCCTAGTTTTCTCTAATACAATTTTCCTGACTCAAATACAGTGTTATTCTTATATCTGTGATATCTCTAGATTACAGAGACCACCATCTTCCATCCTCTTATTGAGTAACTATCTCTTTTCTCTGCTTCCTTGATCCTGTCTTAGAACATGTATGACAGATTTTAAATAGTTTTAAATTTTACTAGGTAGGCCACAGAATAATAAGTCAAGCAAAAATAACTGAAGACACTGCACTTTCAATTTGCAATTTGTATGTACAAAGCCATTTTCCAGATGCCTGCATGATGCAGAAGTCAGGTAAAAGCTATACCCTACATAAATCAAGGGATATAGAATTTTATCACATGATACGAGTCATATTATAATATTCTGGACATCTAGCAGACAAAAACAATGAGGTTTCAGTTTTAGCTCACATAGAGTGAAGAGACTCACATATTTTCTAACAGTATTTTTCTAGCTAGTGCTTCATGATTTGGGATGTAAAGGAAAAAGCAGTTATTCTTATACTATTAAACCAAGAGCAACTAATTGATTTGTTTTCCATATAAAACGTATTTATTTTTCTTTTGCTAGTCCTATGAACTAATGTGATCCATATTACTAAAAATGGAAACATTCTCTAGATTGCTTTATCCACTCACTGCTAACAGCTGAGCTTCATATCAGTCACCAGATCAATGAGTTGCCCTGCACTACAAGATATGGGCAATGGAAATAATGCACCTTGGCAGCAATATATAGCTGGTTAATTGCACAGTGCAATTCTGGGGTAAATGCTTCATTAAGACATTAACATTCTGCTACATCTTAAAAAGTTCCATGCTTTTACAGTTAATTTTAACCCATGTAAAACAATACCAGGAAAAAACCCCACAAATCCAAAAAAGACTTTTGGTCAGCCTGTCATATTTTAGCAATTGAACAACTTGCTCAGCTACTGAAGCATAATGTGTCAACAAGATGGAATTCCACTTTTTAAAGGCTAGAGTGCCCACTCAGTAGAAGAAAGCAATACATAATTACTGCTCAGAGCTTGTGGCACAGTGCTAGCAACTCAGCATTCAGCAATAATAGAAAATGTCTGTCTCATTTTCATTCCTCTTGAAAACACTCCCTATACAGTATTATGAAACACTCCTGCTGTGAGTTGGTTTCTTAATCACAGCAATATCTGCAGCTATTACCTTTTCCATGGTCACACCTTTCTGGTGAATTCTATTAAAAGCAAAACTTTAATGACATGTGGAACAAGGACAGATACCTGAAATGTAATAGCAAGGAGTAACCCTTCAATTTTGCCACGGCTACTAGATAGCAGCAATCTCCTATTTCCATTTTAGTGTTTTGCAAATGACATAAAAGTCTCAAAGTCTTTTGTTTTCTGAATTATTCCTCTGTTTTTCAAAACCTTGGAGCCTCTATTTTCTCCTTCTGCTTCAACTTCCATTCCTGTCTTAAAATCAAGAGAAAAATTCAGATCATTGTACACATAGCCCTTCTTCACCCATGACCTTTTATTCATCTGATTACAAAATTGGAAAGATTTTTTCAGTGGAAGTACCTTCAAAGGTTGTCTTGAATTAACACTACTCATCTTGACTATCTGTATATCTCAAATTATTTTAAAAGTTGCCTATTCTCCCTTTACATACATTGAAGATTCTCCTGGTACTACTAACAAAGAAACAAAGTACATGTCCTGAACCACAAATTTATACCTACATCTTTGAAAATAAAGTCTTTGAGGTTAGTCAGACTTTCAAAAATTTTGATCAGGCAATGTATATGGAATAACATGATAAAACCAGACTGAACAGGGAGAGGAACTGCAGAAAGAAAGTCCATGTTGATTATGACAATGCATTGCATTAAAAGTGAACTTCACAATAAAAGACTTATAACTTCCAGATGTGGAAACTGTTTTGTACTTCAAAAGCTCTTGTACACTTTCACATATATGAAACAGTATTTGCAAGCTGGTTCAGATTCCAGAGGAAGTATAGGTGCATTCACATAGCAATTCAACTGACATGTAAAAGCCTAAATTAAACAACCCTGCTCCAGAAGTTTAGAAGGACATACACAACTAACATTCGAATTATCAGAATTAAGTGGATAAGAACTCATTGCTTGGAATTTTTATAATTCAGATTTGTCTCCTCAAAACAAAAGATTTTCCCCAGTTAGTTTGGAGTTTTTCTACATACGTATTACTGGGCTTAACAAAGACATTACTGAAGACGAAACGCATCTGCTAGGACATGCATGAACACATGATGATGAATCATTAACTAACCCAACTTTGCAAATAACAGGATTGCACTTCTCATGTAACTATTTTAGAGTGTCCTCTATTCTATTAAGCTTTCTGAAAAGGCAGACAATTATTAATCCTACAAATATGGTGCAATTGTTTTTGACATATGCTTCCTTAGCCATGGAAGAAGAATGCAAGAAGAAATCAATGAGAAAAAATTGCTGGGTAGAGTGAAATTGCCTTAGGGATTCTGTTTTATGTAATAGAACAGCCTAGGAATTCTATTTATAAGGAAGACATGGTATTTATATCTATTGATTTTTTTTCAGGGACCTCTTGTAGTCTGCAGCCATAAAATTTTACCTGTCCTAGATGGGAAGACATCATTTGATGTTCTCCAATGCACTATGTTTATGGAACAGTAAATACAGTGTAAAAGATATGAAATACCGCCAAATTTTGTGCTCCCTTTGCAAGACTACAAAATTTGCTTTATCGTTGCACATTTAATACACTACACTTGAGTACCCACTTGCAGATTGGAGTTTCACATTAGGGGATCTAAAAGAAGAACAACAAAAACATCAATTATGACAGCTTATTCCTAAGACCATTTAAATTGTCACCCAGATCTTAGTATAGTTTAGAGTGGTCTCAGGACCTCCATGGACCTTCAAGAGTCAGCTCTCCTAGAAGTGGATTATCAAACAGACAATCTCTGGAAATACATTCTTCTTTGTGCTTACATATGCTATGCTAGGAATGAACAAACTCAGGGGGAAAAGACCAGCAGAGGCTCTGTCTCCACTATCCTGTATCTCCCATCTCACCCCACTTCAAGGGATAGGTCAACTGATAATGCATGCTGCAAAACATTTACCATTGCTGGTGCACAACATACAAAATCTGGGATGCAGTTATACATCAGTGAGTTATCACCCCACTGATACTGAAAGATACTGAGAAGGAATGTTTTGCAAGGCAACTGAGCTGTCTGTGTGAAAATCAAGGCACACTTCTTGACAAATAAGTAGTATAGTCCCTTTTGAAGATCCATTCTAACCTGTTTTTAACTCCAAACCTCTTTAATGTATAGTAAATACAATGCCAGTATAATATAAAACAAGATAAAAATGTTTTATTCATAAAACTTTTGTATGTTTTGTTTACCACAGCTTTTCCTGTACCTAGGCCAGCTGGTACAACATGTACTATCTACTATGTTCTGTTGCTGTTTTCTAGTATTAAATATTTCAAGATTTTATAGCTGAGCAATAAAAATTAGTAACGTAGGTCTGATGCATAGTAATGAAGGTAGAATAACGTATAATGGTAAATTTTTGTAAATCAATTAATAAGTTTATGGCTGATAATAAAAAATATGAAAGATTAGACATCAGTGGAGTCAGTCAGTGGTACCACAACATGGCTTTAGGTGAGGACTGTCCATAATCATTAAAAGGATATCTGCATGCCACTTTTCAGTCAAAAGAAATATTTGTCTTGTTTTTTCTGCCTGACAGTCTTAATAGACAGCAGTGCCTGACTGCAGGGGTACATATGGGGATACTTAGATTTAAACCTCTTTCCTCATTTTTTTGGTAGAGTTCTATACAGGCATTTACCAGACTGTTTCTGGGCCCTACATGATGCTGTTTCCAAATTTCCTGAGACACAGCAAAATCCATCCTTTAACTTTCCCAAAGGCCCTTTTAGCAAATTATAAGCACTGTCCTGGAGATTCACATTTACCTTTGATACCAATGGCAGCTCCTCTGCAAAAAGAGATTCCAGTTTTTCATTCCACATGAGGAAACCAAAATGTCTGCGTCCCAGCCTGGCTCAGTAACCTGTACATTTTTCATTATTCCTTCAGTTTTGGTCATAGTCCTTACATGTTTGAGACTGCCTCCCATAGTTATCTCTCTGGATATTGGAATATTTATTTTGCCTCTGTCCCTGGTGGCCAGCTTATTCTCTTTTGGTTCCTTTAGCCTCTACCTTTCTAAAATGGCTGTTGAAACCCCTTCTCATTCACTGTCTTGACTTTCTCTTGACCACCTGTCCTTCCTCCCTCCTGAGTCATCTCATCAGCTAATCGAAATCCTCAGCTACTTGAGAGTTGTTACCTACCCTAACATGCCAATTCAGACCTGAGCAATCAATTTGTTCTGTTCAAAAGGCAACTATTTCTCTGCAAGGGCTTTTGTGTGTATAACAGACCACTGATGTTGGATGTAACTTCTGCTGTTACCAATATGAACTTTAACCAAAGGCAGTGGCTCAAATACCCCAAAAGAGACTACATAACTGAAGTACAGCTTAAAGAATGATGCAGACATTCATAAAGAATCTCCAGATTCACACTATTTTCCTTAATTCTTTGCTTACCAGCTTCAGCAAGGAATGTATTTCTGATCTAAGCTGTACAGGTTAAGTATTGCAAGACATCTTTTGCAGCCTTTATTTGGATGGATAATAGCGACATTCTTCATCTCGGGCCTTTCTTTGAGCTTGTAAATCATGCATACACTCATGGGGGAATGCTGAGCTCTGAAATGGATCTTCCTGGATTCCATAAAAATTAGTAGAAAGCTTTCACACTAAAAAAGGTTAGGTTTTGACTGGGAAAAAACAAGTCATAGTTTAAGAATAGAAAACACTGAAAATTACTATATAAAATAGAGTAAAAATAAATAGCTTTTCTAACTGTCTTGGTGTCCTTGCAGGTGGATCTTTACCTTCAGCCAACTTTATCACCAGCATCTGATTTCAGGGCTAGGACCCTCAACACAGCAAATCTGTGACAAATCCTCCCTGAGATCATCATTTTTTAGGGCGCAAAGAAAGGTTCAAAGGCATATATTTTCACTCTGTTCCATTATAGATTCTGAGGAAGGGTCTTAATGTTACCAGAATTTTGGCTTACAGACCAGTGTCCTCCTTCTCATTTCAGCCTCAGTGAACTGCACCCTGTAATGTTCAAGGCATCACATAATTCAAAACAAAGGGTGAGCTTACAGTCAAGGCTGCAGATCTGATCGCTACCAAGCACAGCACGAAGTCCTTAGAAGGAAACAGAGCAGTTTGCTAAACCAAGCAATATATCAAGCCTCTACGCTACGTACACTTTATTTACAGGGCATTTGCTGATTCGGAATTATGATGAATGAAGCTGCAAAATACAGTATGATTTTCACCACTTCAAGGCAGAGAGCTGAATAAAAATTATTTGTGATTTTATCTTTTTTAATCAATCCCTAATAGTTAATCCAGAGGCATTCCCTTTTGTTTATGCAGTTGTGTTTCTTATTACTTCCCCAGATTCTGGTTTATTTTACAGCCCCATGTCTGCTCAGTGAATTTGGGTAGTACTCTATTTTACATGCACCACTGCATAGACAGATAGGAAGTCTTACCAAGGGCGAAAGATGCTAACCTACTCAAAGAAGAAAAGTTACCGTGACTTCCTAGTTCAGCAAACTATTATTCTTCCATGGTATCAGTTTGGGCAACATCAAAACTGCAGTGAAAAGTGCATTTTCCACAAGAAAGACAGCAGAAAGAGCATCACAGTATTTTACAAATATAGATATTTTATCTTCTCTCATGGCGTTTGTGGAATTCTTCCATAATGCTAACCATGGAAAGAGTTACATAGTGCAAACACCAGTTAGTCACTCTGATCAAACATTTAATAGGTTCTTTTACATGTAGATTTGTCTCTATGTATATCTATTTTCCCTGAAGCTTGATTCTTGTAAAGTACTTGCTTTTTCTACTGCCAAAACTGTCGATGGTCCATATGATCTGATGTCTTAGCAAAAATATTTTCAAGTTTCATCTGATTTTAATTTCCATAAATCCACCATTTATTGTTCATTCCCCTTGCTTAAAAGCAATTTTTATGAGTAAACAAAAATATTTCTATATTTCTTTTCATCATGTATTTTAACATGCACAAACAATGTCATTACAGTGTCATGAACAGACTAGTCTATCTCTCTTTTTTCTGTAAAAAAAAAAATTAGTAAGATAATGAATGGTTTGCTCAAGAACCTGTTCATTTTAGCTGAGTGCTAGGAGAAGAAAGTCAGAGTGCATTTGGATTTTCATTTGCACAGTTCAATTTCTTACTGTAACTACCCAGCAACTTCTTAAACCAAATAAAGCAAAGAATTATGGAATGGACACATTCTACATGATGAAGTCATCATTCCTAAGCCATTATGCTATATTTAAATTGTTTATTGAGCTACGTTATCCCACTCTGGTATGAAGGGCAATTCAGAGTCACTGACGAAAACGTAAAAAAGCCAACCACATTTCTCGCCTTTGTCTCAGTGTTCATTGTCCAATATCAGTTATTTCCCACACCACTAGAAGGAAAATGTATGTTCTTACCCCACAGCCTATTCCATTGCCTGGTTCACACACGATTCTCCTCAGCCCTGGCTCAGGAAGCAGACCTGCTCCACAGCCGGGGGTTGGACACAGCACTCCTCCCATCTGCAGCACACATTCCTCGGCCCCATAGCGCTGGTAACGGTTGTACTACAACACAACAGACTGGTGTTAAACTCCTAGCAGCATGCAAAAAAAAATCCCGAAACTTTGAGCTTGACTCTATCCCACATAATCCAGTCAATTGTCCTAACGTCTCACATGCTAAGTTCAGGTTATTTGTCAAAAGTCTAAAACTTTGCAGTATTATTAAATGGGGTGTCACTCTGCTCCAACTCACATCATACGCATAATTTTCTGTCTCACAGCCATTTTCACCATCAGAAGATTGTGTGGGATATTAAAACCAAGAAAACAGCAGACTGTTTCTGTAAGTAACATCAAGTACCCTTATATTACTATAAAAAATTATTGTGAACATCATAAAAATAGTCCAACAGATAAATGATAAAAGCTGTATACAGATTAAAAAGAACACACGACCCCCTCTGTTCAGGGATCTATAGCTACAAGTACAGTGTAATGTTTTAGACCTTAAGGGCTGTAAAAATTTGCCTTGGCAACTTTATTTCAAAAGTAAACTGGTCATTAAACTGATCAGCAGAATAGTTCTCGTATATACATTCATTTCAATGCTAGGTATATTTTTTTCCTGGGTCCCCCATGAAATTTTTTTAAGTTTTTTGGCTTTTCATTTAATTCCATCCTGATAGCCTAAAACGTCACGGAAATGCCTTAATTTTAATGACGGAGACACTGACACACAGCAATATCAAGCAACATGCTCAGTGTATGCTCACTGACAAAAATGCCTGCTCTAAAATGACTGATGTCACTGCAGTAACTTTTCCATGTCTAATTCACCCTGCTTTCAGCCACAGATAAGCTGAGCTAGTACAAATCATGCTGCGTACATGTAAATCACATCCACTCTAGGGTTCTGTGTTGGTGCTGTTCCACACCAGTGGCTATATAACCACAGTAAACCAGGCTTCAGATTCGCCTATAAATCTGGTCTATTGTGGAGGAAAATAAATGAAAGCATTTGGTCCTAACAGCCCCAAAGAAAACAGGCAAATCCAAAAGGCCAAAGAGGAAGGGAGTAGGTATGAATTTTCTCCGTGAGCAGACTTTATGGTGTGCTAAAGAAACAAAACAGAGCTTTATGTTACAGCACTCACAACAGTATTTAGTGCTTCATAAGAATTTATTCCATAACGGCTCATGAAAATCCTGTTCCCTTTTTTGGGAGGATAACAAACAAAAAATTCTTTCTCTAATCCACAGCCCTCTCCAAAGAAATTTTTTGAGGAAAATGGAAGCTTTAGGATCAAGGCCTCATACACATAGCATACCAAAAAAAAAAAAAAATTACAAAGAAGGCTCTACACATCTTTTGGATATATTTCAGAAGATTCTTCTGCAAATACTGTCACAACACGTCACGTTAAACTGGCTTCTTAAAGTAATACTAGAGGTCTTAAAAACTATAACATATAGACACAAAAGGTTGCATCACAGAAAAAAATCAACCCAAACTTAAAGTATCCACCTTTGTTAATTAACAAAAAATCCTAACAACCTCTCAAAAGAAAAGCAAAATCAAAAAGGAGAAAAAGACTTCAAAATATCATTCAGTGTATGAATGACAGCCAGAAATTCCTACTTAAGAATCTTGTATTTGGAAAATAGTAGTATTTTGAGAAATGTGCAAGACATGTCTGCAAAGTCTCCTTGAATGCGGGGGCTCAAGAAGTCAACTGGTGTTTTCCTGCGTTATTCTTATGCTCAAACCCAGAGTAATGGCATAAATATTTAATGTTGGACACTCTCAACTTTGAGCAAAGTTTTTGATCCTTCCACTAAATACGTGTTGAGTGCTCTGAGTCATTCTGCTGGCCTTCGTAGACATATAGGTAACCATAGCTCCAAAACTCTCTAGTAGCCTAATTTTTCTTCAAGGCACAGACTGGATCTGGAGGTGAGGATAGTGATTGTCTTACCCTGTTAAGTGGGAACTTTGTGCTGGATGTGGAGTTGTTAATAGCTTCTCATTATGAAGGCAAATACCAGTGACACCATAGCTGAGATTCTGTCAGCATTTACACTAAAAATTCTCAGCAGAAAAAAAAAGAATACACTTTCCAGCCATTAACTTAGCCTAAAAGAGCATGGAGAGATTCCTCTCATTTCCTCTTCTTTTTTTTTTTTTTTTTTAAATTTATCTTGTTAGGGAAAGATACAGAATATAAATGTCCAGTTTACCTACTGGCAAGGTGGACAGCAACACAGTTTTCTGTCCAAAAAATTTGACATTTTATACTGGTTCAGCACAGGACTCATGACAAATCAGTATGGCACCCTCACCAGTGATTTTCACACTCTAACAGCCAAAAAAATGATCCAGAAAAGATCCCGCATATCTTGATATATAGTTACCAGACTGTTTTCTACCTTCAAAGACCAGATACATTTATGTCATTTTCCAATTTCTTTCCCTTGTATCCTGCTCAGTTAAAGCCCAGCAACCAACTGAAACATACAGGAGCAGAACATACACGTTTGCTGCCATAACACAATCTATACAACATATGTGGATTTATATTCTTTATTCAGTGGCCTGAAACAAAATGACTCACCTTACATTAAGTGTGCATTTATAAAAAACTTGTAAAGGACCAAAACACTTATCATGAATTATTAATTAATTATTTGCATACAGTGACAGACCATATCTATTAGAGACCTTTTTTCCGATATACCACAGCCGTACATATCACACCAGACTGATGTAATCAAAACACATTAAGCAAGTCAATTTTCAAGAGCCTTTAAGAGTCTTTGGAACCCATGATGTGTTTTTGATCACATGTCTGGATGAGATACTTAAGGATATTACAGCACACAACACCCACTGGTTTACTTTGCCTCTTAATTGGAGATCTAAGGTAGAATTCATTTAATTTAGTTTGCATTTCCACAGTGATGATGCCTATAGTTGCACTGCTTGTGTACACTTCTTTCACAATTAACAGGAGAGATAGGATGCAATTCATCTTTACACCTTTAGATTTGTACATCAGCATAAGAACTGAGTCCTGAAGTGCCCTGGTTTTTTAACAGTAAAGAAAGATTAGACAAATTCCTAGATAACGGCACCTGCAATCAGGTGACTCTCACAATAGCTGCTTTAGTTCCAATAATTCTGATCCTAACTCACCTGGCCTAAGCTATTTTTAAAAGCAAGGTTTAGGTATCTAAATAGCTTAGACTGTGAACCACCTTGCAGAATTTTAGCTCATTGAAAATTAAACATCTAGCCTAAACAAGGCTCCAAGCGCATGAGAAGAGGTAAGATATCAAGAAGGGAATTTATCCTGACTTACATATGATGTCTAAGATAGGTAAGATCAAGCACCCTACAGAAGTGCTATAGTTGAAGCTGAGAAAACTAAGTTAGGCTAGATATCTAACACGTAAAGAGCTGTCATTAAAAGATGAATCTAGCTCTTCTGTCCATTCAAAGTATTTCACAATATATATTACTCAATTTTTATCACTGTACCTCCTATTTAGAGATTCACTCCTCATGTGTAAAATTGTTCTGCATGCTACAAGGAGGAAAGTATCTCCAATTATTTTTAGGAAAAACCTCTCACAAAGTATAATATATGGGAAACTTGATGGAACTGGCATTCATGGCACCTGATTTCATTCCTGGCAGCAGCACAGCCTTCCTGTGGCTTTCACATAAGTTATTTAATCTATGCTTCTCATCAGTTCCCCGTTTGTACAGAGGAAGAATGATACTTGCTGATTTCAATGTAATGTTAAGAGGCAAAATCCATTAATAGTCATGAGGATGTCAAATAATATGGTAATGAGTGGCATAAAATTACACAGAAATCACCAGCCATCTACTGCTGCTAGAAAGCAGCTTTCAAGCAAAGCATGTCAGGCAGTTATGTGCTACCGTAACAAGGTCCTCAGAAATACAGGTAGGTAAATAGTTGCTGGATTCCCCACAGAACCATATATTTCAATGCCTGTTTGGAAAAAAAACCCCAAACATTCAAAAATACAATTTACTCTACATCATTGGTGCTAAGACAGCTAAAGGTATATGAACAAGGCAGGTGTAAAACATTCTGTTTGTTCTCTGAGAACTGCATCCCTTTGTGAACTTTCCTCTTAATTTGTGGATTGTCCCAGTCAGACCAAATCTATACTTTTCAGGGAATAAGAATTTGGATTGGAAAAAGCTCTGCTTATAAGCTCTACTTATGGTATTTTGACCATATAATGAAGTTCTTTTGTGCAATCTTTGCTTGTAAAGACTTGTCAGGGCCTTTAGGTTATAAATTACAGTATGACATAGACATGGAGTCTGGATAATTGTGACCATTTATTCCTTGCTCTCCACTTTACAGGTTGGGATGGTTTCCCTTGAGTGTTAGAACGGTACTGGGTTTTCAACCAGTGGAAATTCAATCATTTGATGTTGTAAATCAAGAGTAATATAAGTGAAATCACTGGGCTGACACAGGAATAACAGGTTAACTATAGATTGCAGTCTTTTCAGTTACATTGAGATTCAGATACCAAAACATAACTGAAATGCACCTGGATGCACAAAACTCCTGCAAAACACACTTTGTGAACACAGTGACTCCTGGCCACGTCAATTAATTTACAAATTATGATTTAATATCATAGAATTATAGAATGGTTTGGGTTGAAAGGAATTTTAAAAGGTCATTTATTCCAATCCCTCTGCCACAGCACATATGCCTCGAGCTGTTTTGCTTTTACACTTTGGGTATTGTTTTATTTATTTTCCTTTATTTATTTATTTTTTTTCCCCCATCTAAAAGCATCTGCTCAGTAGCAGCCTTGCAGAGAACTTTGGACAGAAGTATAACAGTAGATGTAAAGCCCAAATCTCTGAAATGTAATTCAATTACTTGTTTCTTTAACTGCATGTAAGAGTCTCAGAGGAAAGCAAATCTACTTTCTGGAGTCAGATTGTTTTTACTGCTCCTATAAATCAAATAACCATCTGTGTGTTTCAAAATTAGATTGTGGAGGCTATTAGTCCATAATGTAGACTAAGCACTTTATTTATATGTATTATGCACATACAAAAACTCAAAGAATTAGTTTCATAATGTAATTAGGCAACTTACAATACAAAACTAGTAGTACTCCTTGGACTAGTAAAAATACTTACAAACGTGTCATCTAAAATACAAATTAAAAAGTGATGGACTGACATGGCTCTCTGTGCCGGTTTGTCACCCCAAGACACTCTCCATGGAGCACCCTTAATTTATTTTTCCTGAGTTTTTGGGCTCTTCTGCTGGCCACTGGTCAGTTTGGAAGAGCAAGTTCAGAGCATCAGCTCCTTCTTGTTACCACAGGAGCACCCATGGAGACAAAAAAGACAACCACCTCTAGAGGGCTGGAATTTGCCTGACTGGAGAGTCATGGAAAATTGGGTAAGGCAGTTGTCTGAAAAAAATATTTAGGTAAGGAACTTCTAACTAGCCCAGTGCATCACAATTTACAGACAAAATTAAACTGGAGTAGAGATGGTGAGAAAAAAAGAGAGATTGCAGTTAGAGGAATGATATGAAAGCAAGCACAAGGTGAAGAATATGAAAATAGAAAATAGAGAACAGAGGACACTGGAGCAGGTTGTATTGGAAGTCAAAGTGAATATATGAGGGGCAATATGATGCAATGAAGAAAGGGGGCTGAGCACAGTGTATGGGTTAGCACTGTATTTACAAACTACGGGAAGTTTGTGACCTTCCAGCAGGCATCTGGGGGATCAGTCTGAATGGGCTGAATGCTAGAGATAAATATTTGATTTCTTCCCACCCTTGTGGACCTCAAATGCACATTCCTCTTCTCACTACAAGTAACAACCATCAAGGCTGTAATTGATTCAAGGAAATCTGTTCAGCTGATGCTGTTGCAAATTGTGGAACTAAGTTTCAGTGTAGTAGATACTGGCTCCCAGTTCTCAGGTCACAAGAGTAAACCCATGTATATTCCTTGAAAGCAGATTAAAGCTATCCAAGGGATGGTAGAAGTCTTAACTTCCACATGCACCTGAGTGCCTGAACACCGGGGTTCAAATCTTCCCTCTGAATTAAATAAAAGCTGGGTGGAAGAGAAATTTGAATTCTATAAAAAATAACATTATTTTTGGTTTTGATGGAAAAAAAAAATCCTTTAAATTAGTTTTGACTAAGTACCTTCTCCTTTCTTTTCCTTCATTCTTTATTTCAGCTGTTGAACCAAAAATTTTACTTGCCTACTGTATGGACAATAAGTTAAAAAAGTGTAAGAAGGTAGGGATATCCTGCTTATGACAAGAACTTAAAGGCTAAAGTTATGATATTCCAGAAGAGACAAAACTGAGGAATTCACATGAATCCCAGTTATCTCTGAGTGAGGGAAGAAGGTGGCTAGGAGACATTCCAGACGAGTATAGTACAGGAAGGAAAGAGAGGCATACCACTAGTCATATGAAGTTGCAAGACTATAAAGTTTGTTGTGAAGTTCTAGCTATTAAAAAAAAAAGGTGGTATAAAGAGGATCAAGACTTAAATGCAGTAGCTCAGTCTTAGAGAGCAAGCGATGGGATGGTGGTGACAAATCCAAAAGGTGAGCCAAATGAGATGGAGACAAAAGAGCTATTAGATAGAAAAATGGCAGAAACTGAGAGATGTGTGTAGGTATCACTTATATTGAGTAGTAGCTGAAGTCAGGGGACTGGGTGGGAAGCAGCAGAGGTGCAAGAAAGTACACTTGTAAAGATTAAGGTTTTAGAATACTAACAAAATAGCTTTGGCTTAGTAATTATGACCTGGAGAAATCATCCAATGAACATTTATTCTGTTTTTGAACTGATTTGACTTACTGAGATGTAGTTTATATTTTTTCCAAGTGTAGTTATCAAAAAAACCCACAAATACTTCAGAAGCATTTTGTTGATCACATTTGACAGTTTCCTGTACTAAACTCAGCTGATTAATTAGAATTGTCATATGACATTACTTTTGCCTGAACGGGTACATATATATCAATTACTTTAAGACTGACTGTACATGAATATTCAGTAGCACGCATCTGAAAAAAAAAAATTCCTCTAGCAAGTAGTGCAATTAAAAAAAAAAATCAACCTTGTCACACACACACATTGTATACAAAATCCTTCCAAACCTCAATTAATGGTAAATGATCTCTAACCACGCTGTGTTCATTTCATACCTGATTTCCATATCTCCTAAAGTTACACCTCACTGGGAAAACTAGCACAAGCCCACACCACCTTTGAAGAGCATGGGAACGTGCATCTGCAGATTTTCAAAATAGGGTATTCTAGGGTATTCCTTTGCATAAGTTTTCCTTAATTGAAAAGGAAATGTGGGAAACCCCCACCCCCCCAACCCAAAAACCAAAATCCCCACAAAACAAACAAACAAATAACCCTCCCCTCCGCAAACTGTCCCCATTCAAGCTTGCTAAGATCCCAGGGATATAAATGCTTACAACATTTCTGAAAAAAAGTGAGCAGTGATATGAGTTTCAGTAGCAGCTGATAGGAGTGATCTGTTAAAATTGATCATTCCCCTATCAAAATATCAAGGAACTGGCCAATACATCCTGCAAAGTTGTCAGAGCAGATGATGTAACAGAGAAGCGCAGCTATACATTACTTAGCAGCTTCCTTTCCTGCCACTAGCAAGTCATCTGCTTCATCTGTGCTGTGACCTGTTGGGGGCACTCAGGTATAGCAGCAGATTGCTTGCTCTTGCGTTACTTGTTTTTCCTTCCAGCCTTCAGATGTAGCTGCTATTTTATTCATGAATCACAATATTCCATTTAAACAATTAAACAAGATTTTTTTTTATCACTTTGAGGACAAGAGGGAAGTTTCTCACAGAGTCATTAGGGAGACTCCATAACAGTTCACTGCAAGTCATCTTGCTAGGATGGTATATTGTGGTGTTTATGTTTGAATTAGAGTGTTTTCTCTGTTGTCTCTGGCACTGGCTTGTAGAATTACCTGCCTTCCACTATATTTGAACAGAGCCCATATTTGGTGCATTTTTAGCATATTTTTGTAAGCAACTTGTACTATCACTACTTGCAGAAATGTTTACTTCTAGAGACAGCCAGCCTGACAGGGCAAATGGCTACTGCAGGAGACTTTCTTACACTGTGCTATTTTTCAATAGCTCCCCACTTAATAAATGTTTCAACCCGATCTTGACTGTATCTCAGGTACTTACAAAATGGAGGAGTTAGCCAGCAGATTGGGCTGCACCCATTAAGCTAGGGGAAAATGATGGATTACGAAAAGTGAGAGCAAATTGCAAGAGAAGGCTCAGCAGAGCTTTGGGCAATGAGAAAGCTTCAGGCTTTACCCTTCCTGGGACTTCATGTGCAGGAGACTCTCTTTGTCTGGTACAGACCTTTGTGGACTGGGAGAGTCTGTGAAAAGGGAGTCCAAAAAAAACCAGTCAAAGCTGCTCCTGGAGACTTTTCCTGGGTCAGACTCTCTGGCACCTTCTCAAAGGGTCAAGTGGAATAGCAAGCTGTTGCTGAGTGTATTGGTGTTGCATTTTAAGCCAATTACTCTGGAAGCTGGTTTCATGTGCTAAATTAGGTATCCACAATGCATAACATGTACCAGGGAAGCTTGTACTCTTCTATTTCACCATGCAGACTATGATTGTGTCTTTCCATAAAGCCTAAAATGGATTCCTTCTTTAAAAAATATCTTATTGCCACCAACTAAACCTTAAAAGACAGACTTTCCAGCTAGAATAAATTTCCCGTAATGTATGTTCCTAATGGAATAGAAGACATGGAAATTTTACATGTCCAGGAGACTACCAAGAAGTTTGATTATTTGAACAAGAGTCGTTTTATTATTTCCTCCTTTAAGGAAATATTAATCAGCAACTCTTCACACTTCTATTTCTCAGTATTAGTTTTTCATCAATGCTTACATTTATATAAAGATATTTCAGATAGACAGGCAGACACATGTTTTCAAGAGGTTTGATCCTGAAGGCCGCTCAAAACCTTTCTTTCCTAATGACCTCAAACAACATTTTATATGGCCAGCACTTACCATTTACCATATATGACCATTTATATGGTCAGTTTATTTATATTTTAACTTACAGATAACAAATGTTCAGTGAAAAAAAGGGGGAGACCAGGGTTTTTTTGCTTGAACTCTGAGGAATGGGAGATATGCAACTTAGGAAGCATGTTGGTGCTGGTAGAGTGGTGGAAAGGTAGGAGGCTGGGAATATTTTATCTTTCACTGCTGAGAGGTATAATAGGATCTAAAGTCTGCAAGTGATTTGTAAACAAAGAATAGATGCTTTTCTAGGCAATATACTGCAGTTTAAACAAGAACTAATCCAAAAAAGTCATGTAATGTGTATTCTAAAGTAGATCAGAACAGATTATCACAATAGTCCATTCTGGTTTTATAATCTGGCCTTAAATACATAAGCACTTTAAAAATAAATCAAGATTGGATATGAAGCAGGAACATGCCCCTATTTTTCTTTGGCTATTGCTTGGAGTGGGAGAAAGTATATGATGGTTTATAATACTGATATTGTAAGGAGTCTGAATAAAACAGTGTTCTAATTATTTATGAATTTTTTCTATCTAGTATACACGATAACAGAAAAAGACACATTTTAGATCTTTTTAAAAAACAAATATATAACTACATAAACATAAGAAATAAATAGTCACATGAATAAGGACTTGGCCTGTAATTCCTTTCTTTCTTTACTTAGATGTATTTTAATTTTTTTTGTTCTTGTTTTGTACCAATTTATTTCCTGACTATCAAAGTGTGTGCTAACTTCAAACAAAAGCTACTGTGGTCTTCAGTAGACTCATGATAACAATGCTTTTGCAGGAACAGAATATATTTGCAATAATCCTTATACTTGTATAGGCTAATGGAATAATTCAAGCCTCATGACAATGTTCACTATCTGCAAAGAAAGTTCATCAGTTAAATGTGTTGCTCTCTCAGGGGTCATCAGTCAGGCTAAGGTCCACAACTCCATTCTCAGGGCTTTGCCAGGGGAGCTGTCAAGTCTGTCTGATTCAGTCCTCTCTCTCATACTTGCAGCCTTTTGGTTTAGCTGTTCCTTACTTTTCCTTCAAATTTCTCCCTTTGTCCTACTCTTCCTAGTCTGCTTATCTTCATCTCTTCATGCACCTTAAGTGCAGATCTTCCTTCATTTACCAGTCTCTTCAGCAAGCTTCCATATTTGGTCATTCCCTTCCAGTCCTTGGTCCACACTCCTTGTCAGACCCTTATCCTTCTCAATCTGGTTTCTACTACAAATCCCTTCCATGAACCAACCCCATCTCTTCACTCTACCCAAGCTTCATCTCACTCTGCCCTCCATCTGTCAGGTAGCTCTAGTCAGTGTCTTGTCCCCATCAATCCTGGTCATAACTTCTTTTATTTCGTCTCCTAAGTCCTCAATCTCACTAGACTCCTGCTTCCAGTATCTCCTTTGGCCTAGTCTGTTTTCTGTCTCTTTTTTTTTGATTCTTGTCAGACAAACCTTCCCACACTCCCCTTCATGTTGCCTTCTTGCTCAGGAAAACTGAGTGCCTGAGAAACATAACTTGTGACTCTACAACAACTGAAATGTGGGGCTGGTGGAGAAAAATTGGAAGTCTAGAAATTATAACAGCAGCCATAACTGTAATAAACAAAGGGAGAGTGACAGGGAAAGGAGAAGCAAGAGGGTGTTCTTGACAATATAATCTCATTTAAAAATGATGAAACAAGACTTTGAATTAACATATCAGGAGTTGCTCCTACCTCTGTCACAGCCCTCATACAACCTTGCGCAAGTCCCTTGGTGCCAGGTTCATTAAAAGATGTGGATATTGTCACGTACAACACACTAATGCTGGGCTTTCAGCCCCTTGGTCCCTAGCACCTGCAGCTCTGTGTAAGGCAGTCAGGCTTTGTAACCACTACCTTAGGAGGGATACTTCAGAGAAAAAGACAACTTGAATTTCAGAAGCATTGAGCGTTTGAAAATGCAACTTGTCTCTCAAAATTTAAGGCCATTTCTCAATGCCTCTGTATGTTAAATTCATTATTGACAAAATAATAACTGACCTTCTTGTGAGCGTTGTAAAGCATACTTCACTTATTCTTTCCTAAGGTCCCTCTACAGAAATAGTTTTCTGAGTGAAAAGCACAGCTATAATTATGAGAAACACTCTTTTAAAAGAGAAAAAAGGACACACAAAGGGATGGATTATATCATGAGTAGCTGTAAGTACCAATTCCTTAGTCAGATTGTTTGTCTGTCTGCTTCTTTAGAGAGTCTGTTTACTGCTGTAATCAAAAGACGAAAAACTGTGGCAGGTAGCAGATGTACCAATTAATAACCTGTCAAGGCTGACGGATAGAATGAAAAAAACCCCAGCTCTCCCATATAACTCCTGTGTGGTTTTTTTCCCACATTTCAGGTCTTTGGGGGTCATGAGATACACTCTGCCTCCCTGGAGAGAGATGAAACTGTCTCATTAGCGTCTATCTTTCATGACATTAAGACGCTGCCTTTGAGATGCTAACTCACCTGTTCTTCTCCAAGAATCCTGAAGTGATGAAGTTCTTTAATCAAGGAATCTGGACAGCCAGCTGTTGGAAAGAAACAAAAATAGGCATTTTAGAGCTTCCTGTCAGTGCAGTTTCAGCATAAGACACATAGATGAAGAGAGGATAGAATATACAGATTACCTTAGATAAAGAAGATTAGAAAGATTAGCCACGGCTCTGCAGGCACCAGAATACTGAAAACCACCTATCAAAAAATCCTTCTACATTTCTGAGCATGCTACCAAGAACACTTAGAAAGGTTATATTCTGAATATTTTAGCCCTTTCCCCAAAGGACTACAAACAAAAGCAAGATGAAAAGGGCAGCACTGTCTGCCAGATACCGCCAACCCTTAGTATAAGCCAAAAAGCCTGTTAAAAGAGGATCTCACATCAAAATGTTGGAGCTGCCCAAAGCTGAATTCTGATTCACACAACAGGTTTGGACTCATTTCTAAGAATAATACATGCTTTTCCTGATTCCCTGAAGGATTTCATAGGCCCCACAGATCACTTTAATTTTGGCTGTCTCAAATATAACCCATTTCACATATATATGGCTGTTGCCCGCTGGTGTTAACACACAAACCAAGAACACAGGCAGAGGAGTGATTCGCCAGAATCTTGCAATGAGATTAATTTCCAGTCACTACAAACTTTCACATGTGTACCAGTCAGTAAGAAAGAATATGTCTTGCTAGCTGCCATGCACTTTAGTGACCTGTTTAGACTGTGGTTACCTTCCTGGCAATGCAATCCAAGGCTCCTGTACACTACTTTTGTAAATGACTTTTGTATACTACTAGACTAATTCCTGACAATGGATGAAAGTGCAGATTGTGAAAGCTATCTGGGCTTTATTTTTCTTACCATAAATTGAAGCATCTCTTTGTGAACAAAGAATATTTCTTAAAAGGAATAAAGAGCATAGTTCCCCTCAGAAAATGGGAGGAAACACGATCTTTATCAACCTGGTTTTCTGCTGATGCAACTACAAATAGTTACCTTTCACTCTTAATGACTGCCATTAAAGGAATACAAATTGGAAGTTATTATCAGGAAATCTCCACCAGCATTGTGGTTTCACTCAAGGCCAATGAGACATGGCCTACACTCACAATTTCTGTTGTCATAGCTGTCTTAGGGATGTAGAAGGAAAAGACTACACTTGAAAGCACCATAACTAAAAAGGCAAAAACTGAACAATAGGCACAATTACACTAGTACAAGTCTTGTACTTGCGTAACTTTTTCCACTTAGGGAAGTTGTTTATGTGATGATTAAATGTTACTCAAGTCAACCTTTTGCTGGTAAATGTTTTATCTTCATTCAGAGTAGGAATAGGTGAAGAATGCACCATCTACACAACTTAATCAGAAAACCCTTACAAAGGTAGACAAGGTTTAAAATTGGCCCAGTTTTAAGCATATAGTAAGAATTGCTTATTAACGACTTGTCTCTTACTAAATATTACTATTTCTTCCCATTTTATGAAACCTATGATATTCTTACAGGCTTCTTTTCACCCACCTCTTCCTCATGCACAAGGCTATTCACATATTTGAATGTGTGAGTTTTAGCTCTAAGCGATTATTTCTTAATCAGATTTTATTCTCTTCAACTTCTAGAACCACAACCTGTGTATCACCTTTAAATTTCCTTTCTCAATGCACTTAATTGTCCTTGCCACTCCTGCCACAGAATCACTGCTACACAGCATTTTCTTGTCTTCTCACTGGGATTTACATCTCCATCCAAATCTGTTTCACTAACTTCTTGACCCGAGCCCTGACTTCTTGTCCAGAGCTGTTGTCTTCTATGTTTTTCAAATCAAAGCTTATTGTATAAAACATGGTTCCTCTATCTTAGCCTCAAGTTCTTAGATAATTGACGATATTTTTTCCTGCATGTGATTTTCCCTGAAAATATCTGCATTGATTGCATACTGCTATAGGAATTTCTAAGTGTAGAGGATAATTATGATTTCATGTAATGCTGCCTGTTAATCTTTGACAGATGTTAGGTTTAGAACACCAGCTAAATTGCATTCTGCTTTTTGGAGTCCTTACAGCTTCTACTTCAATCAATTACTTCTTTCTTCCCTCTTATCCTTTCCAATTTATTATTCACTAAACTCCTTAAAACTGGAAGGTTTCCTTTTTCTTCCCTAGCATGAACTTTTTCTGTCCATTCTCCTCAAAATCATATTTCCTGAGTACCTATTATTCCCAGAAATCTATTCTATTCTGCCCTGACATATAAATTATATAATCTCCCCTTTATGAACTCTTTACATGCATCCTCTCTTTCTTCCGTACAGGCTGGGGGCTGAATGGATTGAGAACAGTCCTGCCAAGAAGGACTTGGGGGTGGTGGGAGTGTGAGGCTGGACATGAGCTGGCAACGAGCACTTGCAGCCCAGAAACCAAACATGTCCTGAGCTGCATCCAAAGCAGTGTGGGCAGCAGGGAGAAGGGAGGGGATTCTGCCCCTCTGCTCTGCTCTGGTGAGACCCCACCTGGAATAACTGCATCCAGCTCTCACATCCCCAGAACATCAGAAGGATGTGGATGTGTTGGAGTCTGTACAGAGCAAGGTTGCCTAGATGATCAGAGGGCTGGAGCATCTGCCCTGTTAGGAAAGGTGAGAGAACTGTGATTGTTCAGCCTAGAAAACAGAAGGCTCGGGGGAGACATCATAGCAGCCTTTCAGAACTTGATGAGGGCTTCTAAGAAAGATGGGGACAAACTATTTAGCGGGGCCTATGGTGAAACGACAAGCGGTAATGGTTTTAAACTGCATGGGGGATGATTTAGATTAGATATAACAAAGAAGTGTTTTTATGGTGAGGGTGGTGAAATACTGGAATGGGTTGCCCCATTCAAGGTCAGGCTGGCCAGGGCTCTCAGAAACTACTTAAAGGTGTCCCTGCTTATTGCAGTGGGGCTGGACTAGATGACCCTTAAATGTCCCTTCCAACTCAAACTACTCTATGATTCTATCAAAAACATGCATGTTTAAGAGTTACTAGCCATCCACTGCTGCCTCCTCTTCCAAATACAATATTTTGTATAGTCTGTTTTTCAGAGACTTGCCCAACCTAGTTTTCAATCTTTTCATAGTTCAGATTTTTGCTGGATCTTGCTTAGCTGATTATACAACAGGTCCTGACATTACTAGCAAAGAGAGAGCTTAAAAACTATGTCACTGTTGGCATGGTTCTTTCCAGCAATGAGTTCAGAAATGTCAAATGCATACAATATTGAATTATACTGACACATCTTAACAGTCTGCTGTCTGTAAGAAGTCATTTCAGATTGTCACATTTCAGAAGCAATAATTTCAGGAAAAAAAATCTTCCCTTTCTTTTTTTTGTAATTCTGTGTATATTTCTGATGTTTCCTATTTCTATTTTTAATTTCTTCTTTTCTGTAAATGGACCTTTGTAAAACATGCTGTAACACTGTAACCTCTTTTCACCAAATATCTCTGAGTTTTGAAAAGGTATTGTATTATGTTAAATTCTTGCACTGTGACTAGAGACAAAGGTTATGACAAATAACCACTCCATAAATAAAAAGTAAAGAGATTAAAAAAAACCCCTATTCTGCTCAAAACCATTAAGAACTATTTATCATCTCACCCACACATTCATCCATATATCCAACAACATATTAATGTATATGAAAATACACATAGAAACTTGAAAATTATCACTAGTTAAGCACGGCACCTGATGGGTTCACTGGCAAACTGCACACACCAAACATTTATAGAAAAGTGTATCTTCTAAGTCTCTGATGTGAAACTAGCACATGCCAAATGACATGCACTTTACAGATTTCTGCTATTTTGTATAGAATGCTTTGAGGATTAGTTTTTATGCCCTCTGTACTACTCTGTACTACAGAACTCCTTATAATGAATGGTCTCAACAATTACCAAAACTTTTCACTTCCCTCTTCCCAATTATTACTTGAAAAGTACAAGCTTTCATGAAATTTCCACAGATATAAACCAAACCTCAGGAAGATTAAACAAATCACTAATAATTACACGTAAGAGTGTTGAAACAAAACAATGCAAAAGCATGGACAATTGGCTTTAATCAGAAGCCAAAACTCAGGACTGAGGACACCTGCTACTGATAAAATGGCAGCTAAATTGCTTATTCGTTCCCTCTTTCAGCTCACATTCAAACCTATGGGTTTCATATGTTCTCAGCTACAGTGGCTGTTACAGGTTATTGCTAACTATGAAGGCAGAGCAAGATGTAAGAAATATAAAACTGATGCAAATATTTAATATTTTTATACCGCTTTTTACTCTGTCATAGCTCCATTGACCTAAAAGCAATCAGATCCATAAAACTAATGTGATGTCTTAGGAATGAGCCTAAGCCTAAGCAGGAAAATAATGAAGTGATGATGCCCAGTTCAAAGAACCAGCAGCTTTATAAAGTCACAACAAGTAATTTCTTTGCCTCTATTTAAACTTTTATTACTTAAATTAAATTTAAGCATTTTATTTGCTTCTATGTGTTCCATCATACACCAGTTTACTTGTTTGAATAATTTTGTTGTTACTGGATTCCCATATCGCTTTATAATTTAACTCCAAATGCTGTACGTATGAACGAAGGGTCCAGTTAAAGTTACAGAAATTTGCAATTGTAAATTTGCAATTTACATTGTGGCATTCTCCTCACAAACATATTTTTAATCTGTTCATATAAGTACACGTATCTCCAAGAGTAGAACAAAGAAACAAAATTTAGGAAGGACGGTTTGATGTCTCCTAACATCATAAATACCCTGATTTCAATTGGTCTGAACACACATTTTCAACTACACTTGTAATTAAACTATGATTCTAACTACCACCAATTTAATTACCCAAATCTTTGCATATTTTTTCTCAGACAGAATTAGCTTCTGCTTTTTTTTTTTTCTTAAAATTATCCCTCTGTATGACTTATGTTCTTCAGAGAGAAGGCAAAGGAAAAATTAAATCAACCCTTTAACATTGCATAAAATGGCAAAATGGAAGCAAAAAATGACAGCTGCTACAAATAGACCCACCTGAGAATTAACACAAGTGTCAGTGCCCTGATGGCACCACCAGCCCTGCCTGTTCCAGCCAGGACCCCGTGTCAGCCCCTGCTTCACCCACCCACACTTGGGTTGATATCTGCTCCCCACAGCCCTGCCCTCCCCAGCCATGGGCCCTGCCAAGCCAGGACCATGTTCAGGCCAATCCCCAGGGAGGTGTCCAATGCCCGGTGCAGGGCCTGTCCCAGTACTCCTGTCTACCAGCACTTGAATGGAAGTACCCTGGCTGAATCACTCAGAGAATCATAGAAAATCACAAAATGTCTTCACTGACCACACTTACAAGCATATGTATCTCCACTGCAGGGTTGTGCGCTACATCTTCCACCATATGTTGGCAGCATTATTTCATGCTTTGCATTTTAAATTTCATCTTTCCCCAAACGGTATAGTTGTGTGAGAATCATTTCAATGCATTTAAGCATCAAAATGTTGGCTATATGAGTCTAATATATTCCTTGCATGCTTCCTCTTTGGTTGATAGAAGGAATACATGTCTTCACAGGGTAATTCCCATCATCCAAGACAGGTACAAAAAAAAAATATCCCCTTATTTCCATTAAGTGAGGAGTTTAAGGCGACTTGGCAAGATTTACAGAAGTAACTCTTAGACTTTTAAAGTTAGATTATTTGAATTTCACCCAACAGTTGCAATTCCAATCATTTCTGCACATGCTTAACATTGGAGCGTGTAAATTTCCCCATCACATTTAGCTCCATGCAAGCTAAGCATTTACATTATGAGCAGAGCGCAACTTCCATTTCTCTCACTAAGAATTTATGTCTGCATCAACACTTGTTAATTCTGAAAAGTACATTCCTTTTGTGGGCTCTGAACATAACCATCATGAATATCTATCAGTGTCCTTCAAAGGATATCTTTTCACAGTGCTAATTGCTAAACCAAGCTTGCCACTGGAAAATGTTTCAAATACTTGAGAATAACCACTTCATGCTTAGAAAATTAATGGATACGTTGGCCTTTTTTTTCCCTGACTTTAGTATAGGTATGAAAATGTTCCATATTCAAAAACATAATCCTAAAAATCTGGCAGTGCAGCACTCTAATGGCAGGACTTGCAACACGGCAACAATTATATATATTATATAGGCAAGTGAAAGCTGGTCTGCCATGCATGGAAAGATGACTCAGGAATCCTGCAACTCAGAGGTGCTTGTTACAGCAGGTTTGCATCCAGAGCACAGCCAACCTCAGCTACAGTGGGACAGTACCTGGGACTCCAGATGTGAGTATAAATTACTCAGCACAGCACAGACTACTCCGTTGAGTGAGCAGCAATGGCAGGAAGAGCGCAGCCCTGCACTGAGTATAATAACAATAGGAATGGAAAGAGGATAGTAAGAAAGCTGGAGTCAGACTAGACTTTCACACAAAACATAACGATTTTGAAGTCCCGTAATTAGTGTGCATTAATTTGATACGTAACTTTCCCAGTCTCCTCCAAATTTTTCAACTAATTGGAATATTGTTGTAAACCCTCACACACACATCTGCTGTGTGCATCTCTTCCAGTGAAAAGCAGTCCTGTGCTGGTGACAGTGCAGCCATTCTTACAAGAACTGACAATGATTTCAAAGTATGAAGTGACTTCACTGCGCCTGGGTTAATTAAACGTTTAGATGTTACAGATGACCTTTTCTCATTTTTGATGTTATGTGAATGTGAACCAAGACAAAACTAAGGAGAGTGCCTGGAATGCATAAATACTTTATTGAAAAGAGAAAAAGATATTATGAAGAATATCGAGTATGTAATTTATAAAATATAAGCATACAAGGCTATATTTGGAATACTGCTTGTACATTGTGAAAAGATGTTGAAGTATTTTCTCACAGATCCTGCAGAAGGGTATTAGTAAAGCCATTTTCACTATTTTTTTACAACACTTATGAGCAATACTTTCGTAAATAGTAAATTTTGAGGTTTTTTGCTTTGTTGCTAGCTACATAATTTCCTGATGTAGACAAACTTAGAACTTCAATAATTTGTATATGTACACTTATATTTACGTATATCTTCCTTTGTATAAAAAGACTTAATTTTTAAAGAAAGAAAGGTCATAAAACAGTACTGTGAATAATTTGTCATCTCAAGTCCCATGGCTTACATCTGCAGGTCTGAAAATGCAGAGGATTCACAGGGGCACACGACTTCATCTGGAGAATCACTTATTACTAACCACCATTAATCATAAAATCCCATGTCAGAATCAAAATCCTCTCATGAAATCAGTCAGCTGTATGTTTGAAAACTGGGGGACAATCCTTTAGTACCCAAATATCTTGTACTGGCCACCTCACAATTGCTGTAAAAAATTACCTACCCGGCAAAACCAAATAAAGTAAACTAAAAAAATTACATGGGATTCTTTACTTGTACTCATGCCATTTTAATAATTATCAGTTTGCAGATGATACTTTTCTGTACAATAATCTAGATGAGTAGATAGCAAGATAAAACAAATATATGCCCAAAAAGAGACACATTAGAGGGCTTCAATATTATAGATTGGCTAGGGGAAAAAAATTTAAAAAGAAGTTTTTTCAAAAGCAAGAAGTATTGAATTCTGTCCTTTCAAAGTCAGCAGGCACGTATTTAGACTGCAAAGCTCAGCTCTGCACTTGGGCAATGCTGAACCAGAAAAGATGACAAGCAATGCTCGTGTGTGGTTTCTGTAACCAGAGGTCAACATGGTGAAGATCTTTCTTCTAAGTCTTTAAAAATGTCTCTAAAACTACAAATGATGGAGCAGTTCTTCAGCTCAAGCAAACTATCACAGCAACAATTAAGTCAATGGTGCTTCCAGGTATTCGTACCAACAAACAAATAGATTATGTATACAAAATATAATACTTTGTTAAAAAGACTGTGTGCCAGTAAAGGACATATTTAATTGCTACTTTTTCAAAGGTCAATCTGCAACAAGAAACCTACTCTCCTGAAAAAAATTCAGAATAGAAATACCATTTTCTTTTTGTTAACGACCTCATCAAACAGTACCATGTTGATTTGCTTTTCTTTCTTGACTGACTTCTGATGGCTGGTCTGTAAAAAGACCTATACATTACTTTGCTATCAAAAAGGCTGCTGAAGCTATTGGTCAAGAAAATTTCATGAAAGCTTGATTGTCAGAACACAATACTTCTCCTGTTCTAACCAGTCACTAGAGATGTTAGATGTTAGTTGCCCAGCTGAATCGGTTACATCTTTGTGTGCTCTTAAATTCAAAACCCTCCGAAGACATAGAGCACATTTTTTACTCTCATGAAGTACTTGTGAAAGAATTCTGCAAATGGACTACAATAGAGTTGGGAAAGGATCGCATAAAGTGATCGTAGTAAATTCTGCTGGTCTGGCTTTCTCACACTGCACACAACTCTGGCTTTCACTATGCTCTTACTCGCTGCTTTTTTTAATGATGCTTTAAAGCCCAATGACTAGAAGTAATGAACCACATTAGCCATTTTCTGCTAAGGTCTTTCTTTTAATCTTTACCACAAAAAATATCAGCAGGAATATTGACCTGCCATTCAGTTTAGAACCTGCTTCCTTGCTTCCTTTTTGCATATTTAAAACAACATTTAAACCACACTTGAACAAGTAATGTTTAGTCACATCAGCATTCAAACCCTGAATTGCACTGAGTTCTGCAATGCCAGCAAGCCACTGCTTGTTATTTTTGGCAGTTTTCTGTATATTCTGCACTGCTATGTGACAAACTGTTGAAAGAGTCTTTCAGAGGGGGAAGTTTTCTAAGAAATAATATTCAGTATTGCCCAAGAGACTGAGACTTCAGGGCAACCGTGCAGTAGTGCAAACATATTTAATGAATAGTCTGTACCATCTGCTTGCTCAATATTCCAGTTTAAATTATAGGTGTAAATTCACTCATACAATTCTCATTAAAGTCAGTGAATACCGGACTCATGCAACACAACAAATTCTACGCTGTCTATCTGTAATGAGAAATTGAGATATGACCTTTACTGCTCTCATACAGAAGCTCTAGAAGCAAAAACAAAAGGGAAACTCCCTTATTTCCATGCTAGTATTGATTATTGTCAAATTAAATTTTACAGAAAAACCATTTTTTAAATGCTTCTTAGATAAAAGAAGTTTCTACAGTTTCTTTACATCAAAGGGAAAATTAACAAGTCTAGGGCTCCTACCATAACCAGGTGATTTTAGTTTTTTTTAGTTGAGATACAAGAGTGCTGTTTTAAACTTCTTTTGGAAGACTCACACCTTCTATCATATAAACCATGGAAGTGAAAATCTCATTGCAGGGATCTGGCCTGAAAGGAGCTCTTCACTCTCAGTTTGCTAGGTTTTTAGCTCTATCAGCTCAATTCATGAAAGGTTTTCTCATCTTTTATTCAAAAAGTAGTTGAAATCTCTAAAGAAAACTGTGTTCTCTCAAATTCCCACCTTCAAGCTGGCATTGGCCTTTGATGATGATCAGTACCTTTGAGAAGGGAAGTGAGAGGTCAGGAGCTTTCAGCATGTGGTGGAGACTTTATGAGAGAGGAGATTGTCTTCTCAGGGAAAATCCAACTATCCCTGAATAAAAGTCAACACAAGGCAAAAATAACTATAGAAGAATTTCATTTGCTAGTTACTGAAGGGCAAATCCTTAGAAGATTTCAATTTCTGAATACCACAACTAAGCAAGTATAAAACAGAAATGCTAAAAGGTTTCTAAGCTGAAATTAAAGTTCACACAGACGTTTTCCAGCTGACGGCGCAATAACAGAAATATATTTGTTATGGTAAACAATATTGCAAAGCCCAAACACTGAGAATCAGATTTGGAAAGTAAATATCCTTTTTCCTTTTAAAAGTTGAATTAAGGAAAATGTTCTCCTATAATTTTGGAAGTTATAGACAAAAACCCAGTTTCATACTGCAATAAATTTCCATCTCATTTTTATTTACCAAGTGAGGTTATTATACTGACTATGTAATGTAGAATAAGCCACTGCACCATCAAGAAAGATGTGGCCAAGTGCCAGAGAACAAGCACGGCTTTCCATCTTTTTAATTCTGAACCCACTGTTTAAGGATATTAAAACACAATTTTGAAAGGTTATTTTCTGTCCACAGTACAGGAAAATCAATATGGCAAGCTAAAAAAAAAATCTGTCAGAAAAACCAAGATTCACACATGCAAGTCTCACTCTTACTCACACATGCATAAGCATGCGCAAAATTACTACTGGAGAAAGGACAATGGCAAACAATATCCAGTGACCCAGAAACAGCAATGCTTTTCTATCGAATTTTGCATTTCTTTTTTTTCCCTGGGATATGACATCATTCTGTATAAACATTATATAAAAATGCTATTCCTTTAATCTATGAAGCATTTATAAGACTTCAACATGAGCCTTTCACTGAGAGCTTAGACAAATATCTAAATTGCTACATAAATGACTCAGACTACAAGGCAAGCCCAGGCTACTCTAAAAATAAATGTTCATGGACAATAAGCCCATCCAACCAAAAGAGAATTTTAAAAAGCCACAGAATACATAATGTCTCTCAGAATAGTACAGACATATCTGGATGAATGGCTATGATTTTCTCTTTTTCATAGCTATTTTAAGACAGATAACCATTTCCAGAACTCCAAAGAATGGAGCAATTGTCTAAAAGTGACCTGCGGTCCTGTAAAGGAGATCAAATCTTAATTGATACCTAATTGTAATATTTTTCTTCCTCCTTTGCAGCAGCAATACATGTGTGCATATCTTGCTGTTCTCTGTGAGGGGACATGGAAAAGTTTCACTTATGAAATGAGGACAGTTTTGCATTTCACGATAATCAGATCAAATTAGGGCAGGTGGCAACTCTGCAGGCAACATAATTATGAAAAATGCCTGTGTTCAATACAAACTGTCCTTCCAGTCTTGAGGTCTAATAGGACATCATAGTGCAATCTTTTTACATTTTACTGGCAGCTCAGAATACAGAAGTCCACTGAGGGGGGACTACATACTGCTCTCATTTTTTGTCTGTGCAAATCCAGACAAATAATACATGTGTTCTTCAATATTTGCTCTAACATAAGAAGCAGAGTGATCCTGGGAGTGCAAAAGCTGGTGTGGGATGAAAACTAAAGTTAAATACAGAAGAAAAAGTAATTAAGTCACTAGTCAGGTCTAATTCTAATAACATTGTGTGAGACAGGCTAATCCTGCATTGCAAACAGTGATTCGTGTTTCTATTATAAAAAACCTGACAGGCAGGCATAAATACAAGAGATCATACTGTCTGTTCATCTAACAGAAAAGAATTGAAAAGACCTGAGAGATTCCCCAAAGAGAAAGTGTTAAAGATTTTTCTGATTTTTCTTTCTATTTTGATATACTGGCCCTATTCTTGAACAGATCGCTCATGATGAATAGCTGGCAAAACACATTTGAAATAAGCTGAAAATTTAATGCAAAATTCTGCTCTACATTAAAGGGATGATACAGCCAGGTTCATTTAGAATATTACTCCTCTGAAGACACCCCAAGCACTACAATAACAAATGTTATATCAAAGATGCACTCGGCAACAAATGCAATATGAGTCTCTGTGAGGCGATTTTTCAGTATGTCAGAATTATAATATCACTCCAAGGAAACAAATTAAGCAGCACAAGCTTGGCTGTTGGGATCACTTTATTAGCAATACAGTGTTTTCTTATAAAGAATGCTTTTCTTTGGATCTGTCAATGAGATGGTCTACACATTTTATGGTGCATGACTTCATATTTGCCTATGAAATAAAAGAAACTCTCTTTCTGCAACATTAAAAAAAATTATTGAGAATAACAAAAAAAATTCATGATCATTTTTACTCTACAGGTGAAGTCCAGCCCAGTGTGGGTTTTCTTAATCAGCAGGCATAAACACTTTAATCACAAGGGATAAAACTATTACACTAGTACCAGTGAAGAAATACTGAATGATTTCTACCTGGTGGAGGAATACCTATTTTTAAAAACCCATAGGTTTCTCCAAAATATTGAAAAAAATTCTGCTCTGGTTAGTCATCATGCTGATATAAGGACTGATTAAATTTTTTCCTTTGTGCATAAAAGAGAAAACAGCCCTTGCCAGGTGGACAGGCCCTTTCAATGAGTCAGAGAAGGATGCTGCACTTGCACTGTGGTGATAAAATACCAAGGCTGTCACAATTCACCTGAAGCTCAGTGGCTGCAGTGGACTAGGAACGCAGTGGGAAATGAATGTGCTTTACTATGTGCAGGGCAGGAGAGAACCCCCACAGCTCAGCATTATGCCATCAGACTCATCGCTACACTGAAGTGAATTAGTGCAAGCAATTTCATGAGATTATGCCAGCAATTTGGTACAGAACAGCTGCCACACCACACTACAGGATTCTCCCTCTAGTTTTTACTTACATGACCATGAATAACTTCTGAGTTAATCCAGAGCAACAGAATCTATCCCTGATCTTTACCACCTTACACAGAGATATGCTATGCCTTGTAATTAATTCCTCTTTAAACTTTTTTTAAACTAAAAAAAATTCCATTATCACAAGTCCAATATATCTTCATTAAAGCAGACACTCTATACAACACTATTATTTGAATTCATCTAATATTTGAATCACTTCCCCTATCTAGACCACACCGATTATTTCCCTCATCTACAATTTTTTTTCTGTATTCTTTTAACAGTGTAGGGTTTCTAAGCTGTGAGCCTGAAGACAGAACAGACAGATAGGTATAGGACCAAATCTCCAACCTCAGCTACTGCATATGTGAAACCCCGCAGGGTACAGAGTCCAGCTGCAGAGGGTTGTGGGGGTGTGCACGTGGTTTTTCCCCCTTCCCTTTGGTAATAAGTATTGCTGCATTAATCATTTCCAGTCACCAAAAAAAATTTTTTGTAAAAATTTTTACTAGTGGGATTCTAAACTGACATAAGTGGGCACTATGAATGCTGATGCAGACACTAGAAATCGAGACTGCAGTGTCACTGAACTTGATGCTAACATTTAACCAGGTTGATAAGCCAAGTAAGTAAGAACTAGTGTCCAGGAACCTCCTTTCCCTCCCATATGTACAGCTCCTCTTTGCCCAGAAACAGAGAAACAGAGTTCAGACATGAGTGTCTTCTGATTTTCCTTTTCTTTTACAAAATGGAAAGTCAAGTTATTGAAACTAATGATAAGGTTCAGCTTTCTTTTTTCCTCATGTCATTAAAATGCTCACTTGACTTTGCTTCATTTCAGGAGATCACTGAGCTTCAGTTGTAAAAGATAACAACACTAGGTCTCATCGCTTGTACATTTACCTTTTGACACCACATTAACTATTTTTTTCTGTAAAGTACTGCTAAGCAGTCATTTATATGTTAAGTACTGAACTCTGTATACCTTCTGCCTTTCAATATTACATTGCTTGCTGTGTATTTTCCACTTGCGTCTGTTATGTCATGGATCAGAAATTCATTCCTTGTACTTCTGTCTGGCTCCAGAACACCACCATGCATGAAATTTCAGAGACACTTTTTTTCCTGACTGAGAATTATTGGATATACAGCTATAAAAGCATACATAAAAGCTAAAAGCCCTTAGAAATACTTGGAGGGGAAACAAAACATCCCTTAAGCATCAAATCAGTTGGAAATTCTTCATACTGCTCTTCTATATAAATTCCTGCAGGATTTGCTTTCTATTGTAGCTTAGCTCCTGTCTGCTTCAGGAAAAAGATGGTCAATTATGATAAATGATTCTGTATGGCAGGATTCAGACATACTACAGAAAACTATATCTAATGACATTATCTGATTCTTTCTTAAGGATCAATAATTTATTTATAGACAGGGGCCTCAAAGGTTAATTTTTAGTGCTTTACTCACCAAGCTATCCAGCACTCAAATGACTTGTAAGAGACATACAATCAGAACTGGCTAATCCACATCAGCTTGTTTAAAAAAATTGTCAGATTAACAAATCAATGATACTTACACACTACAAAATTGGTTCCCACTTAAAAGCTGACTGGATTTACACAGTTTACATGCAGCACAAATCCTGTTTTCATGTAATTTAGCAAGGATTCCGGGCAAAATGATTCTCCCCTCTCTTGTCAATTTCCAAGACACAAACTGGCCAGCAGAAATCCGATTGCAGTTTGATGGATGTCTATTGAGGGAAACGGGAGGAGGGGAAAAAAGAGAAATGTAGGATTTTTGATGCTTGGCTACAGGTTGCTGTATCATTTTCCTATCTCTGCTTCCACACATACCTGTGACTTTCCATTTAGAGAGTTTTTCCCTGCTTTACTGGTTTTACCAAGAAGTATGCCATGCCTAACCTGTGACACATTGATTCATTCAACAACCCATTGCAGGGGTTGCATGAATGTAATATTGATGAGTGCTACACTCATGGTTTTTTCACCCATTTACCCATTTCAATTCTGCTCACACCTCTTGCAGTCATTATAAGAGAGTCAAACACATGGCTGCCATCAAGCAGTCTCTGGACTTGAATGCAAAGTAAACTTTGCTGCAACAATGTCTTTGCACATGTTGTTTCTCTTTTCCCTTTCTAGCTATGTATTTATAGTTCTCCTTTGAAGGCTGTGGAGCATTATCTAGTTTTATTTTTATTTTTTGTTACTTTTGGATTTTGATTTTGGGAACACAGCACACTTCAGATCGTTAGAACTATATCCTCCTTCACTGAGACAATAACAAATAAAGGTGGCAAACATCTGAAAGGTACAATGGTATTTTTTGTGCAACGGTCACTGAATTAGAGCAGCTGTGATATAAAACTGATTCAGATGACAGATGCTTAATCAACTGAAACTCCAGCAACTCTAGTTGTAGTTTCCGAACTTCTTTCTATACTTGGAAAATATCATCAGAAGACAAACATAAATATTTGCAAAGAAAAAATATACCACAGTGTCAGTTTGCATTTTTTCAGTCTTATATCTACAGATCCTACTGAACTGAAGGTTAATGCTAACATTCAAAGACAGACTGTGCATAATCTAAGAGGACATGCGACATTTTTATGTTTAATGCTTTGTGTCTTTGTTCTTCAGGACAGTCTCATGTAGGAAAGTAAGCTAATGTCATTGACTATCTCAATATTAAATAGATAAATAAATAAATAGAGGCAAAACAAAACACGACGGAAGTGGCTGAAATAAGTGGTACGTACACAGTACAGTAAACAACTCTACTGAGCAGCCTTCTAATTTGTTCCAATCTACCACAACCAATTACTTCTGCCTCAGAGACTCCTTATCACAGATTTTCCAAGCCAGCTACCCTCTATTTCTTGATAAAAGACATAGCAGTATTTCAGAAAATTGCAGATTAGATAAAGAAGAAACCCAGTGTTAGAAGTAATTGCCTGCATTTTTTCCCTCAGCTATCCAATCCTCCAGCCAAATAGTTGAAAAGCTACCTTCCAAGTTAGGTGTTGGTAATCCATCTGTATTGGCTACAAAATAATAGGCTTGACAATATTGTAGAACCATTTTTCTTAGCCTTACTGTCTGCTAGAAAAACATGGGAAAATAATCCTTGAAAGGTCAGCAAGAGCAAAAAAGGACTGTGTTGAATTGGACCTCCACAATACTGGCTGGACATTACACACATATATGACAGAGTTGCAACACTAAACTCCACAATGCATGAAAGGTAGAAGACATTCAACCTGCTTCTTCATCCTTCCTCTTCCTTCTCATCCCCCTTCTGGGAAAGAAAAGGTATCTTCGGTTTGGGAGAAGCTGGAGCTGGCTGCAAGTACTATAGATAAACAATTGTACCAAACGTAACACAAAATCCATCTCTCAGTACCCTGTCTCTGGCACAAGTCAGTAACAGATGCCATGAGAAAAGCATAAGAAACAAGAAAAGTGTTAAATATGTCTGTATTTCATCCTTATCTGCACACTGACATTTAGGGACATTCTGTGATAGAGGATGCAATCAGATCTCCTTCCTCCCTCTTGGGAATTCTCCATGAATGTATCTAGTCACTTTGAGAACCCTGAATAATTTTGGGCTCTACAATATCCTAAAGAATTGAGTTCCATAATTTTAAATCGCAGCATGCGAGCTTCCTTGGTTTGCTTTATGTGTGCTACCTTACAGCTGTATGGCTATCTCTAGTTCTCACATAATAAGAATGGGTAAATTCCTATTACTTTTTTCCATTCCCCTTATGATTTTAGAAAACTTCATCACATCTTGATCCAGATGACTCTTGTCAGAACAGAAAAATAAGCATTTCATCACACACAAACTATCCCTTACCTCCAGCCATCCTTGCTGCTCTATGTTTAAATAATAGCTAGCACTTTCTTTTTCAGAGATAATAACCAAAACTGCTCTTGGAATGTGCAGAGAAGGCTGCACTCTTGATTTTCCACAAAGAAAAAACATTTTGTCATTCCAAAAAGTTCCTAAGATCTGAACTGCCCTTTTGATTTTCACTTAGTGCTCGGATGATATTTTCAGTGAATCATCCAAACAAGAGGCCAAACAAATGAGGCAGCAGATGAGAGACCAGTGCCACACTGCCTGCTTTTGCCCTTGGACACTCCAAATGATGCCACCTCTGCTTCCTAAGATGGCTTACTGGAAAGCCTGTTCAAAAACACTAGCAGTGTCGTGCTGACAGTCAGCTCTGTAAACTGAATAGGTTTGTTACCCATCCTTGCACCTGGGCAGTGCAGCAGCACCACTGCAGCCAGCTCAGGACATGGCCATGTAGTCCATTAGCCTAACTTACCTTTGTGGCTCCACGTCAGCTTGCTCCAGCACTGGGACTTCCCTGGTGATCACAGGGCTATGGCTAACCCTTCATGGCATGCCCCACTGGCATGGCACAGCTGGCCTCACTTCTGCCCCAGAATCACTGTGCTTCGACATGTCCAGCCAGCAAGTCGTCACTAGACAGGACTGCAAAATGCCTTACCTAGCCTCTAAGGAGTTTAGAATGTGGGAGCTAAGCCGTGGTGTGAGGTAGGAGGGCAGGAAACAAAACGGACATAAGTCTGATAATCCAAAACTAACATGTGACAACAACTAAAAGCTTTTATCTGAAAGTTGAAACCGAGCGACAAAAGATCAGGATAGCAAACAAATAGAAAGAACAAAGAAAGCTACCATCAGCCTCCTTCTTTTCATCTTCTAAAGGACAAATATTACTCTAAGAGCACTATATTTACCCTGTATTAGTAACCTTGTAATTTTCCTTATAAAGATCAGGCAATAACAAGAAAATTACAAGGATCATCTAATTTTCTGACAGATGAAATGGCACAGGATTGGAAACTCAATACTAGACCTAACTGATGTTCAGTGGAATTTCTCCACTGTCCCCAAAGCATGTTATTAAACAATATAAGAAAAGAGTAGGGAAAGTAACCCTTAACTACACAACATTTGCAAAGGCACTGTATTCTGCATGCTGTATGGGATATGTCAGCTTCTTGTCTTTCCATCAATGCAAAGAGAAATGGAGACAGAATGCACTTTTGCCTATGTGCCTTATAGAGTTGAATTTCAAAACTGTGAAGAATGATCTCTCTATACCCCAGATGTGAAACCCTGGAGCTTCATAAAGAGATAAAGTTCCTTGCAAGCCAACCTGTGCACACACCACGCTGGAGCACTTGCTCTTTACGTAGAGCCTGTATTGAACTTATGCAGAAAATTCCTAAGGATGAGACAAAAAGTTTGTGTGGTGCCCTCAGTTTTCTTGTCTGTGCTAGGAGAAACAAGGACCTCAAACCTAGACAGCATTTGACTCATAATAATTGGAAAATGAAATCTCCATTTGTAGCTTAGTCTTTCATCTGCAGATCCCTCTGCAGGTTTGGTTTGTGGGTTTTTTTTTCCTCTGTTGTATTCTGAGGACAAGCTCTTTTTTGATTACAAATCCTAGTTATGTAAAGTATGCTGCATCTAGCTATGTAAAGGTGATACATTAATTTTTATTTATATTACAACTGATCTGAAAGCCTCCCTTCTGTTAATAACCCTGTTGTGCTAAATAGTGGGTGAATATGTCACATTAAACAGATGATATAGTCATCTGTACATCTACCAGAGGATGCCATGTGTGAGAGAATCTGTGTGATACAGAATGCATGGCAGATTCCCCAAGGGAGGGGCCCAAAGCAGAACAAGAAAGCTGCCCATTCTTTTGTGCTGTGGATATAATGACCAGTGCAAAACTGGGATTTTAATTTTGTCTCTCAGCATTGTAAGCTGTGAGTTTGGCCTAACTTGGCGATATTACATAAAAAAATATTACCCTGCCAAAGATAATTCTCCAGCTACTCTTTACAAACAGAAAACCATAAAACCCATATCTTGAACTTATGGAATATATATACCAACAATCTTTAGCTGACTCAAAGCTGTGTTTGACAATGATAAGTCAGTGCTGCCACGCGATTACCTTGGGAACCTCCATTGAAGGCAATGACAATTGAAAGTTATAACATCTGGCTTTGAATCCTCACTTTATGAATTTGTGGAGAAAGAACATTCACAGCTGCATGACAAAACATCAGTTCTATATTTTCCGACTTTTCTCTCGAAGTCCTTGCAGTATTTAAATATGGCTCACTCAACATTAATGTATGTATTATATAAGATTAAAAAATACAAGATCTGCCTCCCACAAAGTCTTTTATGGTATATATTGATGTATAATATTGAGTAACTCAAGAGACTGAAGTCTTATCCTCAAGATAAGTGCCCATAAGATCAAAAGACTTTAAATTAGCAATTTCTGTGTGCTAGGTAGAGCCTGTTTCTTTTTCCTTTTCTCTAATTAACCTGGCTTATTTACCTGGCTTGCTGGAAAAGAAGCTATTAGAGTCTAACCACTAGTGCCCCTGAAGGTTCCACAAAGAGCCAGAGGATGCCATAAGTACCAGCTCTCACATCATTACTCTGCTTTAGCAATACAGCTATTTTTAAAGCAAACTTTAGGGCCTGGAGCTCTATATTTGAAATAATTTTGTTAATAAATGGTTTTTTTGTTAGCATGCAATCTGCAGTTTATTTGGTCTGTAATATTCTCGTGTGATAGTTATGATAAATCTGAATTCGGTGCTCAGAAATGAGCTCTGTCAATTTTGAAGGAAGTAGGGCTTTGCTGGACAGGAAGGTAGATCATAACCCCAGCAGCCAAAATAATCATTTGTAGCTAGCGAACAGAGAAGACCAAATGGGGATAGTTTCAGCAGGAAATCTGATGATGGTTGCACAGGATGAAGAGAAAGGGATTGAAAAAAATAGAGAACATTGAAGACACGCACTACCAGCAGAGCTATTTTTCATGTCAGGTTTTCTTTAACCTGCAAGCTCTCAGGGCCAGACCTATTAGCACACTGATCGCCATGCCTCAAACCAGGCACTGGGCTACATTTGCCGGACTGTGGCCTATATTTTCCTGACAAACAAGGCCAGAAAGGGGGTGGGTTGCACTGAGGGAGCTGCAGTTACCAGCATCTCACTGACACAAGGAATGATGCAGAACAAGCGGGCTGTGCAGAGACACAGCTGTAATCAGAGAGACCTCAGCGAGAGTAATATTCATACAGTATGTGGGGAGGCATCCAAAGACAGAAGAGATGAATGCATATCTCCCAGGAGTAAATGGCCCCTCTGCAGAGAAAAAACATGGTCACTTAGCTGATAGATTCCATACTCCCTAGTAGGAACAGATATGTGGAAGGAACTAGTAACAGACAAAAATTTAACCAAGAATTGGTGACAAGGATGAAATCGACAAAAACAGCCTCTTGCCACATATGCTAGACACACAGCTTCTTCTCAGAAGCATGAGACCACTGAAAAATTGCTAGAGCACATACAAAATGAGCTCTGTCTTTGCCCATGTTGGCCTGCAAGGACATGAGCTGTCCAATATGTATAATGATCTTGGGAATACCGAAAGGGTTGGAGGGTCTGTGAGCACACATGAAGAGATGGCAGTTCTGGGGCTATTCCCATTAATCCTTTTGGAGAAATGTCAAAGATCAGATAAAGATAGATATGATCCAGAGGTAAGTATAGGTGGTTTTGACAGGAACATTAGTTCTCTTAATCATGGAGTGGTGTTCCATGAACATGGCTTCCCAAACATCATCTCAGGATAGTTAAAGAAGTGGATGAAGCAAACTCACAGCTTGCTGCAGTGTCCTTTCACAACTTAGGGAGAACAGGTTTGCCTAAGTAAAACCAGAGAAAACTGTCTTCAAGTCCTTGACTTATGAGAAATAATAACAAATGTAAATAGCTGGACTGACAGTACACTTGATGTTGACAAGATCCTTGCCCCTAAGAAGAATTTTGGCTGACCTATCACTCAAGATCCTCTGTGAAATCCAACTGACGGTGATAGCTGCAGGGCCTGTGCTCAGTGTTTTTCATTTCTCCATATTTCACATGCAATTTTTCTAACAGTGACTTATGTTAACATTTGTGCATCACACAATGTATGAAGAGCTCGAGAGGAGTGGGAATGAAGAAACACATAGCATGGAAGAGGTATTAAGAGGTACAGTCCTTGCCTCTTCCACCGCTAACCTCTAGAGCCAAACAGAGGCTAATTTATTGTATGGCATGATTCAGAGCAGCCTATGGAGCATTTTCATTTTCGCGAACTGCAGTGTTTTAAGTATGTTTTGGCATTAAGAGACTGCTCAGTGTGCCTTAAACAGACACCCCTTTTCTATACGTCACTCCCTAGAGTCTCTAATGGCAGTTCCACAGCTCTGTGCCATCAGCCAGGAAGGGAAATCTTAGCTGACTACATGATGTCACCTCAATTCCACACTTTGATGAGGGCTTGGATGTCCTCCATGACAGCATGTCAACATTTAAAAAGATAAAAACACTGCTGTTGTAGAAAAAGGTAAACGGAGATTACGAAATACTAATGTGAGCCGCATAGTATTTCTGAATCTCTTATCTATACGAAACATACAGGTTTACCTATCACTGAGAAAACCATTTCTTCAGTCTCTGCAGAAAAGGATGTGCAAACATTTCTTTGTATGTCTAAATTCCCTTTCATGTGTATCACACATCATTTTTTTAATAAAATCACATTTGTATCACCATAAGGTAATACATTATAAAATATTTTAAAGGAAACATTTTTGGAAGGGCATATCACTGACCTAAAGTCAATCAGTAATGATAAACTTATAATGGATTTTAAATAAATGTGTGGTACGAAAACACAGCAAAAAGAAAATTGAATATTCGTCCCCTAAAGAAGAAATAAAAAAACCCGTATCAATACAGAGCACGGTGAGTACCCCAAGACTTCAACTAAGTAAATCCTAGCCCTTACATCCAGAATTCTGATCCTAATCAATAATCCACAGCATTTATGTGTAAAGAAGTCCAGGGGCTGCAGTTGCCTCAGAAGAGCTCTGGACAGAAATAAATCAGGACTTTGCCTTATGTGAACTGGGATTTGATGTGACCTTCACGCTGCAGACCTGTCAAGCTGTAGCAATGATGAATGCAATCAGACAGCTATTAGACACTGTTCTAATTTAGACATAGCAAAACCTATTGAGTAATGTCAAATGAAACAAAAAGCAAGACTGGAGTGTGAAAGGGCTTCAGTTCCCTTTAGGTAAAATTCAAAGGACTTTGTAACATCAAGGCCTTGCTGAGATAGGCATGAAGGCCTTGGAAGTGATGAGGCAAACTATTGACTGAATATGGCATAATCCTGTCACAATCCTCAGAGGAAGCTTGAAATTTCTACATTGTGTTTTTGCAAAGTTTTGAGCCAGGCAGTTAAAATAATTTTGAAAGTTTGCCTTTCTTTTGTTCCCTAATCAACATTACCTAAAAGATTAATTCTTAAGCAAGAAATGTGTGAAGCAAAGCAGAATTTATTTCAATACTGTTCTATCATCTCAGTCAAGACCATTCCTATGAAGAACACTGGAAGAATTTTATGTGCATCAATATCTACATAAGCAAAAAGAAAGGGGACTGAGACCTTCTCCCTGAACCTAAAGTATTTTCAATATTTTAACACATGGTTGAAAATGGTCCCCAAGCCCCTTCAAACCCTTACGTGGAAAAGTTCAGGATATAGCCAAGTGTGAAAGATCTGAAACATTTTAAGAGACCACAAAGCTATTACTAGAATTGTCTCTTCAGCTACACACTGGCTCAGTGATATTCAGTTTCACTCCTTCAGAATTTTTAAGAAAATAGAGGATGTTTTAAGATTGAAAGCAAATTTCTGCTGATCAGACGTGACAAGTTTTTCAGCCTGTTCCAGATTGGAGACAGTTTATAGAGTCCAGGTCTAATAGAGGGATTAAGTCGAGACTGGAAATAATTTTAAGGACAAATACTGGCTGGAACTTAGAAGTGACTCCACGGTTTTAAAAGCAAATGCCTGCTGGAATCAGCATGAAACTTCTATTGTCCTTGTCCTAAGTCATAATGGCACAGCTATTAGGGTGGAATAAATAACATGATGCCAAATGCACAAAATAAGATCCAACAAACTATGAGATCCCAAAAGATCAGAAGTGGAGGAAACAGGAGTTGTAATCCTATGAGGATTACCTCCTGCTGGTTATGACAACTCATTGGAGTGCAGAGCAGGTCTGCACTGAGCTGATACAGCTGGAAGGTGCACATCTGAAAACCAGTGGGACTCATTCAGCCCTTCAAAGACATCAGGTAATCTAAACCAGATGAATCAGTCTCCGTAGAAAAGAGACAGCACTGTGAGCAATTTGGGCTTGAAATTGCCTGAATGGTCTTTGCAATGTTTACTAAACATTGTCAAACTAGCCAGAACCCCAGCTTTACTACAGGAAAGCGCAAATCTGGACACAAACATTTCCTTGCTTTTGTCAGAAATTACGGCTCAGCAAAGGCCTAACCTGCCTGAGGACAAGTCTACCCAAGGGAGCTTCAGCAGGTCTAACAATCTGTTGATGCTAGATCAATATTATCAGGACTACTAACGCAGACAATTTTGCTGGGCCAACAAAAGTCAGACAAAACCCCTGGAAATTTACGACAAATTTTAGGAGGTCAAGAAATAAAAACTGCTTTTCGTCTATGAAACGGGTTCAAGTCCTCCTGTAGCAAGATAGGTGACACACTGGCTACTTCTCCACTCTTAAAAAAATACGATGGTAATTTATATGAACAATCAGGATGGGTCCTGGTGTATTTCTGACCCTATCACTGTATTAAAATAGTACATGAGAATAGTTTCACAGCAATAACATGTCAGGAACCATTTCCCAAAGGCTTTCTGCATGGAGATGCCCTGGATTGGAGGTTTGAAGAACTCCCCAGCTTAGTCATAGGCAGCCTTCATGTGCCTGGCTCCCCGCCTTTTCACTTTTAATTCACTGCCTTAGATACCAAGTCCAAATCTGTGGAAAAAACTTCCTACTTCTGCTTAACACCACATATGAAAAGGTACTCAATGTTCCCTTATTCATCTCTAGTGTTGTAACACAAGAACGGACCTGGACTAGAAAATGATCAATTACTCCCCCAGTTGAGTTAGTATTAACTCACTATTTAAATTCAGTGAAAGCAAAGTTAAAGCTCTCATTGTCCTGAAACAGAAGCAGAGTTAGGTCTTTTGAAAAGACAATACAGATGTGGTGCTTATGGCAAAAGGTAAATTCTTTTCAAAGAAAATTTCAGTCCCAGCTAAGAGAGGAAACATAATTTGCTATCTGTCAAGTCCTATTAGTGAAATTCTGTACAACCTTACTTTCTGGGTGAAAATTTCTTAAATCTAGGTTTTGATTTATATTATGGTGTGAGGATTAAAACACTAAAGATTTACAATAATTGTGAGAGCTGGAGGAACGAGAAGTAAAATCATTTGGTAAGCTAAAACTTCTTGTGTATGAACTGCTGTATTAGCTTACCATTCAATTGTTTTAATGACTAACTTCAAAGGCTTCTATCAAAGAAATTACCAGTCTTAATAACAGTATGAATTACTGGCAGTTTGTAGATTATTAATTTCAGTGGCCATAAGTTCTATTTCCTCTAAGACCTTATGAACTTCAATCGCAGTAGATTTATAGCTCTACTTTGGAAATCATTACTTAAATTTAGTTAGGACTTATTATTTTCCCTTAAAAATAGTTAACATTAAGTTGCCTATAGTGAAAGGTTTTTATTACAGAGAAAATGTTTGTAAGTTTAGATTTAATAAGGGCTTCATTTCCACTGGACAGCAGATTTGCAGCAGTATCAAGTCTCAGAAGCAGTTTAAATGACTGCTAATTTCCTAAAAGAGACAAAAGTTAAACTTATATTTTTTATTTTAGACCTTCCTCTTCTGTTCCAGAATGTTTAAATGTATAAACCACACATAATTACCAGTAAAAAAGCAGGGTAAATTTGTATACTTCACTGAGTACTTCAGTACTTGTGCAGTGGAGGGCTTGTGGCAGCTTCAACACAGAGCTCCTTAACTCTGCCCTGAGGGCACGGAAGATTATCGTTAGACACACTCAAGGTGGTCAGCTCTCATTCCCTTTCTAAAAAGAAGAAAAGGCTCTAAAGGGTAAATGATAACACAAGGAGTTACAGTGAAGGAAATGTGCTGTACATAGCTGGAAAGCAGAGATGTACTGCTAGCCAAGGGTACTGCAGAAATGTTTAATGTTCAGTAATCATGTGGATGCTTGTGCTGATATATTTGTAAGCAAAGCAGCAGATCTGGCCACTTTCCAAACAGAATAAGCAACATTGTATTAGAAATACTCATTTTCCCAGCAGGTGAGCTCATATACCTTTTCTGAAAAGCAGGAAGTCAAGGGGCAGCATATGAACCTGTTTAAAATTGTATATTTTAAAAATAATGTTAACTTCTGTTCTGCATGCATGCTTTCACAATGACACAACCTTTACACGACCTATATTGCCTGTAAAAACCTGCTCTCTTACTCAAGCCTGTTGCTTTGTTTTTGGATTTTTTGGGGGTTGGGGGGGGGAGGGGACAATGGAATTTGCAATGTAATTATTTATGACACTGCCAGAGCCGTATATTTTCAAGGATTATTTGAAAATTTTAAATGGAATGGCCACTGCACTATGAAACCAAGTGACTGCATAAAGGTTGCTTCTAGATGCCTTGGCCATGTTTCTCATGCTTTGGTTTAAAAATAAATCTACTGCTGATTTTTTCTAGTTTGCAATGCTTGATTTTGGAAGAAAACATAGCATCTCCATAATTCAGGAGAGTGCACTTACTAGCAAAGGACCTTGCAAAACCAGCCCTTCTAAAATAAATATTTTGATACACAATGAAAAAAATTTTTAAATTGTTAGTGTAAGCAACTGCATTCAAAGTTCCATTGTAAAATTATTTTTATACAATTGGATAAAATATATATCATGTAAGCCATCAAAACACTTCAAACTTGAAATAATAAATACTCCCACAATACTGCTTATGACATACAAACAATCAAGTTAGTAAAAACAGTTGTCCAAAAATTCAAAAAACAAAGCGTCTTAGTAATGTTCGGACAATTCACAAACATGGAATGGAAAAATTAAAAAAAAAAAAATTATATATCTTCAAAGATTGAGCTTAGCCTGCAGCAGGAAAGCAACAGATTTGACTCTGTCTTAGAAGCAAGTTTCATAAATTCAGACCTTAACTGGTTCTATTATAACTATAGTGTTGTTATAGTTTAGAAATGTCACTGGATGCCTAACTATGTAATTAGCATTGAAAGTTAAACACATTACCATTATTATAACACTAAAATTTTAAAAATCTGAAAAGTGAGCATATTCAAAATAGAAACATTATCCTTAGAATCTCACAGAGAAATCTATGCTTACCAATTAGCAAAGAATCTGCATTACCTTACTTTTTATTTCAAGTATTAATCAAAATGCCCACATGTGAAAAATCCCTTCACTTCAGTAAAACTACCCATATACTTCAGCTGATATTTTTAGAGAACATTCATTTGTCATTCCAAAGCTCCTTAATCGAATGTTGGAACGTTACCAAAACAGTTCCAAATGTCAGTATATACTCCAAATTTTGACAATTATTTCAAAATGGTACTTGACTCGTTTTTAACATATTTTTAGAGGGAAAGTTCTCCTGATGTATCGGGACCTTGAATTCTCTTTCAGCTACCCATAGAAAATCAATAATTCTCTGCCTTAACCCCCATAGGTTAGACCATGAGGTTAAAACCCAGAAATGAGCCTTCGAAGATGCTACCTCTTTCCCCAATAGTCCCTCTTCCTTTTCCCTTACTCCCCTCTGCAGATTGGTTACGCAGTCATGATATTATATGCATTAAATTTCGTTTTTGTACAATACTGGATAATACTGTAATCCAGCACAGAAACTTCAGAATGACCTGAGATTAGAAAGTTAAATTGGTTTTGCTAATATTTCCCAAATATAATTACCTGTTCTGAAAGTGAATACAGTGTACAGCTGAAGACAGCTTGCTTGCCACAGCACACTACACCTGCATTGTTTTCACTCCCAGCGATGCTATCAACACAAAATGTTCAGTATTCCAATGGCCATTTCAAATAATCTATGTTTTCTTTTATCATTTTAAATGTTAATAGCACTGCAAAGCCTGTATTCCTCAAATTGTCCAATGGAAAATTTCAGTTTAATGGAGATAATAATTAATAATGAATTTATAATGTAATTAGGGTTTGGAAGACCTAATTAAAATTGGGTACCATTAAGTTCATCATTATCTTGTCAAAATACACAATAAAATGAAATTAAATTCCCTTCCTTCTGGCCATTTTTCTAAAAGACAGGTTTTTAAAGATCATGCAAAATTTGAAGGACAATTGAGTTTCATCATATCCTTAATGGTGTAAAAGAGATCTGGGAAAAATTTTCCCTCCCTTTCTCCTCTTCATGATATCCTCACAATGAAGTTAATAGATTGTAGAAATATCCACTTTTTTAAAGAGATGTGGAAGGAAAAAATTTGCTCATTTCTGAAGGAGCAACTGACACAGTACTGGTCTCCCACCCAAAAAAAGCACAGATGACTGTGCAAAGCAAAGGCAACTACAGCAGCAGGTGTCAGTGGAGGAGCTTTCCTGTTTACTGTTCTGTGAACGATAGGGTGTGGAACAGACAACCGGGAAAAGTGGAAAAAAAACACCATCCCACACAACATCTTTTCCTTGTTGTGAGCCTACATCATGAATTATGTAAGACAACTGTCCATATTAAAAAGAACATTGCAAATCTGTCATCACAACCCTACTGGAGTCAACCCAGCTAATTCCTCTGGTTTACATCTCAATGCAGCCCCAAAAATGCTGTGTTGCTCCACTTCTGGAGATGGCTAGGAGTTGGGATAAGGGATAAGTATGCAAATATTTCAGGCATACCTGAAACTGGCACTGCTGTCAAAAAATGGTGCATAAAAGTGTGATGTGAGAGAGAGGCAGCAAGGTAAGTTTATGGAATACAGCTAGGAAAATTCCTAGAATTACAACCTTGAGAAAAGGAATATTCTTAGAAAGGAATATTCTGGGATGAATGCTCCCCAAAAGGCACTAGGCAGCATGAAAACAAACCAAACCAAAACACATCATCTTCTTCTGTGTCCGAATAAACAGGGATAAATTGATGAGCTCTCCCAGAACAACACCTCAAGCTTTAAGCATTCTTCTATCCAGAAAACTCACAGGAGCAGGCAAGGCAAGTGCTCTCCAACTGGCTTTTCAGTGAAGTGCTATCAAATATTTCCAATGATAATGCTGATTAAATCTCCCTGTACAAATGTATCCCAGAAGAGAAATTCATTAAATAGTTGGTCCCGATGAGGACCAATACAATTGGTGTGTACAATGTTGTAGTCTAGACTACTCTAGGGACTGACTGCATAAAGCAATGGCAGAAGCAAGGCTAAAGGAACAGGTTTCTCCAGTCCACTATCCTCTCAGCCATGCCAATCCAACCACTTGTAAACTTGATTATGGAAACATCCAGATCACATACGCTTTGTTGCTTTGCTTAAATAAAATAGTGATTTGCTTAACTTCCTGAACTCAGAAAGAACTGTACCAACACAACTGAAGAGGTAGTAAAAAAAGGTGCAAGGGTAAGAGGGGCTGATGTGAAGGGAGATGGTGCATATGAACGACTTGAGATGTTTTTACTGCTGAACACATCACTCCATGTAGTCATTCCCTTAAATTTTGGGGTCACAGGAAAAGTAAAAGTTATGGAGAAAAGTCGCTGTAAAAGTCACCATGCATAAAGGAAGGCAGCAGGAGAGTAACAGGTCAGATTTAATTTAAGCAAAGCAATAAACCAAATCTAGAATGAAAATATGACTCTCCCCTGCTGAGAGAATCAACTTCTCATCCCAAAACCATTCTTTTCAATCCTGAATTTCAAAGGGAATTTTCATATGCATTTAAAATCTAATCACAGAGTATTCTTCACTCCAGATTTAGTGTATTTGAAAATAAAAAAACACCCCTGAAAGAGTGGTTGAGGAAAGCATGATTAGCAAAAAGTAGTGAAAAGACTTACTATCTCAAGAAATAAGGGGAATCAGAGGTAGAGGTGTGCTGTATGAAGACCATAAACCCAGAACAACAACACTAATTTCAATGACGGTATTCAAAAAGCATAAAAGGTGCAAGATTAGGAATGTGCAGGCAATTTCTGTCTGCCTATAATTTTTTGGCTCATCATTAGAAACCTCCAGTAATGTGGTAGGTGTCATGTCAGGAGGGCACCTGGCGAAGAGAAGGCTTGTTGGAGTTGTGAGGATAACTTTAAAAACATGATTCATAAGATTTAAGAGATACATTAGCATTCTGACTCTGCCCCACTCCTGCACAGAATGAAAGATTTGTTTGAGCGAACTGAGTGTGTTATAAATTCTTTGGCTGCTGTAAGGATATCTTTTTAGAAAGTATTTGTTTTACTTAAAACTCATTAGAATGAAGACTGAAACTGACTATTCGCCCTTAAATCTGAATACTGTGTAAAATATTGTGTCACACTTGTTTGGGTCATTTTATTGTCATGTCAGCTTGTGAAGGAATATTTCAAAATATTCTGAGGTGTCACTGCAGCAAAGAGAGCCTTCCATTTTATATACTCAACTCGTAAATATCTCAGCTTCATCTCTTTTCTCAAATACTGTAGTGTGTAAAGGCAAGTGGTAGGGGAGAAACTCAAATTTAAGAGGTGTCATTAAAGCAGTTACAGGATTTGTCAATACTTGTGTTGAGCTTCTTGAGCATGAAATACTGTACTGGGGTGGCACTGTAGAAGACTGGCAATTCAGGCTACCAGACAGAAAACTGCAGAATTTTATTAATGTTGCTGGACTCCTAGAAATTTCACTCACTCCACCAACTTGATGGAGGTTTTTTCTATGCTTTCTTCCCTTCCACCAAAGGAAAAGCTGCATTAGAGACTTACACTCAGTTTTACAACTTAACCCTACGTAAAAACTATACATCAATACAGAACTAATTGTGCATAAAATTTAAATTCTATTGCACTACTGCATAAAAATACAAAATGCTCCAGCGGTGTAATGGCTGATGCTGAGCTCAATCCAAAAAGGGTTGCCCAAGGCAAGTCATACAATGCAATTACCTCTCACATACTCAAACTACTTTCTTTCACAACATTACTTTTATTATGCAAATTTATAAATCTAATTTTGTTCCGCAAGACCATCTAGAATATTAAAGCAGTACTCATGTTTTACCTTCACCAAGTGTAATTAAAGATATTTAAAAATTTAGTTTGGAAGAATGATTCTAGTGCAAGAAAGAGCTAGATAGTGCCCTCAACCTAGATTATAAAGTAGATATTAGAGGAAAGAAAAAAAAAAAGCAGCTTTGATCCAGTATGCTCACTTTCTCTTTTTTTTCTTCCCCTTTCTTCCTGGAGCAAGAGGTATTTATCGTCAAGATGAAGGTAGCATGGAAATGGAACTATGGACAAGGAGAAGTCCCTGTTTCAATATGGGAGGCAGAAGTGCTGAATATTAGTGCCTTCATTTTGGTGGCTGCAGTGTTGCATTCTGACTAGCAGCATTTATACTCACCCTGCACAGCTGTGACTGATGATGGAAAGTGCTGAAACAATGAGTGAGACAGACTGGCTGTGTCAGCAAGAAACCAGAGCAGAGTAAAAAGACTCTGCAGGAAAGTGCTGGGATAAAAGGACAAAAAGGAAAGTGCCACTCACAATCAAGTGGGATGTGGAACTGAAGAGACTACTGCTTTGATCTGGCACCCCTCTGTATGATCCCATGATTTTTTATGACCTGCCTGGGGAGAGAGTTTATTCCAGTGCCAAATGGACCTACTCGTTCAGCAGTAACAAAAGATTTTAGAGCCTCTTCTATCAAGTCTATACTCTTGACTGGTGAAAAGACATCATAGATAAGAACTGCTATCCTAATAATCCCTACTGAATATTAACAGTTTTTAATGAACACATACAAAACGCACTCTGATCTTCTGGCTGTTATTTTGGGTTCTCTGGTGCAGAACTGCTATATATGTGGAAAGAAATAACTGGTACAATTCAAATTTCAGGAACACAGGAAAAATGAAAGGACAGAAATTTCACTCCTGCTGTTTGAGCTGAAATACTGAGGAATCAATTTTTCAATAATAAATATAAAAAAAAATCTTCAGGCATGGCTTTGATAATTTCAGGAAGAACGCCCAAATACAAAGTGCTGTGGCCCTCATCCAAGAAGTCATCCTTTGTTTTCCTGCAAAGAATTTGTTCTGAATATTTTCTGAATTTTAAAGAGGTGTCCAAATCCTTCTGAACTGCCACTAGCTATTGACATAGCTAGCTTTTGTCTGGATTAGGTTGGCAGATTTACAGTCTTCCCCCAATTTTCTTTATATTCTCCAACCATGTTTATTAAACTAATGCTAATACCTCAAATTCTCCCTTTTTAAATCTACCAACTGATAACTTGATACAAATAAACAGGGCTCTCCTCTCAAATCTCAGTACATGTAAAAGATAGTTTAAAGTTTAGAAACCTAAACATAAATAGTTACAAAAATATACTGTCATTTACTAGTTCAAATGTGGATATACTTCAGATTAAATGGTTCTTGAAAAAAAAAATTACACAAAGATCAAAGACTGAAATACATAGATAACTAATATATCTTTGTGTTTTGTGACTATTTTTCTATTACCATTGTGAAAAAAAGAATTACACAGAATTTTTAATTCCATATTTTTCCTATAGTTTACACTGCAAATTAACAAAACTTTAATATATTTCCTGGCCTATAATACCCTTTTTTGCTTCCATCAAATATATCTCTTTAGGCTTGTATCTTTCTACATTATTTCACAGAAAATATAACAAATGGTAATAAAATATCAGTCAAACTATACTGACAAGCAGAAAGAGACTAAACCATTTTGCAATATATGCTGTATAATATATATCGCTTGATCTCTAATGGAAGAGCTAGCAAATCAAAGCTGGTACTCCATTCCATTAGTATGCTATAGGTAGTTACTTTCCTTATTTCTTCTTGTCCCAAACCTCACAACCTCATGCAGGAAAGAATCTTTCCCAACATGCTCATGGAACATGAAATTCATTAGAACTAGGATTTTTATCCTTTTGTCTACTTCCCTGTAGACTTCTGCAGTCATCTCACTCCCTTCCTCATCATTTGTTTTGGAAAATCTTCCCACTGCAAGAACTGCTGTGCTTTTTAACTTCCCTACCCTTTTTTGATGTCACTTTATATCATCTTTATTATTTTATTGTTTTTAGTTGTTAAACTTCCCCAGTCAAAGAGGTAGTAGAGTAACTGCAAAACACAGAAAACTCATAAAATGCTGTAAGTCCTTGTAAACTGAAGACAATGTAATTTACCTTGTGCTATGTTATGGCATATCTGATCTCTGGCCTAATCCTATAAACATTTAATCGGGTCAACTCAAGATACATCATCCCAGTGCCTTAACTATGAGATTTCTGGTAAAGAAAAGCCACTTCTAAAAACCATTTTATGGAAATACATCTTAGATACAGCTTTAGATGTAAAAAGATACCATGAAGGGAAAAAACCAAAGACTTAGGAATTTTAAGGTCACTTTGGAGCATTAGACGCAGTATGCTTGCTGAAATAATTAGAGTAAGAAAATGTGAAAATTTGTTTATATTGCCATCCAATAGAAAAAAAATGTATTTTGAGAAGAGGGTCTCAGTGGTTACTAAATATTAATAGTGACCTAATACTGGTGGGTCACCGGTTAATACAACACAGAGCATGACAGCTGGCTTGAATCTAGAACTATAAGCATCCCTTCTTTTCCAACACCAAAATTTTGCAGATCCACCCTGAAGTTCTTTTGGCACTGTCATTAGATCCCCAAAGATCCTTTCTTTTCTAGGCAAGAGTTTATCATTCTGTTATGCCATTGGTCTGAATATGGGTAGGAATAAACAGATGATAAAAACTACAGCTGTATGGGTCCTCTGTGAAGTGATTGTTTCAGTGAGGGTCCTCTGAGAATTGTAATAAACTCTGGGTCATCTGATAACAAAGATCTCAGAAGATTTTTCTTTCCCTTTTCAAGCAATGAAAGAGCATCTGGGTCTTAAGCCATATGTTATAGAAAAGGTAAACATGAGCTTTCAGCTGCAAATATGCACTATTACAGGTATTTAAATTTGCAGAAATGAGGGCAGTGATCCTGGAAAAAAGCAGATATTTCAGCTTTGTATACAACAGCTGCAAAACTAACACTGAAAATCCACATCTGTGTAGTGTCCCATGTCTTAAAGGCACGTTAAGAAGCTAAATAGGGGGGAGGAAAGATCTACAAGAATGATTGAGGCCGAAAGAAAATCTTACAGTGATGAATCGAAGAGCCTAATCTGTTACTCTTATTGAAAAAGAAGATTGAGAACTGACTCGATTTCAAAGGATAAGTATTGTCATCAGAAAAAAACCCAAAAAAACCAAGACAAAAACCCTCTGAATAGTACATGGTACTATAATCTAGTGAGGAAACACTTAATGAGAACTTATTGCTGGAAGCTGAGGCCAGTCAAATCCAAATAAGGATGAAGCAATGAAGCACAATTTCTTCTGTAAGAAGATGGCTGATTAACCTCCTAGAACTGACTAGCAAGAAAACTGGCAGTTCCTTCGTGACTTCCCAGTACAAATCCAGTGTCTTTGTAAAACTTTTGATTTTGCCAAATAGTTATGCTTTGCCAGATTATGGGATTTCAGGAGCAACACACATGCAAATGTGCAAAATATGGCAGTCTCTGACACACAGAAATATCAGACTAAATTATTTAAATATGCATCATAAACTTAAAATCTACAAATCTTTAAATCAGAATACTGATTTGTGTGGCTACAGTTCAAACAACATTGTGATTCAGAAGCTGATGGGCACAGAAGATTCACTAGCAGTGAAACTATTGTGACCCAGCCGCGTAAAAGGGCTAAAAGATACAAGAAGTCCATGAAAGATGGCTCTGAGGAGCATTCACCTGGCATTGATAAAAGTACCTCATGACCTATCATTACAGGGGTGATACGACTTGCTTAACGGTCTCATTCATTCTGAGGGTGACTAAAACCTCCAAGTTAACAAACAATGAGCACTTCCCTCCTTTGTCCATCTTCTATTTCTAAAATTTACTTGGATATTCGTATCTTGAATAATTTGAACAGACTTTGAACAGACCAGTGAAGCAGATAGGAAGCCTAAATAAAAATCATGTTTATAATCTGATGAACTTCTGAAATCAAAACAAAGCAAACAAAATATAAAATCATTTGTTGAAATAACTAAATAGAGAAATAAATTTATCAGGATAAACTTGACAGTCTGTCTTTATTCTTAGAGATGAAAACATACTCCATCACATGGAAGAACACACTGCTATGAAATTAATATCAAATTTAACATAAATGTTCAATCTCCACCTTGTATACTTTAATGATTTAAAAATCAGTCCTTTCCAAACTTCCTGGATCGTAGACTAATCTATCTCCCAAATTTATTCTTTACTTCAGGATTCTCCTAATTTAAAACTGTAACATTAATGCGTTAGTTGAAAGTAGGTAGTAAAGGTTCTGTGGACCACCTGAGGGCCGTCGTCCAGCTGGCCCACTGCTTGCCTGCTTACAGAATAAGAAACACTCTCTAAGACAAGGTTCCCTCAAGACCTACAGTGTCTTCAGAAAGGAAGACACTCCCTAGGCTAAAAATTGGGGTGTTTGAAACTACTGATGTAATGAAGTAACTTTCACTTTTCATGGCACTAATGAATAAAGTAGAACAATTACCCATCCTTCTCACTGTCAATACTTTAGCCTTCAGATTGGGTTTTATACAGAGATTTCTCTGATAAACATTGATAAAATGATACAACTGATTATACAAAGGGTTTTTGTACTACAGTAGTATGAGTCAGAGAAAAATAGGACTTGCCATACCCTGCTGATTGGAAATCTAGTTGGTTGGTATGACAGAAATATGCATGGTCTATGCTGCAAAGAATAGAAATAATTTTTTAATTGGCTAAAAGATGATAAAACACATTGCCTTGTTATGTGCTAATCTGTCAGACTGAAAAGTCTTTAAACTGCTGTGAAGTTGTAGCGATGATATTCTAACAAGGTATTTGTAGGCTGGGATGTTGTTACACCAAAGATTTTGATAAGATATAAGTAGAGTCAATGCATCCGCAGAGGATTTCAATACAATATTAAATAGGTCACTGTGAACTAAATGAAGATACACATGCAGAAGGAAAGAAAATGTAAATATGTTCCTTTTAACTGATGAAATAAAGCACACAAAATGTATTTTGAAACATCTCTCATTTAGACACTACTGTATGTGAAAGGACATGTTTAAAAAATAGCTCCTAAAAAATCGTAATTTTAACAGCTATTGGTCACCTTGTTGCGCCAGGTCAAGAAAACTGTATGAAAGGTCTAAAAAATTAGTCGCAAGGTCTGACTTTATAGAAATGCTTCTTTGGCTTTATAAATAGAGAACGTTAATTTGTCCTTTCCCCTTGAGTTTGCCGGTGGCTCTCTGCATTAATTTTAGCGTGCTAACACGAGTTGAGTCTCACAAAATTACCAAGTGTGAATTACATTTTATCAATCTCATGATAATCTGATGGTAAGCTATTTTATTAACATCCAAACTGGACAAAAATCAGTTGCATGCCAGTGATGGTCCTGAGCCCCGACTCTGCCAGACAATCTATATGGGACGATTTGTCATTACTGCTAATAGATCATCTGTAAAATACGACATACAAATAAAATACATGCACATATACAAGTATCTTTGAAGAACTGCTTACAGAAGAAATAATTGAAAAATAAAAATATTTTGCATAAGCTTAAAATTAGAGTTTAAGTAACAAAATACAGTGCAAAACTATTTTGATAAATTATTCTGGAAACTACAGAGCAAAAGTCCAACTTTAGAATATCAAAATGTGATTTTTTTTCCTTTTTACGAATTCAATTCAAACTTTAAACTATACTTTCTTTCCCCTTTCCTGTTTTTAATTAAGTTTAGGATTTGCTCTCTTTAATGTGTTTTCACAAAGAAGTAGGCGCTGTAAGGAGCCACTGTCTCCAAACTTACTTGCCATGCTTTGGAAGGCCTGAAAGTAAATGAAAGGTAAAGAAAGACAAAATGCAAGGATGATAAAATACCAAACAATTGTTTCTATGCAAAAGTAGTTAGGCAAGTTTGCTTGAAGTATTCACAGTAGCCTTCATGCATAAGCAATATCATCCTTTGCTATTCATGGACTGTGTTTACCTTTTGCCGTCTTCAAATCTGCAGCAATTTCTGCCTTGTTTGCATGTTATAGTGAGTGCCAGCCTTCTGGCTTCTCCTGTGTTGCAGTCTGCACTGCAGTGATATCTAACAATGCATTTCTAAAAACATGTCTTAAAAATTAATGGGAAGCAATGTTATATGCCGTAGAGTCTAAAACAATATAACCTCTTTCATTGATTTAGATTATAAGCTCATTGTAGATGACTTTGGTTTAATTCTTCTCAGTGCTATTGCCCAGCATAATCAGAGCTAGAGAAATATACTCACTGAGAAAAAAAAAATTGGCATGGAACATACTGATTTGGTTGATTTGGTCGGAGAAAATAGAATTTTAATCGAACATTTGCTGTGTTTACTTTAATTTCTGCAATGGTCTTGTGTACAATCACATTTTTTCACTGCTGCATGAGCTGGAAAGCCATTTTCTTTCTTAATTAATTACTGTAACACCTGCATATTCACTCAAAGCTGATGGAACAACCATTCATTATTTCTCTAATACTTCAGTAAGTCTATTTATGTGGAAAGCCAAAGAGCTTCATGAATGAAAATTACACGAGACAGCTTGTTAAAAATGAAGAAATTGCATAATTTCCATACCCACACAGACAGTCCTAAAGTTTTCTAGGCACAACCTAGACTATTTTAAACACCTGCTACTAAACTTCTTGACTTGCTGGAATAGTAACATATGCTCCAAAAGGGGCTCATTTCTGTTGTGCTTTATCCCAGTTCTGCTGCTTAGTATGGGTATTACAGTAGTGAAGACAATTTCCACAGAGGGAAATTGTGTCAAATCTCAATCTGCTACAGTACATTAAATTTTGTAGGTTTAATGCTGAGTCCTGTAGACACCAGCACAATTTTCTTTGAGTTGTTATTTAATAGGACATAAAAGTGTTAATATTTTGACTTGATGAACTTGCTTTTTCCTTTCAGGAACAGACACTTATGAAAAGTTACAGTGGTACATTAGTTACAGTAATTTGGTTTTGGGACACAAGCAGAAACAAATAAAATCCATTAACAGAGCCAATAGCTATAGCCAAAGCTAATAAAAAGGGCTAAAGGCAATTTATAAAAAGGAGTCCTAAATGACTACATAAGAAAGAAAATTTAAAGTGATCTTAGGAGTAACTGAAACAATATTGTTTTTCCAAAACTTTGGCTAGTGTTTTTAATTTTAAAACACTTAGCAATATATATAAGTAGGGTAATGCAGAAATTCCATTTGTTTTCCTTGGTTCCATACATTTATTTACTTAAAACGTTCATAAGACTTTTGTTAACAGGCATCAAACATGACAAATAAACCAGTCCAGAAAAACTGACTCTCCCCCTATAATTCTGAGTCTATATCCAGCTCTGAATTCCCTTTTCTTGCTAACGGTGGAATAACCATTGATGCATTATTTTTAAAAAGCAATTCTATGTCGTTATGCATGATTTTCTGTACCATTTTCTTTTTTTCTTTCAATCGTCTCCACATAGAGCTGAATCATGAATCTGACCTCAATAATATATTTAAATTTTTCTGAAATTAGGTACTCTGAGTGACATTGCTAGCTAACAGATCCCAAGGAACAATGCTGAGTGTTTCACCACAGTGAAAAAGGAAAAAGAGGGATTCCAGAAGAGGCAGAGAGGACTACGCAATAATCCGTAGCACCTTAAAGCAGAATGAGTAAACCTTATTTATAAATCAGTATGCTACACCCCAGATTTTTTTCTTGAATCAGGAAAGCAAAATACTATACTGCTGTTACTAGATCTCATGCAAAAATAGCATGACAGGTGACCTGGAAATGGACTCAGGGATATCACTGGGTACATATCAGTAGTGATAAGACATACAGCTTTGTGTTCCTTGCATTATCTGGAAATGATTCAAGACACTATGGGGTACAGAAAGCACTCTAATGACATGATGTGTGTAGTTAGTGGAACCAAGCCCATTAGCAAAACCAGCCACCACAGAAATTTATGTGCCACTTGCGTTACTGCTTCTCGGCTGTGGGTGGGATACTTTATTTCCTAAGGGAAATAGAGAGTAATATTTTATTGCTCTAGGGACTGAAACCCACAGCATAAAAATCAAAAATAGTTATAATTAGAAGCAGTCACTAGCACAGGGTCTCTTCTCCACTAAACAAAAGATAAATTTAGTTCTCTCCTCTTAATTGTCAGAATGTTAAAAAAGTCTGTGTGGGCTTATCTAGACAAAGAGATAAACCCCAGAGGGCCAGAGCATGAAGTTGCAGCAGATCTATAAACGCTCTTATTTAATTTTGGCCACCCGGTACGTATTCCTTTTGGAAACTGCAGTAATGTGCCTCATGCAAATGTAATTTTAGGGTATGGGACAACAAGCTTCCACAGTAAAAGCTAACAAGGAACATACAGATTGATAGCTGTCAGGCAGGTAATTGTCTATTCCGTCTGCTCTTACGTTAGAGTAAAGGTAGCTTAACCACACAACCATATTCCATGAATATTCATAACATTTCATCATTGCAAGCCCAGAACGTTCCCTATGCCATACAGTAAAAGGAGCAGATTTCCTAATCTTCAGTAGGGTCCAGAAACCTGGCAGGTCGTCATCTATTTAGTGGGCGGGTTGCTGAAAGCACACTTGAGGAGGACTCCAATAACAAGCTTTTCAACTTTTAATGACCCAAGGAAAAAACTGAAGAGAAACACAGAATGTCACAGTTCATACCCATTTTCACAATACAAAACTGACTCTTTGAGTCAGTCTGTTGCTCTGAAAGGAACAGAAATTTCTCCAAGAGCAGGAACTGAACATGACAGCAGCACTTAAGACAATAACAGTATTCCTTTACACATACTACAATGAGTGAAGGCTGTCAGCTTCAGACACTGTTCTTATCATTTACAACTCTGACCTTTATCGAGAGATGTTTGTCCTTTACCAGAGCAAGACACAGTCAAAGAGCAAGGGGGAAACCACTAACTTTTAAAAAAACATATTTAAGTTTGACACTACACTGAAAAATCGCAGTTTAATGACCCAAGCAGTTGCCACAGGAAAATCAGCCATGGGAAGTATCAAACAGTCTACAATTTTAATCTACTACTTCATGATGAGACCATAGTTTTGTTCAGAGATCCAACACTTAAAGAAGACCCCTATATCTATGCTCATACTTAGATTTTCAATTACTAGCTTCTAGACCAGTTAACACTTCTGGAGTACCTTTCTTCAGAAAAGGTCAGAAGGCTACAAAAAAACCAACAACTAAATCAAAGCACAAACCCCCAGCTTCCATATTCAGTGCAATTCTAATTTCATTTTGTTAAACATAACAATAGCAGAGGCAAAGTGAACTGAAAGTAGGTTTCCTAATCAGAATGCCCTAAGATGCAGATGGCTGGAGAGCCATCTTCCAGCCAGGGATGGGAAGCTGTACAGGAGGAGGCACTGCTATCGGCTTGCTCTTGCATCCTGATATGATTTTGTCATAGTCTTTCTCTTACTGTTCCTTGAGGGAAAAATGTGCCCAGTTGCATAGGAGAGCATCATCAGAGACAAGAACTTTGGTTTGACTTGGTATGTCAAAAAAAGAAAAAAAGGGGAAAATAAAAAGAAAAGAGAGAGACAAAGACCCCAACAACTCAATAGTTTCCACTGTATAGTTTGGGAGAACACAGAAAAATTCCCTTGTGTTTTCTGTCACTAGAAAGAGAATTTTTATTAAGTGAGCCAGAAACCATACCATAGTTTTGTAGAAGTGAATCTGAAAGATACTGCAAAGAATTAGTGACTCTGCTCCAGTTAAGGAGATTTGAAAATTGTATAAAAGATGCTCTTCAAGTTGGAATTACTTTGAAAATCCTAACTCATACCATTACTTTTTCTGCCTCTCAGAGTGTAAAGTGTCAAGTTAGCTTTAAGATCTGGCTTATTTGAGTGGGAGACATCTTCAGCTCGAAGGATAACACAGATTTTGCTTTGGTACTATTCAGGAGGCTAGCAATAAATAAATAGACGTAAGGTAAAAGATTTCACACTAAATAATAGGCACACTTGGCAGTACTACAGGATCAGAAGAAATCAAAGAGAGGAGAACACAGATGAATCAAGCAATTCACAGCTGCTGGAGTGTTGTTTCAAACCATATTTATCTCCACTAGATGTTTTCAGCTAGAAACATACAGGTATGATTAAGAGACTACTTCACGTCTTCTGACACCTTCTATACTGCAGACACCAGGTCAAATTTTAAATCAGAACAGTAGATATTTAATATTCTAATCCTTGTCCACAGCTGATGTGTGCACTTACCACCATTCTGCATGCTTTGCAAGTTTACTACAGGTGTGGGATAACAAGAAACTGGCTGGCCATTTTCTGTCTTAAAAGCTTGAAAACACAGAGAGAAGAGGTGTGGAGTGGAGTTCTTCTCTGAGTTCCTGTCAGCATACAGCTGGGACAACCATCCTTCCCTTTATTCCATTAAAACCTTTTCCTCTTTATTCTGTTTGAAGATATTCAGAGGGGCTTTAATTTATAATTGCCCCTTTAGCAGGCAAACAAAAAGGTCTTGCAAGTAATAACGAATTAACCTATATAGCTCCTCCATTGTTCAAGTCAAAAGAGCTCAAGGAGGAAATGGGAAAAAACTGGGCTCTGGTAAAGGTGAAGAAGCCAGACAATTAAAAATGAGAATGTGAATGTCAGAGGGAAGTCCACCTGGTAGAATTTCCAGCCTTTTATAAGGAAAATAACTGCGTCCATGAATCCAGATGTGAAGAGTTAAAGGTATAGACCAATATCTACAATACTTCCTTTCAGATCTGTTTGTTCAGAGCAATGAAAAAGGAAAAGATTCATTTAGAAGAAACTGAGTTCCAGCCTGTCAGCAGACTGTCAGAAAAAGAACAGAGAGAAAGGATCCCATCCCAATATTATTCCTCTGATACTTAAAAAAAATGAAAGGCCTGGTCTCACTAGCCTTTCCAAAGCCACAAGAACCAAATAGATCTTAGATAATCAGGGAATCGACAAATGGTTAACAAATTTGGAAGCAGACAGTGTCATAAGGGCAGAAATAAAAGCAAGCAAAAGTAGCAGAGCCAAAAATCAAGAAAAACACTAGAGAAGAGCACGAAGGCCGTTTCTGTTTGCCTGTCTCACTCTTTTACCACTACAGGGTTAAAAAACCTTTATTTTTTGTCTTCTCATGTATCTTGTACCTCTGTTAGTGCAAAACTGCACTGCTTACTCATATATTAACAAAACTGTTGTGCTGTTACACAAAAGGTGAAGTTAAATTCATTTGTTTATATATTGTTACTGAGAAGTAATTTACAAAACAGCAACAAGCCTTAGGGAAAGACATGATTTACATATAATATTCGATGCAGATTACCAATTTATAGACAACTTGGACTGCATATGTTTGAATTTTATCTTAATCATATTAACATAATAATATTTAATATATTAGGTAGTCGTATATGCTTTATGTACAATTATGTACTGTATATGACATTATCTACCATTATGTCACTCTGCCAAACTTCTTCTGAGAGCAAAAAGCTCTTTGTTGCTTAAATGGACTGAATTCCTTGAAAATGAGGAGAACTGATGAGTAAACAGGCTGCAATAATCTAACACACAGAGGTGATGAGTGAGCACCTCCAAGAAAGCAAAGCAGTAACCTGACATTCTTTTGCTAAACAAGATATTAGTACTAGAAAAAAGGAAGAGCCAAGGAACTCCTGGGATTTACAGTAGCATTTGGGTTATTGCAAATGGAAAATAATTTATTTTTCCACACTAGGAAGGGTTGTTACTATTATTTTCAATAAATAAGTAGTTCAATGTGTGGTGAATGTGACTAACATTTCCTTTCTCTATGTGGTGGAAAGGAAAATGTGTCTCCTAACAAGGGGAAAGGAGAAAGTCATTTCAACAACTATCACTTAACTTTGCCCTTAGAATTAATTTGGTGACATAACCTTCACTCACCCCTTAGAAGGGCCCATAAACGATAGTCGTGTTGCCATCAGACTGTTGATAAATCCCATCTGTGCACCGGCCCTGAAACACTATCTAGGATTCAGGACTGAAATTAGATATATTTTGTCCCTCAAGAGGTACACACACCATTTATTGCATCAGAACAAAAATTTTACACCAGTCTGCTCCAGCTAATCTCCTTCCATCACTGAGAAACAAGGAGATACAGAGATAGAATCAGGATGACACAGTGAAGAAGGCACACACCATGTTTCCTGGACTTTTCAGGTCTAATTTTGCATCACTAAACTCCAATTTTTTGTGCTATAAGCTCTTCATTTCTGTTCTACAGGGTTTTGAGTACAGCTCCAACTTTTGGCAGAACTCAAGGTAGCAGTGGTGACCTCAAATTTGAGCAGCTTATCTCAGCAAAACCCAGACCTACTCTCAGGTAAGATTCTGGCAATTGTAAGTAACAGCTAATCTGGTAATAACTAACGTATTTTCCTTTAGAAATAGAGAATATTTTCATCAGGCTGTTGGCATGAACTTTTCGATGACTGTTTAAAGAAAGCAGTATGTATGTATAGAAAAGCATGAGAGCTGTATTACCAATTCAGAGTAATATATGCACCTTCACAATACCATAACTTACAAGCTGACAGTGACAAGATCATTGAAAAAAAAACCCCACAAACCCCAAAGATTCAGTTTAAAAATGCTTCTCTATCTTTACATACTCTTGTCATTAATATAGATGAGGCCTAAAGTCATGAAAGCAGAGGAAGAAGTAAAACTTGATTGTGCCTGGGCAATGTGGGTTGGACAACACAATATAAAAGGAAATAGAATCAGCTCATTAACTCAGAGGCACATTATGTGGCCAGACAAACTCTGTAAGGTTTTGTCACATAGAATCTTTACGCTTCTAACTATTGGGTCAATTTGTTAGCTGATTAGTCCAAAAGCTATACTGGACTTCAGGTTTTTTTTGGGCACACAGAAGTGTATCTGACAAGGAAAGCTCTCTACAATTTTCTCCAAGGATATCCTGATTTTCTTCCTCAATCTCTTCTGCAGCCAAATGCTAAAACTTAAGCTGGCCAAACAGATGATTTATAGACGAGTAAGGCAATCCTCTAGTGCGAGGCTAAAGCCAGTGGTTTTAAAGTTAGAGGCAACATTATCTATTAACAGGCCTGAGTTTCTAAACCTTTATGAAGAGGTCTAATGGCTCAACAAAGTAGCGAAAATAAAATATTTTAAATAAAATTCATTTTACAAACAAGTATTTCGATGCAAGATACACACAATGTATATTTTTTTCTCTTTTAGTATCTGTAATAGTTTTGTGAAGTCACATGAAAACAGGATATGCTTTTAAAGAGCTCATCTGCTCCTACCTATTATTAATACCTGGAATCACAGTAATGCTCTTATGGCATAAGTATTTCCACAGCAACCAATTATTATTATCAATTGCATTTAGCAAAATAACAAGATGAACACTTAAAATTCAAACTCACTCTCATTTAAGTAACACTATCATTAAAAATAGGAGATACAAAACTACAGAAAGCATTCGTTTGTACAATCAGAAGAGTCAGTGAATACACAGACTGTTTTCCTGTGTCTGCCATGAAATGCCAGTACATTAAGAAGTGAATAGACTTTCTGTGTTATAAATGACTACATAGACTGGGAGGAAAACTCCTTCTATTTCAACTCCATTCTTCACTTTTCAATTGCTGCACTGTATCTTTTCAGCTTAATGGGAATGAAAACTTAAGATTCTGCACTATTTTAATGTTTCAAACAGAAAAGTGAAGGAGGATTAAAGAACTAGAAAATAACTGGACAATATTCCTTTCACTGTTCTTTACTCCTTACATCATGAAAAATTGCCTGTGCACATGCATTTTACCAAAATGTTCTTTCCACTAGGTCCGTATCTGAACACCCTAAGTAGTGTGGTGTGAACTACTTTCTCTTTGATTACTTTTACTAGCTTCCAACCCTCTCAAATCCTTTTCTCTCTTTTAAAGAACAATACTCTAATCCTGTATGGATACAAAATCTGGGTGGATTTAATCTTTACCCTACACTGCAATCAGAAAGAATTGTGATGCTACTGAACATGAAATGCTGCTGAACTGATCTGCTGTTTCTGATACCATTCCCACATCCTCCCTCCAGGAGGTATCAACATTTTCCTAAGTGGCAGCCCTTAAAAGGTTTTCACTTGGAGCTCTTTAAAGAGAGGTCCTCAGCCATTATCAGAGTGACATTTGCAGCAAGTGATCTAGGTGTCTCAGACTTTCCTTTGAAGGTGCTGAAAGACTTAAATAGCTTACACTACAAAACAAATGAGGCCCTCTAGACGTTACTTAAAAACAAACTGTTATCATTTTAGCTAAATCCACAGTTCATAGCTCTTTATTAAAGTACCTATAGAATGAAGCTTTAAAATCGTTTAGCTTATTGTAACTAAAATTCAGCTTCTAAAAGACTATTGCAATTCTTGCACTATTCCCCTTAGTAGCATTTTCTATTTTAAACATCTGTTAAAAATCAGTAGCATTAACTTAATGGGATAATCTGGCTGGGTTCTTTCAAAATTAATCAAACAAATTAGCATTATGGACTTTTAACAGAGACTGAAAAGAGCTTATTAGAATGCCACACATTAAAGTAACAAGCACATCTGTACTGGGGCAAAGAATTCTCAGCAAATAGGTTTCCATGGTGCAAAGCACATTTAGGGTCTTATAGCTGATGTGTGTTCATGAAGTGATAAAGGAAGGTCCTACGACATCAACTGAGATATGCTTCAAATAAATAATTGGCAAAATAAAAGCATTTCCGTCCTTCCTGCACCTTTCCCTGTCAATGAGGAAGTCAAATAATTGCATGATGATAAATGACTGAGACACACTGTTCCCAGACATTCATAATGGCTCATATAATACTGAGATGTGCTGCTATGTGATTCACCCAGTGGAAAAAAACCAGCAGGGCAATCTGAGTTCTATCCAGCTGTGGAGAATATCTACCTTACACATTCATCCTTGATATATAATAAAATAAAATATATATTGCAGTTATACTCAAAGACGGTTTAGTGATGCAAATTCTCAAACCACAAAGCTTCAGATGAGGTATGTAATATTGATAAGACAAACAGGGACAAGAAATTTTAAAATGTCATCAGATTCAATATGTATCAGCAATCAAAATTCCAATCTGCCTGCAAATATCTCCCAAACGTGAAATGCAGAAGCAAAATCTCTTCTGAAATTTCCAGTTCTTCCAGGTTAGTAATATGTAGAGGTACTGTGAGTAAAGGGCTCTCTCTACCTCACATGTGCAATTCCCATTGTTCTTGGACCTTCTTATAATGAGAAAAAATAAAGGAAAATAAAGATAAAAACTAGGGGGGAGCAGAGTTAATGAATTTCTTTTAAAATTGTTTTTGATGTAAGTAAAATGAAAATTTAGAAATAAGGGGAAAAAAAAAGATGAACGAAAATTCGAATTTATGTATTCACTGCTCTCCTCTAGCTTTTGTTTCTGTTTTCATTGTTATTTCTCTTTTTCTTTTGAGGATGGCATTACAGAAGGAGGTTCAGTATGGCTTGTGTTATGTAGGAGTTCAGATGCTTATGATGGTATATTTCTGGTCTTAAATTCTATTCACCTGTCATAATCCTAAGGTTAGCATTATTTCCCATGTACTGGCAGGTATATGCTGCTTCATCCCTTGTTCCCTCGAACGCTTTTGTAACTATTGGTTTTACAGTGTTAGAGTCCTGTTTTGCCATCATCCACTTTTCTTTCAGACTTCTCACTTAGCTTTGTCTTTTAATCTATCTGCATTCAAATCCAGTCTTCCATCTAGAACTGTTTGTTCTGCTTATGTGTCCTCCAACCTCCTTTCTTGCCTCCATTTGGATCTGTTTAGGTCAGAACGTGGAGGGCCTGCTTGCTACTCTCCTCTGCAGAGGCTAGCATGGCAGGTTCCAGCTTTCACTGGCTATTGCTCAGGATGGCAATAAACATGACTAACAACTGTATTGGAAGGAAGTGGAGTTTTATTTTCATTAAAAAATGTTAGAGGCCACAATGCACCATAAAACTGAATGCTAATCCCCTCACTGAGTGTGCTGGAAAGTCATGGCTGAGCACTGTATGAGCAGTTGAGCCCACATAAGGAAGTTGAAAAAGAAAAGAGGTTACTTTGCTGAAGAGCTGTTGAAGGAATTTCATAAAAGTTAGAGACATCACTGCTTTTGGCAGGTGTTTCTTGAACAGGTTTTGTCCGAAGTGTCCCTAGCTACCTAGCAAGAAAGAATATAAAGCAGAAGAGCTGAAGATATCAAGTCAGAAGGACAAAGTCCAAAACAAAGCAGAACTATGCAATTGTGCAAGTATTTATGCATTTGAATGTCAAACGCCAATCCTGATGCTGGCCTGTCAGGCTGTTATTAGCAATGCTACAACTCACAGTGGTACCTGACAGCTGGTGAAAATTCTGAAAACCTGGAATTCACCTCAGTATTTTTGACTGTGCTGATTTGTATCAGAAAAGTTCCAGTAACTTTCAACACGCACAAGTAAAATTAAAAAAACAAATGAAGTTGCAAAGCATAGGGATATTTAATCATTCCACTTAACTGTTTAAACATGAGTGTTTACATATGATCTTTCTCCATGATTTTAGATTAGATTGCACACAGAATTAACAGCCTTTACTGAATAAGCTGTGTCATCTCACACAAGCATCTTATCTGAAAAAAATAGGAACTGGTGGAGTATGAGACCTCCCATAAGAGTTAATAGAGCATAACCAAGAACAGGATTTGAAATGGGATTCTAGAATAAATGAGACTTATTGAATAACAGTATGAATGAGTTTTAGAAACTCGCAACTTTGTGGCATGTTTTGCTGCTTGATCATCTCTATTTTGTAGTTATACTTCTGCAAGCTAGATCCATTACATTCTTTTTATCTTGCTGATATTACTTCCCCCAGTTGTCCACTTAAATTTACTACATATAAAAGCCAAAAGCACATTATGTCCAAGAGCTTTGGGAGGTTACATAATCTGAATCAATTTCATTACCATAAATAAATGTCAAATGGCTGAAATACATTTTCTCTGATTAAACTGTCAAGGGCAAGAACATGCAGCAAGACTGTGTCGTTGTTTTATTCCTTTTACGGTAAAAAAGTGGAAAAAAGTGTGAAGAAAAAATTAGTATCATATGAGTGATCTTTGCATAACAAAAAAGTGAGGCAATACTTTCGAAAGACAAAGAAATGACCTAGTAATCCACTTCATTAGTAACTAATGAATTCTGTTTGTGGAAAAAGAAATCTGAATGCTTGAATCATACTGCTCTACCTTCAAACCTTGTTTTTAAGTTCTTCTGCCCTCAGTTTATGAAGAAAACACACAGATGTTTCCATTTTCTACCTATCTAAAATAAAACATAGAGAAGTCCAACACACTTGCTCAAATAATTTGCCCTCTAAAAGTGGATAAAATATTTTTGAGAACTGTTTCTTAATGCTTTATACCTTGAAGACCTCTAGAAACATCTATTTTCACCTTTGGGGGTAAGGGAGTTTGAAATGACAGGCTCAGTTGTCAATGACTGCTTTTCTTGACTGAGGTCTCAGCTGAAAGACAATCCTTCCTCTGGTAGCAGATGTATGGATTCACAGGATTAGTACAAAACAGCACCTTTTAAAAAAACCTTCGATTTCAAAACAGTCACTCTTAAGGTACTAACCTTTACATATATTAAATAAATAAATAAAGAACTGTAGGATAATGTGATTAAGTGGTAATGTTGATTTTGAAATTTGTTATAGAAATTCAAAGACATGATTTCTAGTAGCAATACAGCACTTGTGACTCAGACATTTATATCCTGCACATGCACATCTTCCCAAAACCATTATTCATTCCTGCGGCTTTAGCTCCTACAAAATACAGATACTACTGAGCACTGTTCATAAGTGTCAAAACACAAGTATACTTCAAATATTCTTCTCATGCATTATGTATAAGAAAGGGCGGACTGACAGAATGTCAAAAGTAAACGGATTGAAAATAACAGTTAAGTGTTACCTAAAGGAGATGCAGTTCCTCAAACTGGAAGTATCGCTAATTTATATGTTCTCTTAATCAAAATTGCCTAAGAAAAAGTACAGTTACATTAAGCCAACAAATATAGTTAATTTGGGTTATTTCCAATATACCACCTCTGAGCTAAACCTTAATAAAGTTGTTTGGATAAAAACCTTTTTGGAACAAACTCAACCCTGTTTGTTATGAAGTTAAAATCAGGAAAAGGCTGAAAATGTGCATTTTGGAAGACCAGTGACCAGGGGTTGATTACTGCCCCATTGTATTACATTTCATTAACAAGGAGAGAATCAGCAACCAGTTCTCAGAAGAGGCAGCACAGGATGGTGTAATGCCCCAGCAGGGGTGTAAGATGTGGATTTTGAATAGCAGGAGTGGTAGCTCTCACTTGTGATCTTGGCTCTAAGGCAGCCCTCTAAAGACACAGAGGAAATTATCAATGAAGAGCACTCCCAAAAGCAGCTTCCATAGTTGTGTTACCGGTGACCAGGCACATTTCCTGTCCCAGCTACACAAATCCCTGATTCGTCTAACTTTCAAGAGGTTAGAATTAGCTGTGCACCATTCTTGCATAAACTTTGCTTTGGGCTCAGTTTAAAGAATGTTCAATGTAAATGAACGTGGATTTGGTTTAGTTAGACTAATCTATAGACACCGAATTACTTTTGAGGTAGTGTCAATTGATATGGCTGTATTGATTTTACAGATTTGCCTGCTAGGTAATTTCCTTTGGGTTTGCAATCTTTACTTTGCTTCCTGTTTTATTATTCATCTTGTGCTGGGTCCCTGCTGTTCACTTGTTTCTCTGTTAACAACTGTGTATAATATAAGGCACGAGTTTTTAACTGCGGCATGAAAAATTGGCCCCATGGAAACTGAAGAATCACCTCACCAACGCACTACCTGCCTCCAGCAGTACTCCACATAGAACACAGCAAACAATACTGAAGAGCAAACCAAAACCCTCTCTGTATTAGGCCTGTCCTATACCATTGAATGGGAGAGGCAAAAGAAAGTTTCCATTTCTACTTAAGATTGCTGCAATCTCTGTCATCAATATAGCACAGTTGCCACACTCATTAAAAAAAAAAAAAAGGAGTAGAAAAAATACAAAAAGTTGTCCTTGAACTCATAGGGGCATTTGAAAAGGAGTATATGGGAACAGGATAATGTGAAAATAAAATAAAAGGAAAAAAGTGTCTTCTCTCTCATTCAGAGAAAATTTCAGCTTGTTCATTTGCTCAGCATCTCTCAGCTGACCTCGCTGGGTGAGAATTTGGCTGTTAGTCAAAGATAACTCACCAGAACAGTTCATAGCCTGGTCAGGTGTGGCATTGAATCCGAACTTGTGAGTCTTTCTGGCTATTCAGTGAGTCTGGGAAGAGAAATGCAGATATCTCCACTGCAGTCTGCAGCTTATCCTGCCACACAGCCAGTATTTGAACACCCTAATTGTCTAGTGCCTCAGTCACCAGAAGGCCAACTGTGCAACGAAGGTAAAAAACTCCCAAACCCCAGAAATCTACATGGAATCCACAAGCAGATTTTTTCCTATCCTAGTAGTATATCCTGAAAAGAAAATAGTTTATGAATTCTTACACGTTTTGATTCACATTTTCAAAATTACTACCAAATGAAGTATATTATTAGAAAGATTGTTGTGCTCATTTTACAAATACAAAACAAAATGTTGAATTTTCTATAGCTCTAAGGAATTTAATGAAGAAATAACTAGAAACTAAGCCTTTTCCAAAATCCTGGTCAGAGAAATAAAAAAGTTAGCCATCCTTCCCCTTAAGTATCCAACTAGTATTGTAGTCACTATTGCCATTGACCATTGCTAACATCATATTTTGCTAAAAAACTTCCATCAAGAAAAAATTCAGCATAATCCTGGCAAAAAAGAAGAATTGTATCAGTGGTTAAAACTTAAAGTGCATTAGAAAATTGAGTTGCAATTTTTAAGGGAAAAAATATAGCACAAGTACATGCTAACTCCAACGGCTGACATGAACTTTACATGCCACCAGTAAGTGCTGAGAACACATTTGTCTCACAAAGATTAGTTTAAATATCCTCAGGGCAAGTTATTACACATTCTGTATAGGTGGAATTTCTGACAAGTAAAAATAAGTAGCAAGAATAGATGCTGCATACATCAGACTGCATCACTTCTTTGTTATTGTGAAGAAATTATCATAGAAGTTTGCTAATACAACTGAAAATGGTGCAATGTATTTAGTTTCTGAAAGCTAATTTCATACTGCCATAGATATCTGCATAAGCCATACATCAGAGAACGGGGGAAGAAATAAAAGTAGGTTAAAAACCCACAACTTATTACAAAAATGCAATATATTCTGAAAACATTGATTAGAAAAACGAAAAAAACCCGTAGAAAATATGACTCAAGGATAGTTATCTAGGCAAGCTTTCTGTTTACAAAATCAGTGCAGTACTAATTCAGCTTTTTAAGGTTTTGGCAATGGAAGGTTAACAAAGAAAGTAAGATAAACCACTGTACTTTGAACAACTTGCATTTTAGCAGCATTAGTCCCTTTTCTCCTTCTCAAAAACATTCAGGAAAAAAAGCACAACTTACAAAATTTGATATAAAAGCCTGAAAGCCCTTATGGGACATTCTAACTGCATATGATTATGAAGGAATATATTGGAATGGCCATAGAGACATGCAGATGATGCAGAAAGTCATTTTATACTGAGCAACGCTGAAAAACCAGATGTGATTATTAGTGCCAATTTGACAATATCAGTTCGAAAGGACACAGCAAGTGTTGCTCTGTCTAACGATATCACTTTTCAGTTGTTGAATAAAAAATACAGATTCCAACATCTACATGGATTAATATTGCATGTGCACCACACTTTCAAGGATCTTCATTTTAAATCTTTTAAAACCCCCTGAGCTTTTAGCAATAGAGCAGCTTTCTTGTGATTAAAGAACTGTCACAATTATCCAGATTTCTCATCCCTGAGTTCAAAAGGAGGAGACAAATGTTCAGTATTAAGTGACAATTATACTTTCTGATTAATAATTCATATTTTAGTAAAGCCCTCCTATTGGAATATGATACTGCTGTGTAATAAAAAAAAAAAAAAGGCAAAAAAAAGAAAGATTGCACAAGACTATTATCTGTGTCTGAGGCAATAATTTCTTGTGTAAGTACATAGCTGCATGTTTTTCTTTTAATGTATATTTGTATTTTTATACAGAGAATACTATGAAGCACCTTATGGCAAATTATTATATTCTGTTTAACTATCAAGAATACTTTAGGAGCTCAAGGGAAATTTATTCTAGTAGAACACATCTATAAAAAAATTTCAGCTACTAAGACAGGCATATATATATGAAGTTCTTATAAACTATACCAGGCTCTGTTTTTGACAAAACTCTTCCAACCATGAAGAACTCAGTTCAGTGTGAAATTTAAGCTAAAACACCTGACTGTTGAGTAACTTTCTATGTAGCTCAGGCATGGGGCATAGAGGTTGATTACCTGGTACCATTTCATGGAGGATCTTTCTATCTGGAGACATTCCCTGTGGTGCTGTTGCCAAGTGCAAGAATGCTGTTCTCTCATGCAGAACCTGAGAATTAAGCCCAATTAGGATGCAGCGCCAGATGACAAAACCATAGTCCATGTTCAGTGTAATGTGGCACTTACATCATTGCTACTGTAAGAGTTTTTTAATTGTGTGGCAAAACTCAGACTTAGCAGTGTTTTTATACTAATTGAGATGGCAATGACAAGGTTCAGTCCAGCACCAAAGAGAAAGAAACTGTGGACAGTCTACGAATGTAAACACAATTATCGAACCTGAGGGAAAAGCCTGTATGCTGAATAGTTACTACGATCAGCCAAACCGTATGTTTGCAAGAGATCTCACTGCTCACCCAACGCTCTTAATAGGCTCCCCTGACAATGCTCCTTGTTTGTACTCTCTAGGATACAGACATGAGGAAAGAGGTCATGGAAACCTGCACTGTTATCAGACCAGAAGCTGAAGAGAAAGATATAACCTCAGAGATTTCAAGGAAGTCTGCATCTCCAAGGATAATCGGAAGAAATTAATAGCAATTCCTGTAGATAATTTTGCCAGATTTCAAGCTGGATTTTTTGTTACCTCTTTATACAATCATTTATCTGCAAGTCTCTGTGACGAAATAGGTAAGCCAATTAACACGAGCAAATTGACAATTCACAATAGATAATATTTGACCACAGATGCCTTTGTCAAAAAAACTTACATGGAAGATGAGGAACCCTCTAGCAGATAGAAAAATATAAGACATTTCTAACAACCCCAGTAAACAATGCTGTCTCAGCAGACATACGGGAGATACACGTCCACTCTTAGGGCAGATTTTCTGGCCACCAATGTATTTGTGGAATAAGACTCTCTCACCCTAAAAGGAACATGTCATTATTAGATCAACAGGCTTTTTAATTATAGAAAACAGTACAAGATCAAGATCTCATTGAATGACACAATTCCTGACAGACAAAATAAGTCTAATAAAAGACCTCAAAAGCTACCAGTAGAAAAATGAATAAAATAGGTAAAAGTTTAATTTCAGGATGCAGAAGTCAAACAGCATCTTGATGAAACTTGAGGAAACCAGTAAAAGTTCTTTAGCTCCAGTGAACAAGCAAGAATTTCTAGAAAATAATTTCTAGGGATTTTGTGTCAACGGAACAAGGGCCACAAATTGTCTTGAAATTGTTGCTTCATTCGCTTGTAGTTGGGGTCATCTATAGTTTGGCTATTCAGTTCTGTATTGCCATATGCACTGATTCAGGAAGGAAGTGAAGTGAAGCAAAAATGTACATCACCTCTTCCAACAACAAAATCAAGAATGCATCCTGGACACCCAGGAGGAAGTTTGGTTCCGGAACAGGATTTTTTCACGTTTTTAATCATTCTTGAATCAAAAAGAGAGTAGTTTTACAGTAGACCCAGTTCTAAAAAATTCTTGTTAAAATGATTTAACCCATCATTTTAACATTTTACTCATGATCTAGTACCATCAAATAACTGATATTTGCTTTTACAATTTTCATCCTTGAGTAGTGATGGTCTAAGAGTTGAATCTGATGGCCTGTGCACCAAGTGCTGAGACAAAATGCATAACAAAAGTATAGTTAAAGGAATCTAACAGTACCATTATTTGATGTAGGAAAATGATAGCAATATTCCCTATTGCCTTACAGATTTTCCATTCTGCAAAACGTAGTATAAAATCTTGACTAAAATACCTTCAGGCACATTGAACTTACTCACAGCATATAATCCTTCAGCTCTTGGTCCAGTCAAATGGGTTCTTAGGTATCAAATAAAATTGTTATCATCCTGCCCAAATTAAGAAAACAAAATTATATTTTTATGCAGATGTGATTTAGTATCTTTGAGTAGCATGTGGAACTGTGAATATTAATTACAATAATTACTGTGGTTTGTATCAAGCAAGTTTTGGACTGATGGATCCAGCTTTTTTCATTTAGAGATGTCTGATGAGAAGATATGGTGCTTACAAAAACCATATTCAAAGTCTGGTATACATGAGCTACACTTGTATGGCCCATCCAAGTGAGGAAAGACTTTAATGCTAGCTAGAGTTAAAATATGCAAGAGAGACCGAAAACACAGGAATAAAGTTCCTTCTACTGATGAGCTATTAAAGAGAGGCTACAATCAAGTCCAGTTTTGCTACTGTAAATATCAGGCAGTGACAGTGAACCAACTGGTAGCTCACACTTCAGTTCGGCAAACCTGAGACATTTAGAATGAGCTTGGCAGATTTCACCATTTGATGAAAACAGCTATTCTGCATCAGTCACATAGGATGACCACAGCTTTCTTTGAACAATCAGAGCTGAAGTCTTTGCCAAGATATTGGTTGCTAAGACCTAAAGGAAGACTCTGTTAACAATCTGATTCTGTTTCCAGTATTAGTTATAACCCAATATAACAATGTGATAGCAACTTGCAGGTAAAAAGGTTTAATCCTGTCTCCCTTCTGGAGCAATAGAATAACTCATTGAGGTCATCTTCTGCATGCTAATTTTCTAATAAAATGAGTTAAATTTTCAGTACCTAAGGATGCTCTCCACCCTCTGTTCTTTTCTTCAAATGGAAATATTTGCTGTGGAGCCCTTTCCCCTGAGAAATGAATTCTCACCAATTTTTAATCTTGGAGGTGCAAGCAGGACTGATGCTTCTCAGAGTGTCCACTGGAGAAAAGGAAGAAGGTTCAGACAGTGGCAATGCCAAAAAATCCCAGAACTTTCCATCTGTTTCCCATGATATATAATCTAATTTGGTTAAAAAAATATGTCAGTCTGCTCACCAGAGGTTACTGGCTCAAGAAAGCACACGGGTTTTGTAAAAGAAGGGAACTCTGGTGGTACTCTATGCCCACTCTGATGTGATTTCAGGTGTGTCTCATTAAGGCCTGCATTATTCCCAAATCCATTCCAAGTGAGCAGGAACAACTAAAACAGTTTGTGAATTTTTGTAGACTGCTGGTGTGTCAATTGCAAGAAAAATGATACACCAGAATATTGGCATCTGACACAAATGGAATATTGTTAGTTAAATCTCCTCTTTCTAGGTGGCTTTAAATAGCTAAGGCCCCTGGAGTGCTCAAAAATATCCCTGTGAATGGAGTGTCTCAACATGCAAGTAATGAGAAAGTCTTTGCTATCCTACTAAAAACTGGGATCAAACATTATACCTTCTGGAATCCCTTGCATTTGTTACTAGAAATATCTTCTAAGAACCAATGTTATTTAAGGATTTTGGAAAACAGCTGCAATTACAACTTTAAAAAAAAAAAAAAAATCAGAGTGCTTTTCTAAATTCCTGCAGCAGAAACCCCCCAAAAGACAGTAAACGGCAAGGACCTTATGGAATAACAGTCAGCTCACTATATGCAGCTCAAAATTGCAGCACAGCCACAGAAACCTGTCCATGCCCTATGTCCCCCAACCCCCAAGGAACAAATATGTGAAGTCTTAGTTTCCTTTCTTTTCTCAGTGGATGCAGCAGTTTCCAAAGAGGAAGGGCTACAAGACATGAAGTATCTTATCCTGGAATACAGGACCCTCCTCTCTCTCACCTAGACATTTTTCTTCTGCCCATTTTCCCCTGAGACTGTATTGTGTCAAATTATACATGCTGGAACTCAAGCCCTGCACTAACACCTGAGAAAAAAATAGCAACTGAATAATGGTGGAGGTTCAAGACCATGCAGAAACTTATTCAAGGGGAATAGTCAAAGAAGCTAATCTATTTAAAAGCTATAGGAATAACTAATAGGTATCATATGCCACTATCTGAATAACTGCAGCTCCTACTGGTAATTAAAGTGGGCTTTCCCAGAAAAAAGGAATCTGAGGGCTTTGAGGCTAGTGACCAGATAGTCAAGAACTCCCTTTGTAGTATTGCTACACTGAGAGGAGGTGCAATGGAGCACGGGAGCATAGTGTGACAGAAAAAGACTTTTCATCAAGACAAAACCTCAGACTACAATCAGAATAAAATGGGGTCATGATACATAGTAAAAAGGCAGAATCAGAACTTTATCTGTAGTACTGCCAAAGATAGACCATTTTAATGGTTGTGCTGCTCTATGAGGAACAAAAATACATCCTCAAGGAAGTAATAAGCAGGTTTCAACAATAATGAAATACTGAGGCTACTCTGCTTTAGGCAGGCACCGAAGGATTATTTCCATTCAGCAGAACACTGTAAGAAAGAGAGAGGAAACAGTATTCCTCACTCCTTTAAAAACTACAGAAGAACACACAAAGACAAGGGGTTTAGCACATGACCCTGGTAGCACGTGTAGATGCAGAGTGTGAGTATGCATACAGACAAACACTCAGAGAAACTCTTACATTTTCTCTGTCTGCCTTAAACTTTGTTTGCTGTGTTTCTAAAGCCAGTGAGTGAACTTAAATATGCCTGAAGCAGCCTGCTTAGATGCATCATCTGAAAAGCACAGCATTTGTTGATATTTTCCTTTCAATACAGAAGTAACATGCCCCTGCCACACACACACACAAAAAAGTAAAAAGAGATGAAAGAGAGGATGGGTTAAAAGAAAAAAAAATTATAAGAACTGTTAAATTTAACACCCAAGTCCCAGGATTATACTGACTTCTGCCAGTTAGACCAAAAAGCATAGCATAAAATATCATGAGACATGCAGAACAAAGGCAGAACGTCATAGAATTCCCGGTGCAAAACACAAATGCTTATTAAAAAAAACCCAAACTAACCAACCAAAACCAAACAAGCCTTTCTGTTTGGAAGCCTTCCTATTCATATTCTGGATGAAATATTCAAATTAAAAATATCTTAATCGTAAGCTTACTAACCATGCACTCTTTTCTCATATGACATAGAACACAAAACATGGATTCATACAAAAGCTGCAACATGATTCAAACTTTGTCTTAGGAAGTCCAATAAACAAATAAGATCACACCTTTGAAATTAAAAGTTACCCACTCATTTCAAAGTAGACAGGAGAGCTCATGCTTAGTAATTATTTTGTTACTTTGTTGGACTGTTTTTATAAAAAAAGGAATTTACTGTGGTTTAATACTTTCAACTGGTGCTTGACTGGTTCACTCACTAAAATTTGGAAATCTTTTCTAAACACTAAAGCCTGCAGAATTTAGGTTTGTTATTTTGTTTTTTTTTCCTTGTATTAGTGTGAATACTGCAGATTAGCTAAGGTGATATAACTAATAGCTGCTGCTGTTTTCTATTTGTTATTGCAAGCACTATTTTATCAATTAGTTTTGAATAGTTACACCCATTATCTGTTAGCAGTGAACAAAATCAATTAATATTTGGAAAGAAAAAAAGTGAATACAGATGACAATGAAAGCCAAAAAGACAACCCAGGAAATTAAATCCACCCCTCCCTTGAGAATCAATCACTTCAGCTTATAATAGTGAAAACGGGTGTGGGAGTAGTAGAGAGTAGGATGATAAAACAAGTGCCAAGAGTAAATACGTTTTTCCTTAAATCAGTATAAATATTGAAGGTTTTAAAATATTTGAAATGCTGATGCAGGCGTCTCTTTTATTATTTCCAGGAATAGATATTAACTTACTAGATGAGGGTCTTGCTTAATGCTTTTAATCTCTCAACCACAGCAAACAAACCAGTTTTGTTTATTTACTCAAGTGCTAAGCATATTTTAAAATGAAAACATATCTTGCAAATTTTGCGTATTTTGAGCCTATTTTCTGTCTTGTGTTTTTAGCCTTTTGGTACCCTTTCATTTTAAAGCAGCATTAGCATGAAAAAAGCATAACTTAATTGAGCAATAAAGATCCTAATATTTTCACGCGTCTAAGAAATTTAATATGCTCTGCAGTTCACTGAAATAAAATAAATGCAATAAGGTTTTGCTATTCCCCAATCATTGTTTAGTTATGCTTTTATTACCAGTGTGGTTCTCATGATGAGTAAAGAAACGACAGCACAGAAGCCTGAGTCCTCTACATATGTAGCAGCTACAAATAGTTCAAGTAGAAGCAATGCAAAGTTATTCCACCAGTGCAGATCCACTTCACATCTGACTTAAAGTGCCATCTCTTCTAAAGCAAAACGGCCAGTCAGGTTTCATGCTCACCCAGTTTTTTTACCCTCATGTGCACTTCCAACTGTGCCAAACTGCGTGTGGTGGTTCTATAACGTTCTTTCCAACATACCAACAACCAACACCTCAGCAGGATTTGAATAAGAGCTTCCAAATCTGCATATCAGGTACTTTCCTCAGGGAAAACAGAGGATGAGAAAATGGTCATGAAGAGATAATAAAGGCCTAAAGAAATAAACAAACACTGGTCTGACATTTAAATGTCTATCTGGCAAAGTATAATTTAAATTTCAAACTTTGATTCAGATGTCTACATTTGTTACAAGGCATAATCCTTTATATTTAATTTCAAATCCCTGCCATGGACTCTTTCAGCATAGTTTGTAGTGCAACGTTATGTCCTGAAGCAAAAATCAAAGCTACCATGCAATATATGGCTCTTGTGCAAATTATCCATGACCACTGCTAACAATTATTTATGGTATTATTATTATCGATATTATGACTACTACCATCAGCATAACATCTAGATACAGATCAAGTGATTCATGGTGGACAAACACTGAATAAAAATATAGTCTATGTACTATGGGCCTTGCAATCTAATTTAAAGAAAAAAACCCCAACCAAACAAAACCCAAAACACAACAAAAGAGCAACAACAAGGGAATAAACAGTGTCAGAAAGACAAATTGACTAGCATGACAGCCAGTAATATTGCAGAGAAGTTGTATAGACTAGCTAAACAGTGCTACAAGCTGTATTCCCTTCAAGGACCTGTGCAAATACCATCTCCAATGCCATTTCTTTTGGCATTGAAGCTACAGCTGCTTCCTCCTCCTTTGCATTTCTACCTGCTCAGAAAATGAAATTGCCATAACCAATTGCAACTTGTTAAGGATTCACCATGTCAAAAACTACTGAAATGAAAGCAAGAGCAATGTAAATCATATTGAATTTTTTCCGCATGTAAAAAAGAATATATATTAATGAGTCATCTCTATCAGCTGTATTGAGAAATCTGATACATTTATTTGCTAGAGATGAAAGTTCATGAAAGAACTGCACTAAGGCTGATTACCACAAAGAGCTGAGCTCTAAAAACTCCCCAAACCCTCTCAGTGGAGAAATTTGACCAGAATCTTTGGCCCTTACTAGCAAGGAAATCAGCCAAGGGGCAAAAATTTGGTGACCATGTGCAGAACTAACTCATGAGTTCCATAAGGATATAAATATCAACAAGAATAACCCACTCCCTCTTCTAAGTTCCAGAACTGAGCCCCCTGCAGCAGAGATTTTATGGGTCTTGCCTTTCCATGGGGTTTCTGAGACATGACACTTTTGCTGGATGTGAGTCAAATGACTATGGGACTCTTACTCTGTTTGAAGTCCTCTGCAGGTACCTATGGCATAATTCAAATACGAAATGTAAAGGAAATCCCTCAAAAAACCTTGACGTATGATGAGCTCGTCCTATGCCAAAAATGATGTTTTCATTGCACTCTGATTATTGACTCCTCTTCAGAAAGGACTTGCAACTTCTGCCTAGTCACTAACGCATGACATTGGAATTTTGACATTTAGGTGCACAGAAGAAAGATGATGCTTGCCATGTAACACAAGTGAACCTATTACCCTACATAATCTCCTCCCTACTCATATTTTGATTCATCAGGTTACGAAAAAAAGCAGAAGGCATTATTTTGATAAAATTTTCTTTTTTAAAAATCCTTTCAAACTCTTTGTTTCTGTACAATCAATTTACAAATACAGTAGGCAATATTTTGACTGCCAAAATAAGAAAATAGCACTGAAAAAATGAATGGAAAAAAAAAGAAAGAATGAAAGGGAAAAAAAATCATTCTGTTCTCCTAAAATCTGCTTAGGAAGAAAACTGCTCAAAACTCAAGAGAAATAACCATTTAAAAATAGATTCTATCTGCCGGCATCCATCATCCTTTCCCCTGTTTGTCAAGACTCTGTGGCCTTGAGCTCTGCCTTAATTCATAATGGCAAATTAAGTTCATCCTTTATTTAATCTCAATTTAATAAATTACTGCTAAACGGTCCTTCTGGTAATTTATTAACATAAAATAATGGCTTTACAGGAGGTCACTCAAAGCCATTCTGAGCTGGAGAATAGCTAGTCCACCGCATTACAAGGTTTTCAATCAGTTAATATGTATCTACCTCTCCACGAACTTTGGGGGTTTGGTTAACATTTCTATAAGATAATATTTTCCCAGGAATATAATTTTTAATGGTTTCATGAGAAAATTAAAATTCAGTAATAGATATTTAGTTTTATTACAGTTCATGTTGATGAACAACTCTTATTCAACTGTTGTTCTGCAGAAATGTAGTATTAGATAAGAGTCCTAGAACTTCCCTTTTGGTCTCTTGGTGTCCTTCTTAAAATGGTCAAAATAAAAGCAGCATTAAACAGGTCTGTTAAAGAATTCTAGACCTAACTAAAATACCAACCTGTAGCTTAATATAAACCAGTCTCGAAAGGCAGGCTGGAAAACTGTATTTTAATGTCCTGGAAAAGGGGCTTTCTGTTAGTCCATTCAGCTGGTGTGAGGTCAGAGCTATTCAGGTTAATCATGTGCAATACTACCTAAAAATTCTTCTGTTTTAGACTCTGGTTTGGATGCAGTTGTGGAATATTTGGAACAAGCAAGAGTCAAACTGTCTTGATGTGCCTGTTCTTGCTCAAAGCCATGGCAAATGATGAATAATGCTGATGAATAAAAGCCTCTATAGAGATAGCAGAGATAGAGTCAAAGTGTATATTTTTTGAAGATAATTTGATTTTTTTGAAAGAACCTTAGTTCCCAATACCAGTACATTGCTAAAAGCAATGTGTTTAACCATGGACGAATAAGTGCCCTATCTCTAATGACATTAGCTGAGCCTCGTTGATAAACACTGAATTCACTTACAAAAAGTTTAATAAGATGCAAACTAAGAGTTAAATATAAAGATAGCTGCAATGACCCAGATTTCAGCTAACCATATTAGATTTTTTTGCTTCATCTTGAATATCTTGTTAAAGATAAAAAGTCTTGGCAGCTATTGTAACAAAAGAGTTTAAAGAGCTATACCCTCCAGAATCCCAAGATGAGAAGTTTAAACCACAAGAAATACCTTACAAGTGAAAGATGTCTCAGAACTCTCTCCTGCCCAAACATGAAGTTCCGTTTGGTAAACTGTCCGATTTGAAACATTAGCTTGCAGAAAAAGTATTTTCTCCTCCTTTCACCTTGATTCATTTGGTCCACCACAAAAACAACATATGCAGAGCTTAAACATGTCAAACGGTAAAAATCATAGTCCTTAAAAATCTTCCTCCCTGCTTTGATGGGAAATGAAAAAAAAAAAAGACATCAGAATGAATTATAGGCATTAACTGGAAATTTGGCCAGTTACTATATATTATACCTTCATATTTCAATAAAAGGTATATCTTGTGTTTTCTGGTTTGGTTTTGTTTTGTTTTTTGAATTTTTGCTTCAGATAAAACTGCTATTAACCCCAACCATTTGGCTTATAGTGGTATAAAAAAGTTAGTCTTTTAAAACAGAAACTACATTTGAAAAGTTAATTGGGGGACATATCCTAAATAACAAGAACAACTCAATATTTGCTCTTTAGAGGAAATTCTAGGTGTGCAGGTAAAAGAATTTAGATGAAAGTCAGATTTTTAATTATAATAGTTATGCATTTTTAAAATCACAGATTCTATTTGTCGTTAAAATTAACGTAGAGAATGAACTAAGGCAGGGGTTTTTGCATTGTTCTGGACCTCTAATGTTATTAAGTTTATGAAATTTGTTAGCAGAGTAAATTTCGATTGATTCACCCTATCAGTGTTAAATACATAGCAATGATCACTTCTAAGGCTAATAGTTCTGCCAGATTGATCAAATCTGAGAATGAAACTTGGAGCTTTAACATCTTCTGTCACATGGTCAGAACTCAGAAAGAAGCAGGCTGTGGACAGTCTGTGTCTTAGAGTCCTCAACTACTTCTGGCAGTCCATATTACAGTATGCACCAGACAGACTGCACCATGGTGATAATAAAAAGATTAAGTAGCTAAAAGTCAGACAGCAGCAAAAAAAAAAAAAAGAGAATGTTATGCTTTTTAAAGCGGAAAAGGAAACAAAATTCTGTGATAATGAACAAACAAAAAACATCAGAAAGGTTTCTCCTGAGTTATATGAGATGACATCCTAGCCCCTATTAATCAGCTTTTCTGATAAAGTATCTTACCTGGATATTCACAAAGTCAAATCTCCTTTCTGGGTGTCCTGTAATTATGAACTTCTAACTGTTTTAGTGTTCATAGGAGAGAATATTTTTCTCCTGTCAATTTAATACCTATGCTCTATATTTCTATCACCTCACTCTCCTCAACGCAACAACAAATAATTTGAAATGGAGTAAACTGAAAAAGCAGTGGCACATGGTACTTTCTTGTCAGTACAAAGGAGGTTTGTTGTGTTTGAACCATAACAAGCCAGGCGGCAAAGCAGAGGATAGAATCCAAGAGAGAACCACTTTCCATGGCCACCTCTCTTTGAATTCCTCACAGAAGGACCAAAAGGACACAACTTCTAACATTTAAAAGTATGTCTGAAAACCATACCAAACAACTACAACCATATTTATTATTGCTTAAGTTCTGTGAGCTTTCTTCTAATTCCAGTTCACTCAGCTTCCTTTCAATACCAGTTCACTCGAGGTCATTCTTTCAGTGAATGTGCATCCAAGAGCAATCCAGTACACAAATACAAAACACTTCTACTTTATATCAAATATTATCAGATTCTTCCTGATGGCCACATAAGGTTTTTTGGCCGTAGGTATACACTAGAAATAGGCAAATATTACTAAAATTCTCCATAAATGTCTGTTATACTTTAACAGTGAACATTTACTTGCAATGTTTCCCCAAGACATGTAAGTTCAAATCAATATCGTCCAATGTCTTTTATTAGCTGGGATAGTCCCTGTATCCACTCCACTCAATAAAATCTATTAACATTGAAATGAATAGTATAGAAGTGAGCTTTTGCTTCTGTTTTGGTAGGTACCATACTCTGGTGGAAGGTTTTTTCTCTTCTAGTGAAGCCTGTGGTCTAATGCTCATCCTTTCTGGCTTAGATATGAAGAGCAGCAACATCAACAACTGCCTGTGCATGTTGCAGAATCACTTTCTGAATGCAAAGAAGTGGTTACTACAGCTGATGGCAGCTGTGTTCTCTCAGTAGTGTGCATTTGTAGACCACATAACCACATTGTTATGAACAACCTGTTCTGTAAGGAACACTGACAATGAGACATTACACCCTTGCAAAACTGAAATATGTATTTTCAGCACAGCCATTTGCTGAAGGAAAAGAAAGAAACCTATTGGATGAAGGTAAATCATAAAATAGCTTAGTGTCGTGGGTGTGGTGAGAAAATTCCCAGCCAAACCCCGTACACCTGGTAAGTATTGAATAAACAAATAAAAGGAATTTTCTATATAGCTGAAGGAATTCCACTGAAATTACTTTTGCTACAACAATGGCATGGGAAAAAAACCTATTCAGAAGCAGAGGAGACATACTACTTTCCATGTGTTCAAATGAATGAGACCTGAACAAAAGAAATTGCCCAGAAATAGCAAATAGAGCAGCAGGACAAAAGAGTGTATTTAGCAGAATGGGCAACAAAGCTTACAAAAAATTCTGGGTTCTAGTTGCAGCCATAAGGAAACCTTCAACAGCCGAAGGGCAGGTCAGCAGTGCTCTTCAAGCCACACAGAGCAGATAAGGACTAACAAGCAAGCTCTCGGCATTACGGCCCTTATTGCTGCTGCTGTTGCTGACCCTGGTCATGAACAAATTTCTTGATTCCTCTACACATCGGTTTCCCTCACAGGTAAAATGTGAAGAAAAGGACTAGTTTTCTTTGTCATAAAGTTTTGGATTTACAAAGCACTCTCCAAGAATGCAAAATACCATGCAGTTCACTCTCAAGGACTTCAAAGATCAAACTGATCTTGGTGCGAGAAAACAACATTCTTAACATGTCTTGTTCCAAAAGTTTCTTTGTCATACACAGAGATAACAGATTAAGTTTCACTTGCAAGACTTCAGAAATGTATAATTTTGTCAAAAGTAACAAGACTGAATTAATGAATGAAAGTATCAAATACTGTAACTCAGTTATATTCAGGACACATCATGGATGAAGCTGAAGCTGAGCTTTTTGTAACTGTGTTTGTTGTCATTCTCAGGATGTCTTACATTAATATAGATCTATCTGGTAAGCAAACCAGCCAAATAAAATTTTTCAGTCATTGATTCTCTTCTAGTTTAGAAAATCAGGTATATTGAATACATGCATCCATACAGAACAAGCAGAATGTTTTAGCATGAGAAAATCCATTATGCTATTAACCATTATAGCTGGCAGGCAGGCAGTATTTGCAACCTAGCTTGCACATACATTGTAGCTGACATCAGCACAATATAGAAGGGATTTTCTATTACAACTCCCAATCATTCATATAGATCACAGCACTAGGATTAGTCCTTAGTTTGATTTTTCAGGTTCAAATCCTTTTCTAAATCTTGTTGTTTCTATAAGATAACATTTGTCTCTCAACTGATCTGACTTACAGCTCTACATGTTAAATTGGTAGAATAAAGTAAAGAGAATATTTTCAAGAAACATTTTAAAAACTTGCTTCAACCCTTGAAGTTACATCTCAATTACTGTTCATCTTCCTGAGAAAACACCCTGTAATAAATAAGCTAACATTTCTCTCAGGCAAAAAAATGATGGATGTGTCTCTCCAGGAGGAAATTTGCAGCAGGGCTAGAGCACATCCTTGGCCAGAGCAAGGACAGGACACAAAACTGAGCTGCTTGAACAAGTGATACTGTGACATTGTCCGATTCATGGTCACAAAATCTAAACTTCTTTTTTGCCTAAGTAGGTCTAGAATTCCTAAATGGGAACAAACAGGCTAGAGAGCCACTGATGTCTAAGCAGAGGCATCACATGGATCAATGAAGCCTTAAGATGCCTACCTCTTATTTAAGCTTCCAAATAACCACTGACTTCAACAGACTGGTAGGATCCCCAGTATTTCTTTGATTCATGCCCAAGAACTGCAAAATGCTGGCCAAAATTCCAGTCAATAACAACACATCTCTCTTATTCTGAGACAGCAAACAAATCTGAGAGAGCTGTAAGCACATCTCTGATTTTTAACTTAAAAATAAATTTACTGTATCAAAATGCAATGAACTTTAGTATATTATGGACAGGCACATAAAAAAGTTCCTAAATAGCTTCAATATCAAGTTAATGTTAACTGTCAACTTCATTGTTAATTAATGCTAATGCTGTTAGTGCTGTAGCTATTGGTGCAATGAAGATGTGATACAAAAATTAACAGTATATATGCACTAGTATTCCAGTTTAAAAACGGCCAGACATTTTTGTTTCAGGAACCCTAAATTATGCATGGAAAAAATGAGATTTTTGTGTAACATTTGAGATCAGTTTACTTCGCTGTCATAGCTGTCAATTTATAAAATTTTGCTGTCTCTGTTGCCTTAATGATATGTGAGCTGGTAAAATGGAACCTAGGCCATGTTTTGGAAGACAGAAGAAGAGAAATGGAAGGGATAATTCCTAGGCATGGTGTCAAAGCCTATGCACTGACACAAGAAATACAGGCGTTTCCAAGGAAAGGAGAGATGACACCAGTTTCAAGTGATTATATTCTCTCTGCTCTCCGCCTTCTTCCTCCATGATGTAACTTGTCCAGCCCTTAGTTAGAAAAGAACTTCTTGCTATTCTTAACTCTTTAGTTTCACAAAGTATAGCACATAGTGTTTGTCTCTATGTTCATAGTTCTGACTGTCCTCATGGCAGGCAACACAGGCTGTTTATATGAAGTTACTCAAATTGAACCTCTCAGGTGTTAATTTTTGATCCAGTCTCTTTCTGTCTCTTGATTCAGTTGAAATATAAAAAAACCCCAAATGTATTTCTCTTGGACTGATCTTTATTCAATGCTATTCTTTAAACTTAGATCACTTTATGAAATACTTTCTAAGGAAAGAGATTCTTTTAATTTTATTAGATTTCCCCTCTTATTAGGGCCAAGTAAAGAAGTTGGTGCTTACCGCTTGCAGTCACTGGTTTAGCATTATGAGTACAGTAATAATAAACAAGTAACAAACAAAAGCCACAAATTTACCTGTATATACATATTTAAACAAAAAATCCTGATAAATCTGTAAAAATAAAATAGAATAACAGAACCTGCATGCTAATAGGATATCTTCTTTGACAATGATTTGTTGGCTGAAGGGGTAAATAATGAGACAGATTCATTTTCACCTCAATGGAGACTGTCTGAATACACTCTTTGCTGGGAACAAATTAATCTCATTAAAAGCTGTAAGACATGAACCAAGTCTCAGACCACATAAAATGAGACCATGCCCAGTCAAACTGCTGTGCACAAAGTGCTGCATGCTTCATCCTTCTCTGTCAGTGTTGGGGAAGGCCAAGGATTACAAGATAGTGGGAGACAGACAGATTCTTTTTTCAGATCAGAACAGAGGTGTCCTGGCCAACATGGAAAATGTTACAATATGTAGTACCTAATCTGTATGCATAACAACAGCAACAGAGAACTTCAGTTTACAGTATTTTCAAGGTGTCATATAAGACACGGTCCCTAAGAGACAAAGCAACAGCCTGGATTTTAATGCCAACATTACTTGATTTCTTCTACTGAAAATTTTGATAGTCTATGTTTTATCTAAGGCTTTTTGCATCATAAAAATGAAACCAGCTATTACGCTGTCTAAAATAACATGTAGCAAACAGGTTACATAAATAATTCTGACTAATTTTACAGAAAAATACCTCATTACATTTACATAACAAAGCAACTGACACATGAAGAGGGTAGCATAAATCTGCTGAGAATATATGCCCAACTTTGACAAAATCCACTGAACCCATCAGCCCCAAAACCAATATTATGGAGCTCCAGTAACACTGTCTGCTACAAACAGCAACACTGAGGCATGTTGGTAAACAGCACATTTCATTTTAGCATTAAAAACCTAAGTCAGTACAGAGAGGTCCTGGAACAGCATCTTCATTGTGGGTGGATTAGAGGACATTATTGCCCCCCAGACAGAAACCGTCTCCCAGACATATCTATCTTGTTAAGAGTTATACTAGTTTTTGTTTCAAAAAATTACATAAATATAATTTGGCATGTCATCTTAGTTTACCAGTTTGGCGATTACTTGTGTTTCCTGAATTCCCAGGTCCTTTTTCTGAATACCATGAATTTTCCCTCTCCTGGTTAGTTTACACACACATCCTACACTACTTTCTTCTGCCTTTTCCCCTCTGACACACATGATTTTAAAGAATACATTAAATCTGTATATTTTTCCACTACTAAAAAATCTGTCACCTTCTGCTGTAAGAAGAATTACAGAGAATTAAAACCAGTGGAGGTCTTTTGCAGATATTATATATTTTTCTAGTTTCAGTGTAGCTAACTCATCCACACAACATATTCAGTCATCTCTCTACTGTAAAATTTGTTCTTTCAGTTGAGAATAATACTTAAATACAAATTGGCATTTTTCATACCTCTATATTATTGTGAAGGAAATGTGTTAAATTACATTCTTGTCTCTGATTTCTAAAAGACTGCTGAGAATATGTCTATATTTAAAATTGGAGTTCAAAAACCCACACACACTTGATGATTTACAAGAATGAAAGAGGAAGAAACTAATAAACCTACAAGAATGACCAGATAGCAATCAGGCTTATCTACATTTTTTTCCCTAACACACCTATATCTACATTTAAAATATCTATATTTGCTGCCCTTTAAGAGTAGCGTTAAACATTAACACACTGTTCAGAGCCCTGCTGCTTGTCAAACTGCTACCCACAAAGTGTTTCATACTTCATCCCTCTCTGTCAGTGTTGGGGAAGGTCAAGGATTACGAGATAGTGGGAGACATTGGGACCCTTTTTTTTCAGATCAGAATAGAGATGTCCTGGCCAGCATGGAAAATGTTACAATCTTCAGCCTACTTCCAGTATGTACAACCTCGTATTTGGCATGTTGAATTTCATTTGCCTTTATGCTGCCTAATCCTCTATCTGCATTAGAAGTCAGCACAGTTCTGTGAGATTTTCTCTGGCCTGAGTTTTTTAACTTCATTTGAAAATTTAAATAACCAATATTCAGAGTATTTGAATATCCACAGTGCCTCATAATTTTAGTCATGGAGTAGATGTTCTCTATTTGTGAAGACCAATTCTACAATATCTGATACCATGCTGTAGCCAGAAAAAAATATTATGGAATAAGTTAATGTGAAGAAAAATGTCATGCACAGAGAATGCAAAGTAATTCTTCCAGTCTTCTTAGCCTGAACAAGATTGACTCAGATGGACTGTGCTATGTTTTGCATAATGCAGTCCAGGACAGCAGACTGGGGAAGCAACAAATGTTTATTTGTTTATTAGATTTTTGCTTGTTTTTATTTTAGTCTAAAAAACAAAATTGAAGAAAAGGAAGTTAAGAGCTTACAAATATGGATAGAGGAACTGCAGGGAGGCGAGAAACAGTGTTCTCCATGAGCACAGCCAATAAGGGACAATGAGAATGAATCATAGCCAAAGAGATTCAGTTCACCTGTTCCAGGAAGCCTGCAAAGGACAGGTGAACACTTGAGAAAAGCTGAAGCCCATGTTGCTGGATTTTTTTTGAGAACAAACCTTTTAGGCATGGCATGGCATAACATGACTCACTTGCCTTTGGGAACATCGGTGGACAGAGACCTCTAAAAGTTCTTTCAGACAATAGTTTCCAACTATGCATGTGAGGCTGTGAATTCTTTAGAGGTTTCATACTCATCATCTTTTTACAGTTTTACCCCTCAGACACCTGACAAGGCACTCCAGTCTGTTAGAGATGCATCAGCAACGCAGCTGCAACAATTGAGATGTTAATTCTCCAAGAGAGAAGGGAGGCAGTGAATGGACATGGATGGATTGCTGTTATTAAAATTCCTTTAGAAAGGCAATGCTAAAAGAGGGTTACCAAAATGAGGGCATGTTTGAACAGTCACTAGGAGGCACTAGGTTTTCACAAACCCCCACATGGGGAGAAAATGCTGCTGTTGTACCAAATTTTTATTCTCACAGTACCAATATGTATTTTAAGAGGGAATAGGAAGTAATGTTCATCTTAAAAACATTTATATTCCTATTTATTTATGTATTTAAGAGACATCAGTTATCAGTTTAGCCAGACAGACACTAGGCAAACCTTCCTATATATTCCTATTTCCTAGTTGATGATAGTGCTGCTATATATTTCCAACAAAAACCCCAGGCCACACAAAAGGATATCACAAATACAGTGCCTAACAGGTGTTGTTCTCCTACCCATGGCCTTACCAGGTATATAAACTCTTAATGAACAGAAGATTTTGTTCCTAACATTCACATAACTCACAGATTTAGCCACCCAACATGAACATTACCATTTGACACAAATACCTCAGTCTGGGGTACTCATGTAATTGAAATTGGTAGAGATGCAAATATTATGGAAAATCTGTCTGTCCCCTAATTAACAAGATTTGAACCAGGACATGGTAGTTGCTTCTTTTCAATCATTAAATACTTCACCAAGTAATACTACAGAATAAAAAGAGATTCAGATATACCATTATTTTGCTTAGCCCAGAAGCATTTGCACTATAATAAAAGAAATCACTGTAAAGGTCATGAAACATCAACTCTGGCTACTTTGCAAATAGTAAATCTCATTACAAGGCAGAGGAACTGGTAGAAAAGACTACCCGATATGGCTGGAAATCCGTTTAACTCTTCTACTTTCCCTCGTCTCTTACACTTCCTATCCCTCCTTACTTTTCCTACCTGTCTTGAACTGTATTAAGAAAGAATGTGGAAGTTAAATCCAAGTCTGGGATTTATAATAAGTGGGAAGCCAATTAGTATCTATCTGCTTTCAATTCGGATAAAGTATCTTCTTTGAGCTGGCAATACTGGCAATTGAATTTGCAAGTTTCTAAAAGTTTAAAATGTAGTTTAAAATTACCTAACACACTTGGCAGAGTTTAACTATGTATCCTGATGTTTCCATTGCAGCTCAGGCCCACACGGAGACATTAGGGAGTCATACAATTCACACTTACAAAGAAACTAGAAGAAAAATAGTGTAGGTGGATTTTAAAAACGACTAGCTAGTTTTTGAATAAGAAAATGGTTTCGTTCTTTCTGCTAAGAAAAGAACAATGGAATTAGAATTTTAAATTTAATTCTTAAATAAAGTGTTTCTACCTCTTTTTTCCTCTGCCAATACTTTGGAAAATAATATCTGCACTGAAAAGGCTAATATGTGCAGGTTTTGCACAAATTTTATCTTCCCCTGGAACATCAATTTTTCCTAAAGTTACTATGCCAAATTAGAAGATCAGATATTTTTACTGCTTTTCATTTCTATAATCACGATCACATCTTTGTGTCCATTACATTATGCAAACCATTATAAATGACAGACAGAACATTTCTGGTTTTGTCCTGTCCCTTTGTTTTTACAATCAATCTCTGATTATAAATGAAGTTACAGTTTGAACTTGTATGAGACCTCACTTTCAACAAACTTACAAATAAATATATTTCTAGACCTACACGCAGACCACTTCTAAAAAAGCCTTTATATTAAAAATTAAAAAACTGTCAGAATGACAGTAGGCTATGGTTGCATCATTTTCCATTCTCATTATAATTACCATCATAGGTATTTCAGATTCAAACTACTGCATTATTCTCTCTTGTTTCAACCCATGGCACAAGAACAAGCTATCAGAATTTTAATGCTTCATATATTCTATAAGTTAAGTACAGTCCTGTATGGCTTTGACCTTTTCACTATTCCATAATTTGACTGACTGGCTACTCTAATTTTTCCCCTGTTTACAGTCTCAGAAACCTGTGGGGAAGATGCAAAACATCCAGCCAATCAAAATACGGAACACTGAAAAGATCAAAGTAGTAAAACATACTACAGTCTCTCACAGAATATATTAGACATTAAAATTTTCATATCACACTATAAAAAGATAACATTTCCCCCTGAAACTCTGGATACTATTAAAGTGGATCACTAGTGCAGCAAAAGTGGTATCACTAAACCAAATAACACAATTTATACTACTCATACATTCTTGGTTTATGTTGTTACACATTTCCTTAAATAATGAGCTCTTTCCTAGCACTGAATTTAAATCACATTTAACTGTAGTTTAATAACTTTGATACAAACTCATGACTTTCCAAAATGTCTTCTAGTTCTGGAAACTGCAGGGTTAGATGCTTCTAAAAAACAATCAACATTTCTGACCTAGCACTATATGCATGTTTTTATTTTCTTTGTGACGCTGGGTAAGTCTAGTAACATAAAGGCAATTTAATATTATTTTTGTTTACATGACTCATTTGCACTTCTCCGCTAGTGAGCAAATAGCAGTAGGAGCAGGTGACACACAAAAAAAAATCCATTGCTTTGCCAGTACAACTAGAAACAAAAAAACCCAAGGCATCTTACTATGTCAAAGATGTTAATGGCATACAATGAACACAAGAGATTAAAAATCAAATGTAAACAACATTGAAATGATATAATCTGAATCCCTTATGGATTCATTTCCATGTAATCACTGCACCTTAATTGGGTTATGGAACTATAATGTATTACCCTTTTATCACAACGCGTATTTTCTTATGTATTTGCTAATAAAACAGATGCAAACAAGATGACGAGCACTAATATGATTTGATTTGTAATTCTTTCTTTGAAAACACCCAAAGAACAGACACTCTCATTATCGATATTTTTATCAAACAGGTTGTCCTATTGGATACCTTTGAAATTGCTAATGTGTGTCCATAACAAGTTTTCAAACGAACACACAGTTACTTAAAAAAGTTTGTCCCTATAACCTAGATTTATCAGAATCTCATCCTCCTCTCTAGCAGCAGGTCACTGTTGTTAACAAAGAGGTTCAAATAGTACACATAAGTTGCTCATCCTGCTTGCAAGTCTGCATTTTATGGTATGATCAGACAGCAGCTGCAGTCACCAAGGAAACAGAAAGAAGTTATTCCAATATCAGACTTCACACTGGAACAACAAATATGTCATATAAGACAATAAGAAGTTATAATATTTGCAAGTAGGATAATATTTAGATTATAAAATTTATAATTGAATAATTCTAGTTGGCAAAAAAACAGAAAAGGGTGTCATCTAATTTACTGCACTGTGCTGGTGTGCAATGTTTACAGGCAATGGTGCAGAGCAGCAAGCATGAATCTTTCTCACCTACGCGTCACTTGGTTACATGAACTCATGCTGTGTGCTCTGCTGTTCTTTCTCCCTATTGCATTACAGTTATCACGTATCCCATTCTGTTTTTTTTTTTTTATATCTCTCATGACTGCTTCTTTCATTGTCTTACTGAAATCGTTTAACAGAACTACAAGTCTTACTTTCCTAAGAAAAACACTATCCTGAAAGTTATCCTACTTTGGAAAGTAATATCTATAACAAGATGTACACTAGGACTCCACTGAGTCAGACTAGTAATTTGAGTGGTTTCAAGGAGAAATGACCCAAATGCTTGTATATCACTCTCTACAATGACCTGAAAGGAGGTTGTAGTGAGGTGAGGGTTGGTCTTTTCTACCAGGAAACAAGCAATAGGAGGAACAGGAGGAAATGGCCTCAAGCTGTGCAAGTGGATGTTAGACAGGATATTAGAAGAAGTTTCTTCACCAAAAGGGTTGTCAGACACTGGAACAGGCTGCCCAGGGAAGTGGTTAACTCACCATCTCTGGTGGTATTTAGAAGTAGTGTAGATGTGGCATTTAGGGACATGGTTTAGTGGTGGACTTGGCAATGTTGGGTTAACAGCTGGACTCAGTGATCTTAGAGGTCTTTTCCAACCTAAAATATTCTATTATTCTATGATTATCAACACAGAGTCCAGGCAAGTACATAGAAAGTCTGGCAATTTGTGTAAGACGTGATAAGACATGATAGAGGTAAATGCCTGGGAGGAAAAAAATTAAATCAACAAATATTTTATAAGCTGGCTGTGAATAAACTTAGATCGGATGGCAGCTTTTAACAATCAGAGGAATATGTTTCTGCAGAAAGATCCAAAAGTAGCAAATGAAGAAAAATATCTCTACCTTGAAAAACAAAGGGAAAGTAGAATGTCAATAGTTTTTATTGCACATAATTTTTCTGCATCACTTTACAGCTTTGGTGAATAAGAGAGTTACTTTTACTACTGATATCACAAAAGGAGGATAATTACACTTATTTTGTAGGTATATTTGGCAAAATTTAAGGAGCTATAGAGATAGAGAGATTTCTCATTGAATTACACAATGTAAAATTAAGCTTGTGATATTGCGTGAGACAATCCCTTTCCAAAGCAATTGCAGTTGTTAAGAGAAACATGGACTGGAAAGGAGACTATTTCCCATTTGAAAGTATCCATAATTGCTCAACAGACAATAAAGGACATATAATTTCTTGTCTCAGCTGCTGATCAGAAGAAAGTCTACACCAACCACTGACAGTCCACTTGGCAACATATGTCTAAAAACCTTGGGAACATCCTCCAAAATACCACCAGAACATTTATGCTACCATTTATAAAAATGCTAACAGGAAATTTAGAGTTACTAAATTATAAGCACTGTATTTTACGAAACAGCTGAAGAATGAAGAGGCCAAATCTCAAGCATTACTATCTGGCAGGTAGCCTAACAGAAATCAATCCAGTTCTAAAGGAAAATCTCATCCACGCTAAGTGGAGATATAAGGAAAGATGGCAAGTAGAAATGAGTAGCAGTTCAGTTCCAAGCAGACTTGTTACTGCAATAAAAAAATATCTGTCACTATGGTATAAAATTAGTTGCTTGCTGACTTGAGGATAATGTACAGGACACTGGTAAGAGGGACTCTTTAATCACTTCCATAACTGAAAGTATCCCTTGCAGTTGGGTGGATGGAAACATGGTGAGTTCTCCAACTGAGCCTGTCTATCAACCAATACCTCAAACTGTCTTCACAATCACAAGCTTAAAATTTGCTCTTCTTACTGTTTAATTGAATGTGAAGGAGGGTGTCATCAAACATGTTTTGATTTAATATGTTAATAACTTTACATACGGCAGATTAGTCTTTTGAGTCTTTCTCTGTGGTTGATGGCAAAAGATTCATTTCTCCAGAGGCCAGTTCAAAGCATAAGCCTAATTTTGGTGCTCAGTATCATTTGCTGGAGAAATTGCTATCCTTAACTATATCGGAAAATAAAGGCACCTGGCTGCAAAAGCCAGGACTATCCTTTGTAGGTATTGACTGTATAGCTGTGGAGGAATATTTTCACAAATGAAGACTAGAAAAAAAGACAATGCTAAAGATGGAGGAAAAAAAAGGTTTAAAAATTATTATTATTATTATTAATTATTATTATTACATAATGCACTGAAAAACAGGAATATTAATTTCTCCAAATAGTCTCCAAATTTGTAAGAGTACATGCAAAACCTCCAAAAAAACTCCAAAACACATATCTTTTTCCCTGATGTACACTTAGGTTTTATAAATATCAGCTTGTTAAAAAAAAAATTTTGGATGAAGAAAATACTAAGACAGGAAGAAAGGTGGGGTGGGTGGAACTTATAAGAACCTACTCTTGCATCGTCTGCTTTTACAAAAGGTCTTTACTAAATTTTATGATCCATGCCCTTTCCATTTTGGAACTAAAGCCTTAGTGAGATCTGAACATATTCTGAAACATTTTTCTTGTGAGAAAGGCTATTTTCACGACGCTTTGCTCCTACAAGCTGGAGAATTAATGGCTTTCTCTCAAAAGCCTCTTGTAGAGAGATTTCCAACACCATTTAGTAAACTCAAGAGGTCTGAATAAACACCTAGATCTTTGTTTTAAAACTAGCTAAGCAGCTTTTAAAGTTTACTGAATGTACATTGATGCCACAGGGACCAGGTAGCGTTAAATAACCTTAGTGGATTAGCTCACCTGGATCTTACTGTGAAATATGAGTAAGAAAAATGCTCACAAGGGTAAGTTTAGGCTCCAAAGGCAGTTTTCTGGTGTTCCTTCTCCAGTCAGTGAATGGAGACACAAGATGCTTCTAATCAGGAGCCCTGCTACAGAATTCCACATCTCCCTGAATGTTCAGGATAACAACTGCTCTGTTGCTGGTTGTCTCCTCTGTTCTTACCATCAGCAATATGAAGGTGGAAGACAAATACAAAGCAAGAGTTAAGAAATAAAATAGCTTATTTCAGAGTATAAATATCAGAATGAATGATACATGTATCACTAATAATATATTCCAAACATTTATCTACAGTGTGTGTTTTCCACATTATTCCAGTGAGGATTCAAAGATATCTATGAGCTTTTCAGATGCTCCATGAAATGGCATATGAAAATGAAGCTGTATTTGAAAACAAGACCACAACTGAGCACAAACGAGCGAAGAATTCAAGGACACAAGGAGTGGGTGGATACACGCAAAGGAATAGCATATGTCAGCCCTACCAATTAACAAGTATCAAGTTTGTAGCTGGCAGTTTAATTACTTGCTGAAATAACTATTTTTGTTCTTCTTTTTGCCTGATTTCCATGAATATTTCCTTTTCTATGACACACTATTATTTCTCTCAAAACTTTTTCTCTCACCACCCATACCCTAAGATGACGATTTCCCCCACTTATGGGAAAGGAGAAGAGAGGAAATAGTGGAACTTGAAAAAAATCCTGGAAATAGAGACTTGTAATATCATAAAAGCATGAGGGGTATTACAAATTCTGATATATTGACACATTCAGTGGTGTTCTGATACAGATTTGGCATAGATGTTTTTGTATGATGGAAGCCTATTACAGAGACATCTCAGAGCTAAATTGCTTAACTGGCTTCCATCCACATTCTGCCTCTCCAGATTTCGTTTGCCATTTCTAGTGGATTCTCATGTATTTCCTATTCTATTTGCTTCATAGAAGTCCTGTTTTAAACATGGTTAATTTTTCTCCTGATAATGAGCATACAGTCATATGATACCAAGCTGTTCAAAATCTCTCTGTAGGAAGTAAGCACACTCAGCATGAATTTGATCTCAGACCTCCTCTGCTCTTTCCCTTTTGTCTGATGTAGCAGATGCAGAAAAAGAAAATAGGTTCAAGAAAACAAATTAAATTTCAACTGCCAGGCATAATCTTTGACAATATTATTTGTCAGAATCCTGGAATATAAACCATGCTTTCTTGATAATGATGGTATTACTAGTTGCTGAAAGAGACTGCAGAAGACTTCTTACACAAGAGGGAGTGACTGTAGTGAAATCAACAAAAACAGGGATAAGAAAAGCACTTCACAACTATTCCTGAAAAGCTATACAGACCAAATCTTCTCATTAGTTAATTCATCATTATTCATTAAATATTTTGAGTATTCTTTGAGTATGTCTGAGTATTATTATATGGATTTACTTATATCTCAATATAACAATCCACATTCATTGTGTCCTCAAATTAAATCCGCACATACACAGTTCTATTTTTAACTGCTATTCTAAAACAAACAAACAAAGAAAAATCAAGCTGATTTTATACATGATGAATGCAAATTGAAAGATTTATACAGTAGCTTTGGTCTGGTTTTTATGCTGTTAAAGACAGACTTAAATTCAGAGTGGATGCAGAACAAAATCCTGTGTAGGTGGGCCTACGCAAGAAAATGTCATAGTCGCATTAACTGTATCACCAAGGAGTAGTTATAGGTACAAGTAGGATGTCATTACTGAGTTTCGTGGTAAAACAGTTGGTAAGTTCCAAGAGGAACAGAATTAAGCATAGGATGAATTATTTTAATTGGTTTTACACTTTTCACCCATGCTGTTTATGCTTGTAGGTATCACATTCCTTCCTACATTTCCTCTCCCACATTTTGTCTCCTTTTCATTCTGTTCCCTTTTGCCCTATTAGATACAGGCTGTCTCTTGGTGAAAGATGAAGGAATGAGATCACAGGGACCTACAAATACTCTCATGTTTATGTGCTGGGAAGATAATGCAAACCATTTTGCATCTGTTGACTCCATTTTCCAAGGAACCAACAGCACTGCTGTCCAAGGGAAGTGAAACACAGCCCTCCATTTTCTGTTTAATTCTAATTACTAAAACTTTTGATATCTTAGAGAAGGCCAGGAAACAACAGAAACAACAGATCTCCTTTCCCCTTCCATTTTCAAGTTATATAAAATGCCAATGTGTGTTACAATAGAGGTAGATCTCTATGAACCTACCATAAAACTGAAAGTGCTGGATAAATTGCGTGGCTGTAGCAGTCAGTCAATAACTAGCTGTTCCAATACCTAGCAAAGAAAGAGATGCCCCTCTCTGATCAAAGACAAAGTAATACTGTGATTAGTACTGTGAACATGCTTCAGAATGCATCCATGTTACAAAGACAAACACAAATTCAAAATCTCGGATATCATCAGACTTGAATGCAAAGGTGAGGTGTGTTGTCCCTCTGAGTCAACTCCATCTTGGAGAAACAAAAAGACATCATAGCTTAATAAACATGTTTAGGTTTATAATAAACTGGATTACTATGCTTTGCAGAACTAGCAGGGACAAGTATTACAAGGCATATATAAAAGACAATACTTTCCTGCTGGAAAAAAAAAACCAACAGCAAAAAAAATTTTTTATCACCATATGTTATCAATAGACGGGAAATCTCAGCAGCTTTGGAAAACAAAGAAACATCAGAAGTAGTCGGGGAAAAGCCTTGATGCCCCTTGGAAACTACAGAATAAAACTGGAAGTAAATCAAGAAGATAAAATAGCAAAAATGTAACGTTAGACTTATTAAGTGTTTTTGTCTCCCCCCTTTTTTTCCCTTATAATGTGCAATGAATATTATGCTCATCTTCTAAACTCCATGGAAGTCAGTCAGAATATTTCTACTGATTTTAGTGGAGTTCAGAACAGTTCAAGTCCTGTGCCATGCGGGCTTATCCGCACAGAGTCAGGGTAAATGTACTGCAAAATCACTGCACAATCTACACAGCTAAAAAGACAATGGAAAAAGCAATGACCTCACTGCTGAGAAGATAGTAGGAGTAAAGAGTCGTATCTGACTCCGTAATTGCTGCAGACAGGATTGGTACACATAGTGAGGGGCTGTGCTGTAAACATGCACTGTACATACAGTAATTTTTCCATACAAAAAGTTGTGCACCAAACCTGCAGGAACAATTTCTCTTTCCTCTATTGATTAGGAAATGGTACAGTTATCTATATGTATCTGCTGCTTTATTTGAGGAAATGAGCAAAGCCAAAATTAATATGTGCTTGCTTATTTATCAAAGAGTTCCATAAATAGTAATGAAATGTAGGACTACCAAAAATAATGGAAAGCCATTAGAGAGAAGGAACTGACCACAAGTCAGTAAGAGATTTCCTGCACTCAGAAAAAAAAAATCTCATTCTCTAGAAGCCCAGAGAAATGTGCTACAGCTATAACTCATACTGAAAGAGGATGCATGGGAGAAAAATGGATTAAACACCAGGAGCCCTTAAACAACTCAAAATTCACAGTAAACCTGGAGAATCAATGCACAATTCAGAAATTAGCATATGGCAATCAATGTAAAAATGGATATTCACTAATTCAGTTATCACAGCAGAGAAACATTTGAGTTCTTTGCTATGATTTATTAAATGTCTTTGGCTTCCTCAATTACAAATTAAATCAGTGGATAATCTGAAAACATAAAAAACTAAAACTGACTTAAATATCTGATTCCTAATACTTAGGCTTTGCAATTTGCCAGACAGTAAATTTTCAGCTGTGTTAAATGATAGGAATGCTAGGCTTCAAATACGAACAACACTCAGACTTTAGTAATTCACAATTAATGCTTTTCTTTGTATTTCAGATCACTAAATACAGGCAACTTCTTTTTGAAATTTGTTGTATTATCTTGTTGAAAAATACCACACTTGCTGAACGTTCTAAATAGGCATGTCACCATCTCTAACAATATCTCAACCTACTGTCACCACATTCTGATGCAGGAATTATGCTACATTCTGGCCATGTACATTACAAAATTTATATTCCTACTCTGTCACATAGCACTTACTAAAAACATCATAACACTCTGTTAATGATTCAACAAGTAAAATGACAAATATAGGTTCTGAATGTGAACAGCTTGAGTCAGTCCCCACGGACATGGCTTTATGTGTCACATATTTTTTTACTCACCTATGATTCAGTCTCTTTTTCATCCACAGATTTGGAATATATTTGTATTCTTTTCCTTATTCCTTTGTGTGCTACTAAAAGAAATTTGTATACCTTGTTTTCTTCCTTTTTATCAATTGTCTATCATGCATACATATTTGGGTGCTGGCTAGCAATGAAACAAGAGTCAGGATAGTATCTATAGACTTAGTGACACAGTTTACAGGTGGAAAAATAGGATGGGAATTTACACTGCAGTAGTGGATGACCTCAACTATAGACATTCTTTCTAGTGGTTTTACTATTTGAAGCTTTTGACTGTTTAATTTAAGGCTTTGCAGGCTGCTTGGAAGAACCTTAACGTTCCAGCACTACACTGCAAACAGGATCAAGTCTAAAGCTGAAAGACCTGCAGCTCATTTTCAAGAATCAACTCAAGAAAAGATACCCTTAGGATCAGTATTAGAAGTCAACTACAGGTCAAACAGGTATTAGAAATACATCTAAAGGAAAATGGAAGACAAATCTCAGTTATTCAGCAAATTTCCTATACTGAAAACACAACAAATATGTTTTATGCTGCATCAGCCTCCTATCTACTGAAAAAGAGCAAAATGTGGGAAATAGTTCTTTCTTCTTATAGAAAATATTTTTTTTCTCTAATTTTCCTCCAACTCCCTTCCCAGTTAACTTAACGGTAAAACTCCTACTTACTGTTATAGAATGATCAAAAATTTGATGCATGAAACTCTTCCAGTTTTCTGTTGAAAATTACATCTAAATAAATTCAACACAAAAACTGCTAGAAAAACAGTGAGTTTATGAACCAGTTTCATAAACATGAGAAACTTAATGCAATACACTCAAGCCAGTATGTGATTCTGCAGAGAAAGAAATAGCTGACCAAGCTGACTTCCACCCTTGCGATGACCAGGAAATATACGACAGAAAAACAGCAAGAAAAAAGCAGAGATCAACCAACTGTCTTTGGACGTTCAAAAGATTTGGAAGACTACTATAATATGAATCCAAAGCTATAACTTGTTGTATGCAATTAATTTGATTTATTTTCTTTGCAATGTATTATTCCAGGGATTCCCTTTAATATTTTGTAGTACAGCAATAATATTTCATAGTTTCCAATAATATACAGCCACAGTGTTCCAGAAACCACCATCATTGGAAACCTACAAGAAGACCAGACACTAAAATTTTCCTACATTTTTTTCCCCCTTGGCATTTAATTGCTTTAAGCTACTGACTGAATTAAATGAAAACCTGAAAAACATTATGCAAAACTGTTTTTTTGGTCGCATAACCACTTTTCTCAGCAATCTAAGCTGCAACTGTACAGAATAAAACAGACTTCGTAGTCCCCCAAAACACCAGTCTTTTACAACTAATAGTGAAAACTATATCCTTTTCCTGGGCAGTGGGCCATACCTGACATACATAGAATCTTCATTCAGATGGTTAACAAATGAGTTAGAAGCAACCATATAACTTAAAGATCTTCACTAGGCATCAGAGTGCTCTGGGAACGAGAACCATTCACTGTTCCCTAAACTTACAATAACACAGACTCTGAGACAACTGACTGGCTGGGGTGTTCTGCCTTCAAAACCATTCATCAAGGTAAACTTTTGTACAAAGGCAATTTTAGGCTTTTTATCTTGTATTTGCCACCCTTCACTTTGAGGCTGATTTTTCTTAGAATTGCTCCAGATGCAGTACCTATATGAATATTCCTATTTTGGTCATAAGGGGACTACAAGGCCCCAAAATTTAGAGAAAATTTGCTTTTATACTGCAGGGGAAGAAAAACCTACTACTTTCCAAGTATAGGCAGAAAAAATAGATTAATTGGAGGAGAATCAAAGAAATAAGAATATTTAAGTGGGAATGGATGAAAGGACCTTTATATCTTCAAGTACTGCCCATATTAGATGTCTCAAAAAGGTCACAGGGAATCTGACAGGAAAAAAGCAATGGAACTAAGGTGTTTCCACTGCCATTAGTAATGAGGAAACAAAAGCCTAGGCCTCATTGCCTGAAACCTAGTTTCTAAGGCATCCCGATATGAATTCCTCTTCTCTCTACAAAGTATTTTCTGCTTAGAAACAGTAGTTTATTCTGCTTTTGGTGCCTACTTTTCAAGAGCACAGTTTGTCTTCTCTGCTTCTGCCTCAACAGGGAAGCCGAGAGAGCACATCTGGGGGTCAGATGAAAAGGAAGACTGTATTTTCACAAAAGTTGTGATGGATAAAGAAACAGCCTTTCACAAAGCAGGGCATTTTCCTTAGTTATCCCATTTGCTGCATCTGTGCAGTAATGTCAGATTACAAACAGGGCAGCGTGTAATATAAGGAGTTCATAGGAGACACCATGGCTTCAGTTCAGCCTGAGAGAAAAGCCAAAATAGTATAAATGGATGTGTATTTTCACATAGATCAGTGGACTTAGCTCCCTGCTTAGTTTTCACTGAATCACTGGCTGTAGAGTTATGACTAATGAATCCATAATACTGCAGAGAGGTGATTAAACTTCAGCATGACAAATGTTTATGTGTTTCTGTCTGTTCTATAACTTCTGCAAGTACTGGCTTCACTCATTAAAAGAAAAACACACCCTACTTTCTAGAAAATGAAAGTTGCAAAATCTCAATCATCACTCATAATGTGAATAAACTGAGAAAGGTATTTCAAAATAAAGGTAATTATTGCAGGGATTTCTGAGTCACTCTCTGATGGCATTCGTCTACCTGAAAAGTAATATAATTTGTGACACCAGCAACACAATTGCAAGAGATAAGCTACTTTAAGAAGTGTCTATCCCGATTTAATACTGGTTGATGAATCCCAGAAAAAGAAAATATTCTACTCTTTAAATATTTATCACATTGTTTAAATATTGAAGAATAAAATTTTCATATTGACTGCCAAATCAGTATTATACAGGTTGGAAATTTGTTTACAGTCTCTTACAGCAGGAGCACTACCTGTCAGTTTCAGATGATAGCATTTTCAAGCCTCTGGCTGGTGACAGGTTTCTTGCTGTAACATGACAAGTGTAATTAAAACTGTTTTCAGATACATCTGCATTTTGTTCCTGCTGAAAAGTGTTTTACAAATCTTCACACTGACCAGCAAAAATACTGACTCTTCCTATAACTTTGGCTGAGGATTTTTAGACTGAAGTGAACAATCAGTGCTGAAAGACCTTCAGAATAATGTTACTATTTTGTCAAAGACCAAGGCAGAAAAGGCAATGAATTTATGCCAGAGTAAAATAAGGATGAGAAAAAGTACTTTTCCTATGACTGTGGTCAGTATTTTTCACAAATATTGGGAAACTCTGAAGAAATACTTCAAAATGGCAAACATGAAGATGTGGGAAAAAAAGATAAAATCAAGTAATTAAGCATGACTATTAGTCAAGGTAATGAAAAAATCAAACCCCATCTTACCAGCAGATTGCAATAAATTGCATGCTTCTGAAGATACCAGAATTAACCTGAACCACACCTCTAGTGCTAAATAAGCAAATTATTATGAAATTTCATATCTGCGTTGAAGCTCTACTGCCAAAAGCTACACATCTACACATTAGTAAAAGATGCAGATATTCAACTCTAAATCAGATATACACAGCTCAGTTTATTGTAATGCACGATAATTTAGGAAACCTGACACTACAGAGTCACTATTACCAGGCAAGTAAGGCAGAAGTTATGCTAGTGAGGAATGATACATTAGCTATCACCTGCAAAAGGTACATTTGAAGCTGTCACGACTGCAGGTAGAAAAAGGAAGATATTTTCAGTCAACAGTTCAGTGGAATTAACATGTGAAAGACCTGAAGAAAAGGGGATCTCTATCTAAACTTCCAAGTAATTCTAATCAAAACCTTTCACAGAGCTTTTCATTAGCAAATTACTTCAGCCGAACACAAAACCACAAATTATATTTCTAGAGAAAAATGACAGATCCTCCACTCTTGTCTCAAACACAAATATGCAGGAGCATATTTCCAGTATTTCTGCAACAGAAACAGATACCGTTCAATCAACATAAATGATTGGTTATATTTTCATATCCAGCAATGCATTACGTTCTTGAACTCAGGATTTTTCAGTATTTTAAGATTTCATGCGATATTTCTAATTTAAACACTGACCAGTTTTGATTCTAAGTATGCATATATATCATAAACATATAAATAATTCTCTGAAAAACATTATTTTGTACATAAAATTTCTCATTTAATGATTCTACCCACAGATTTTTTTATAATTATTTTTATTAATTTCTATTTTGTTGAGTTATAAAAGTTGTTTAGGCAGTTTTGATTTTAGGACATTGGTTGCCTTGTTTCCCTAATCCACCTATAATTAAGATAGCCCATAGCTGAAAGTCTTTACCTGTATATGAATCTCTGAGAATCAGTACTTAGGACTACTTCTATCCCTTTTTCTTACAATACGTGCAGCTTGGGACTTATTAGAGGAAGTTAGGGACAAAGTGGACCAAGCCAGGTTAGATAACTCGTCCAGAGGAGTTTGGAACTGATGAAGGCCCCATACTTCATCTGTTATGAAATGCAAATAGTTATATGTGTTTTAATTCTTTCCTGAAGCATTGATGGTGGCTGTTGGAGAGCCCGGCATTCACAGCAGGTGGACTTTATGTCCACACCACTCTAATGATGTAGTCATGATGTAGTCATGGAGTTTTCAGGCTTTATAGATGATTTCTAAACCTAACATCAATTATCTCTGGGGAAAATAATAAAGCATACTGCAAGTATATCACAGGATATGCTTCCAGTTTCTCTTATATTCAGTGTCTTCTGTTGCATTTTTAATCCAAATGATGAAACAGACATCTGCACATTCATTTCCCTTGTCTTCACAAATATTATTAGTAAAGCAAGAAGAAGCACCAGGTGAGAAGTCTCATATACTGAACAAAGTTATTTTGCATCCTCTTTATCCAAGGAGATGTAGTTCTTGTTACATTCCCTGTCTTACAACAGGGAAATGAGAATGCGAAGGCATTCAAGAGAGAAGGTCTGGCAAAACTGAGGGAAAATTTGATAAAATCTTTGGTAAAAAACCTGAAAGGTACAGCTGAATAATTTCAGACAATAATTTGTAGCACTAATGAAAAATATTGAGGCTAACATACGTAAATAATCAATTTAGATTTACATTTTAAATTATGGTAACCTATAAATTAAAGAGCTTTCCAGATTTCCCACAGCATTTTCTTCCCTATATTTCTTTCCCAGTCACCTTATAGCAGGGTTGCAGAGAAATACTCAGAATGAAACTTAGTTGGTCTTCAAGCACATTGTCACTACAGAATCCCCTTTTGGCAGAAATGGGAGCCCTTTCCAGCACTGCATCCTGTTCAGCTGGTCTAAGGGACCAGAGAAAGGTGAGACTCTAATCTCTGTCTCCTGTGAGCTGTGCCAGTGACAGCAAATCACATCTCACACTCTGGGCTTAGCATCCCTGCCTCTGAGACAGTGATGGGGGCTGAAGATGGTGGCCCATTCTTCATCAATTTGAGGAGAGGCATGGGTGTAAGACAGCTGACAACCACTCATTTTTCAGCATAAAAGGGTCTTTCAGTTAAAAAAAAAAAAAGGCTGATAACAACGAAACCCAAATTTTATATACATAAACTGTATTTTATAGTTACGGGCACAGAATCATACTATAGCATTTTCAGAAAAATTTTGGAAAGCTGACCTGCAGTTTAAACAATAACATGAAGACTGTCTAGACTCTAAAAAGTATTAAAATAAATTGTGGGACTATAGATCACTCTATCATACACTATCTAAAGATGGTAATTGCAAGTTAGCATTCCATCTACATCTAAGGCTAACAAGATAAAATTGCAAAAAAATGAAGTTATTGTCTGACATTACTGTACATAATAAATAACATATGTCCTCCATTTCATAAGGGAATTAAAAGGGCATAAATTTATTGTGCATGTACTGATCTCTGATGTAACTCTATGGAACTAGACAAGCAGTCACTAGGCCAAATAGCACACACAAAGAAAACAGGTCAGATTTTAAGGCTAGTGTGTAAGCAGATGTCAAAAGTCAGTGGGATCAGTCTACGCCTTCATTTTCCGAATAGCATTTATAGCTTTTATAGCGGCCTCAGTGAAATCACACTAACTCCATGCTACTACAAAAACTTAAAAATATTTCAGCAAACAAATCCTGCATGTTTTTGCTATGTTCTTTCACAATATAATGTCATGGCAGTAGCTAAAGCGAATTTGAAAATTAAGAAGGTCTTTCTATTACTTGACGCCAAACTTGAAGGCACTGCCTGTCTTCCATGATTGAAGCAAACTCATAACATAAAACCCAAATTTTCATTCCATAGAGAACATTGGAATTTGACCCTCTGATCTTAAAAAAAACCAAACCCAAACAAATATAGACTGTGTCATAAATGCACGACCATTTGAGAGAACTGACCATCTAAATAAATGCCCACGAAAAAAACCTATTCCCAAAGATCCCTAGGAAGTTTACATTTCTCTTTTCTTTATGTGTTTTTTTTTTTGT